>VZQC01010664.1:1457645-1490219 GCA_009823505.1 Rhizomys pruinosus | reverse complement strand
GCTCAAACCAACAAAATCCCAGCATAGACCTGTGAAACATGCAAGTGAGTAAGAAGTAAGAAGCTCCAAGATACCGAAGGAATTTGTGACAACAGATGGCGCTGGGAGAGGCAGTATGGTAGTTTAACTTGGCTCCCATTGTTGGATCCACACTAAAGGACATTTGGAGACAGAAATTAGACTCTCTCTCTCTTCTCTCTCTCTCTTCATCTCGTCCAATTGTGCAAGTACCTACACCATAAGCCTTGGAAGCATATAAATGAGAGATTTCTTTTCCCCAGTCAGTCAGTTTACTAGCACACCACTGCCTGCCCTGGGCTGTGCTCAACACCTCACCCAAGCTCACTCACCAGGGAAGCTTTCTGATGGTTGTTACCTCTATAACCAGGTGATACAGCAGAGATTCCTACAATGAGATCTCCCTAGAGGTCCCCCAGGACACAGATCTTAGAAGAACAGCCCAGATATATTCAAAGAAATCGTAGAATATAAAGTACAAATCAGAGAACTAAGGGAAGAAAATGAAAAAAATCAGGAAGGACCTAAAGGGAGAGAATGACAAACTTCAGAAAGAACTAGAGGGAGAGCACGACAAACTCCAGAAGGAAGTGGAAACACTGAAAATATCTCAGGCTGAAATGAAAAAGGAAACCAACCAGCAAAGCAAGGAGCTACAGGAAGAGATTGAGAAGCTCCAAAAGGAAGTGGAAATGCTAAAGAAATCACATGATGAAATGAAAACACTCATCAGTGAAACAACCAGGAAATGTAGAACACTATGAATATACCAAATCTCCACATCATAGGGACAGAGGAAAGAGAAGAATCCCAAGACAATGGTATTGATCATATCTTCCACAGGATAATACAAGAAATTTTCCCCAAACTGAAAAAAGACAAACCCATACAAATACAAGAAGAACATAGAAAACCTAATAGGCAAGACCAGAAAAGAAATTCCACATGCCATATCATAGTTAAAATACTAAATGCTCAAAACAAAGACAAAATACTGAAAGCTACAAGAGAAAAACAACAAATTACATAGAAGAGGAAACCTACCAAAATTACAGCTGACCTCTCAATGCAAACTATGAAAGCCAGAAGAACGTGGACCAAAATGACTTTTGATGCAAACCCAAATTAATATACCCAGCAAAAATGTCAATTATAGTTGCAGGAGAAAGAAAAACACTTCATGACATAAACAAAATGAAAGAATACATCTCGAGGGGCTGGAGAGATGGATCAGCAGTTAAGAGCACCAACTGCTCTTACAGAAGACCCAGGTTCGATTCCCAGCACCCACATGGCAGCTAAGGACCATTTTAACTCCAGTTCCAGAGGAATTCTGACCTCCGCGGCATTGCGTGAGGTCACTCCATGACATGGGTGCACCAACCTACATGCAGACAGTACGCTCATACACATAAAAATTAATTAATTAATTAATTAATTAATTAATTAATTAATTAATTAAATAAAAGAGTACAGCCAGGAGTGGTGGCGCATGCCTTTAATCCTAGCACTTGGGAGGCAGAGGCAGGCAGATCTTCATGAGTTCAAGGCCAGCCTGGTCTACAGAATGAGTTCCAAGACAGCTGGGGTTACAGGGAGACCCTGTCTCAAAAAGACCAAAAAACTGCTACCATGGACAATTTCTCTTTTTTTGTCAAGGAATTGTATCATTTCTGATACTACTTTTAGGTATTTCATCTATTTGGGGGTTGATTTGTGAATGGTGTAAGATAAGAATCCAATTTAGTTTTTTAATGTGGATATTATTTTCTAAATTAGTTACTGAATACTCTGTCCTTCCTCATTGTGCATTCCCGGCACCTTTGCCACATATTCGTTGACCTATATTCACAGGTTTATATCTGAGCTTTATCTTTTGTTCCTTTAGTCTATTTGTGCATTTGGATGAAGTAACATACTGTTTTGATCACTATAGTTTATTACAAAATTCGACATCAGCAAAAGCTCTTATCACCACATTTGCTCTTAATCCTCATAATTATTTTAGAGACTTTTTTGGTTCAACATTAAGTGTGTGTGTGTGTGTGTGTGTGTGTGTGTAACTTTCACCTCCTTGGCTAAGTTTGTTTCTAATTATATCTTTTTTTATTTTTTTACGTGTATGAATGTACTGTCTGCATGTAGGTTTGTGCACCCATGTCGTGCAATGATGCAGAGGTCAGAAGAGGGAGTCGGATTCCCCTGGAACTGGAGTTCTCCTGGAATTGGAGTTATGGATGACTCTCAGCCACCATGTGGGTGTTGGGGATCGAACCCGGGTCCTCTGCAAGAGCAGTCGGCACTCTTAACCACTAGGCCATCTCTCCAGCCCCTCAAATTATATCTTATTTGGCTCTATTGTATATTGGCAAATTAGAAAGTCCAGAAAAAAATGCATAAATTTGTAGACTTACCAAGACCAAATGGTACAGAAATGGAAAATCTAATCAGAAAAATACTGAGCAATGAAATTCTACCACTAAGAAAAACCTCACATCAAAAAAATATTGAAGACTTAACAGTTTCTCAACAAATTTTACCAAACTTCTTGCTTTCAGTATTATTTTACCTTTATTTATATGTGAATGGGGGTGTGGAGTCAGAAGACAACTGTGGGAAGTTCTCTCCTTTCTCCATGTGATTCTAGGAATCTAAGTTCAGGAGACTTGCCAGTGAGTGCCTTTACCCAGTGAGCCATCTTGCCAGCCCTCCATCAAACTTCTGCAAAGAATCAATAATGCTGTTCTTCAAGCTTTTCTAAAACCTTGAAGACGGAGGACCACTGCTGACCCTGTTTTACACAGTGGGCACTATTCCGTGTGTGCTAATTACCACTGTGTCACCGTGACAGAATAATGAGAGAGAGAGAGAGAGAGAGAGAGAGAGAGAGAGAGAGAGAGAGAGAGAGAGAAAGTTCATTTTGGCTCACAGATCCCGAAGTTTCTGTCCAGACTTGACTAGGCACATGTTTTGGGGCCTGTGGTGAGGTGGTGAGACAGCATCTCAGCAGGGAGCATGTGGTAGAGAAAGGCGGCTCCTTGTAAAGTGGCCAGGAAACAGAAAAGAAAAACTGGAGCCTGAATATTCCACCCTTAAGGGCACAACACTAATGACTTATTTTCTCCAATTAGACCCCATCCTTGAAGTTTCTAGCACCATCAGCTAGAGACTGAGCCTTCAACACATTAGCCTTTGAGAGTCATTTAAGATCAAAACCATAACACCTTGATGCCAAAGGCAATGAAACATAAGATAAGAACATTATTAGCTAATAATCCAATGAACAAAGACATAAAGCATTCTCAACAAAATACTAACAAACCAAATTCAGCACCATGTTTAAAAGATCATATGCATGAGCAAAGAGATCTGTCTCTGAGGCACAGGGATCGTTCAACACATACAAGTCAATAAATGTGAAATGCTATGCTAAGGATGAGGAACAATCATATGAGCATCTGAAACATGCATGAATAGCATTTAACAAGATTCCACACAATGTTCAATAGCTTTCAGCAAGTTAAGTGTAGAAGTACTGTGCCTCACACAAAAAAGTCATAGATGAAATTCCTACAGCTAGCATCACATTCAACTTAGTAGTGAAAACCTGAAAGCAAGCCAGCACAGTGAAGACTTCTTAGTCACAGAACCATTCCTTTGGGAACTTTTCTAAAATATAAGGTCCTTCATTCATGCATATTTTGTATAGAATAACTTTAACAGAATAATCTAGATAGCAAAGCCAGCCTTGATAATTAAAGTTAGAGCACAGATTGGAATATTAATTTTTTTTAATTTCTGTATGTGTATGAATGTACTGTCTGCATGCAAGTTTGTGCACCCATGTCGTGCAATGCCGCGGAGGTCAGAAGAGGGTGTCGGATTCCCCTGGAACTGGAGTTTTCCTGGAATTGGAGTTTCAGATGGTTCTCGGCCGCCATGTGGGTGCTGGAGATCGAACCCGGGTCCTCTGTAAGAGTGGTCGGCGCTCTTAACTCCTAGGCCATCTCTCCAGCCCTGGAATATTAATTTTTTAATGGCAGTAAAAAGGAAAAAGACTTAGTAAAAAAGACAATGTCTATCTGTATCATCACAACATGCTTAAAAGCTTGACAAACAAAATATGGTAATAGAATTGAATGTGGATGACTAATAAGGAGAAAGGACAGGATAAATAGCAGTCTGGAAGGATTGCAAGTGAAGAAAGTTTTAATTAGTAATTGATACATCCTGCAGTTGGACTCTCAGTCCTTAGAAACATTGATTAAGGAAGAATGGAAGGAGTTTCAATGAGGCAAGAATTGAAACCCCACCTTGTGATGATGCTTGGGACCAGATTCCTCAGAGATTTCAGGTAGTAAATCCTGAGAAGCTTGGCAGTTCCTGAAATTTTGAGGGGTCAGAGACATGAAAATATGGTTGTGAAGGATTTTTAATATGTTCTCTTAAAACAAATTCTGGGGTCCAAGCACTGTGCTACACACAGGCCTTTAATCCCAGCAGAGGCAGAGGCAGAGCCAGGTGGATCCTGTGAGATGTAGGGCGACCTAGTCTACACGGCAAGTTACAGGCTTGTTGGGATTACAGGAAGACCTTATCCAAAAAAATAAATAAATAAATAAAAAATAAATAAATAAATAAAAATTTTAAAAAACCCTTCTAGTTCCCAAAGGTTGTATGAAAACACCATGAGAATGACAGTAATTGGAGGCTTCGGGGTCTGTGTACGTGGAAACTGGAAATGACTCTTGCTGGTTGTGGCTGGTAGGGCATTGACCTTGTGTCCTGCATCCTCCACACCTAACGCCATTACATTTACATTGCATTAGAAGCAGCAGGGAGCTCTGTAAAGATTGCAAAGATCTCAGATTCTGCTTGATCTGGGACAGAACCCAGGCATATATGTTTTCAGAAGCTCCCAGAGGATTCTAAAGTGTAACCAAGGATTGAGACTGTCTAAATCAAAGATTAAGGTGTCTGTAGATGGGAAGGCACTTGTGAATCTTCAGAAATAGTGTCTTGCAGGTAAGGAAGGTTTTGTGTAGACCTGAAAATACTGGAGGAAAAATTAGAGATCAGAGGAAGAATATTTGAAAAGTAGAAGCTGAATAAAAGAGGTGTTGCTTTGTATATCCCTGAATACTGAATACTGGAATTTATTACACCCTTTAGGAACGTGAGTTTAAGTTCAATCTTGTTTACATATGACCTGAATTTAGTAAACTGTTCAGCTTTCCTGAAACTAATTTTTAGTATTTGTGAAGTGGGGACAATCTTTTTTTTTTTTTAAGCAAGAAATGACTGTAAATGGAAGGATAGCTAATGCTATTTTTATTTAAAGCTGAAGGGCCTCCCAAGCTGGGGACTTTGCCCACAAATCCAGCGCCAGAAACAAAGGTTTATGGGAATGAGAAACCACAGAGAGGGAGACAAGTATCTGAGGCAGGATCTCCTGGGCTTAAGGTTAAAGAGCCAGAACGGGGAGAAACCCGAGGTTGAAGCTGAATGTGTGACCATGAAGTAGAATCGCACAAGAAAGACTTCAACAACACACAAACCAGGCTTTTCCTGCCCACGAGGTAAATCTCTAAGAGCCGCTCATCTCTGGTTCCCCACTCCGGGCAAAGCTCCGTATGCATGCCTGGAGACCCAGAGATGGCTGACAGAGAGTGATAAAGGACTCACTGTTTTCATTATAGTTTCCAATGAATGATTGTTTGTTCTAAATAAGATGAGCAAAATGTAAATACGAATGAAGGACTCAAAACAATAAAGGGAGTTTCACCTTCATGTACCAAAAAAAGACCACAGCCAACTAACTCAATCCACGCTTTCTCAAAGAGCACCCTCCTAGCCTGCATACTACAAGCACAGGACTGTGTATCTAGAAAATTGAAAACGAAAGTAAGCATCTCGTAAAAATACAGTACATTCTATTCCTTTTCAGACTTCTGCCTTGTACAGAAGCATTTGGTGGAAATTAATTTGACCTTCCATCTGTGAAAAGATTGTTTTCTATAGGCTTGGTTATATGATTATTGAGTGGTGATTTGGGTTTCATCATTTTCTTTATTATAGTTTAATATTGGAGTTGTATTATCTATGTAGAAAGTAGGACTGTGAATTGAAACGACATTCATCATATTTCAACTATGAGAAAGAATTTAATGAGCTTCACATAAAATGCTACCTTGAGGAAATGTCACAATTAAACCTGTACAGCTGCTCAGAAGACATAAAATCTCACACTGAGAAACAAAGCCAGGTAAACCATGAGCATTGCTGTTCCAAAGCCCCACCACCATCTCTCAAGTCCGTCCATTCATTGCTTAAGCTAACACTGCACAAACAATTAGTCCAAGATAGATATTGAGCAGTTGGAAAAGGACTCAATGCGGATGAGGGTCACCCTGTGACTACACTACCACATTTCTTTATTTTTTACTTTAAAAATTTGTTTATTGGAGCTAGAGAGATGGCTCAGCAGATAAGAGCACTGGCTGTTCTTGTATGAGACCAGGTTCAGTTCCCAGCACCCACATGGCAGCTAACAACCATCCATATCTCCAGTTTCAGGGGATCTGACACCCTCTTTTGACCTCATGGCAATTGCATGACTCAGGCGCACTTAACATACATGCAGGCAATATAGTCGTACACATAAAAAATGAAATAATAAATAAGATAATAAATTCTTTTACTTTTATTGCGTGAGTGCATGTGCAGTCACGATGGGAGTTATCAGAGCACAGTTTGTGGAGCTGTTCTCTCCTTCCACCTCCTACATGGGTCTCAGGGAAAGAACTCGGTGCCTTTCCCCACGAAGCCACCTAGGCACCCCAACACTAGCAGTTTTATAGGCCTGCTTATTTACCTGCTTCCCATTTCCTTGTATTTCAAGCTATTGAGTCTCAAAACATTAAATTGAGCTGTTTTCTATACCCCAGTTTTAATCTCCTTTGTGAGCAGTAAGGAATTCCAAGAGCATTATCTAATGCCCACTACATTTTCCTTCACATGGCTAAGGAAATAAAAGACCTAAAACATATTCAAAAGAAAGAAAAACAAGAAAAACGATTCCATTTAAATAGATTTCAGGGGAAGCATCAGTTTAGTCTCATAAAACTGACACCTTGACATTCCTAGTGTGGGCTGAGCTGGGAGCTCCCCAGTAAACTGAGATGCTGGAGTTCTGGCACAACTTTTTAAGAGGCTGCTGCAAACCTGTAAAATAGGTCAGACTTGGAAGCACACCAGTAGCACACGTATAATCATTATGGGAAGTTTATGAGTTATTTACTCAGCCAGCTTGAAAATATCAAAGGATGAATCTGGCTCCGATTAGCATGAAGCCTTTAAAATGACACTCAAGAAATTCTTCCTGCCCTTTTATTTGTAATTCATCTTCTGAGCACCTCTATATTACATCTTGAAATTACAAAACCATCCACAAATTTCATCCTCTTCTTCTAGACACATATTGATTTTACCCCATCCTTCTAAACCTGAGTATTTTGGATAGGGTGGAAATGAACATCACATTTCTTTTCAGGGATGTGAGTCCTTAAATAAGTGAGATGTCCTCAGGATCTGTGGCACCGTCTGAGTCCCTTGTGAATTTTGGAAGGTGGAGTTCAGGTGGATGAAGCAGCTCCACTGTTCTCCAAGCACTTGTATCAGGGCTGAGTCTGTTATGGTGTGATGAGGACAGTCCACCCTTGACCACCTGCCCTCAGGGAGTCTTCTCAATAGTGAGCTGATCAGAAGACCTTGCTCTTACACCACTCTGTATAAAACTTTGGGCAGACTATCAGGAGAGATGGTTAGCTCAGAGTTAGCATGAACTTCCCTCAACCGCAGGCCAGTAGAGACTGTCCCCTCTCCTCCCAGTTCAGGTCATAGAAGTTACTGGAAAGGAGAATGTCTTTCTCAGGAGCTGGCTTGGAATTATCAGACCTGCCCTTTCTGCGAGGACAAGCTTAGCAACAGTAAGTGGGCACAAACAGGAGAAACCTAAAAGCTAAGCAGAATAAAAATACCCTGGAGCCAAGGTTAAGAACAAGGCTCCAAGTTCCCTGGCAAATCAATCAAGTAGCAGGAGATAAGGTTTTAAGAATGATAGAGTAAGGAAGGGCAGGGCATTTGTAGTCACTTTGAGACCAGTGTGATCTGGGGAAAATCAGCTGTGGGGGATGTATACTATATTTCTTAATAAGAGCACTTATGAAGTATTTAAGAATTGACATACATAGATTTTATCTGTGACCACTGCTATCAAGCAGTGGAGCGAGGAAAGTGTCAGGAGAATGTCACCAGCTCTGGCTCAATCAGCTTCTATTGAGTGTACTGCAAGCTTATTCATTCCATCCTTAACCTCTGAGGTGGCTATTTGCACTAAACCCATTTTATAGAAGAGAAGTGGAGGTCAAAGAGGCGTGTAAGTTTTGAAGACAGACTGCAGACTTAACCTGGTTTCAGGACGCAAATGCAATACTGTAGCTAATAACACAGAACAATAAGAAAGATATGGAGATAATGGAAAAGAACTACAAAAAGAATTCTTCAGAGATTAAATCAAGTTTCTCAGCCTGCAAATTGCTTTCCTCCTTAAGCAAAGCTTGGTTGAAAACTTGCAAACTCCCTGCCAGTGAATCTATATAAGCATCTTCTGGGCTGGCTTGAATTCAGTATTCCTCTCACTAGGGTGGTTTGGGGCTTCTATATGTGGGAGTCTTTAGGACCCAATTCTGGTTTTCTGTGTCCTTATAAATAATAGGACTGTCCTCCTCCACATCATAAAGTTAGGCATGGCTATGAGGGTCATTTCTGACAATGGAGTAACAGTAAAAGTATCATGTCACTTCCTCACAAAAAAACTTAAGAACAACTGTGTGTTTTTTTGTTTTGTTTTGTTTTGTTTTTTGTCTTTTTGAGACAGGGTCTCCCTGTAGCCCCAGCTGTCCTGGAACTCACTCTGTAGACTAGGCTGGCCTTGAACTCACAAAGATCCGCCTGCCTCTGCCTCCCAAGTGATAGGATTAAAGGTGTGTGTGCTTTGCCATTACCTTTTATATACATATCAGGATGACGAGCAATATGTCACAGGGGCAAAATTAGCTCATGGCCCCACATAAGGTGCCACAAAATCATGCTCCTCACTGACAATCTTCTGGTGTTTCTCGTTATGCTCAGTCTCTGCAATTTGAGATTATTTTTACTGCAATATGATTTCCACTCCTGGATGATGATGTGATGCCCTATTAATCAGAAGTCAATACAAAATCAGAAAACACTTTAAATATTGTTTCATTAGTTTTGTTCATTTAAGTTTTCTTGATACACTGCCACATCTATGTTTTATGCATTGTCTATGGCTAAAGCTACATCAGAAGAGAGTAGTTACAAAGCAGACCAAATGGCCCATAAAACCTATTTACTATCTTCCCTTTGCAGAAAAAGCTGACCTATTCCTTGGTCTAGATAAGCATCCTAGGATGTCTTCCAACAAGATAAAGAGCTAGTCATCTACAGAAGTGTGTTAGTCAGCTTTGCACTACTATGACAAAATACCTGAGATAATTCATTTAATAATGGAACAGGGTTACTTTGGTCCATAATGTCAGAAGCAGCAGTTATAACCACGTGGCCCTGTTGCTTTCAGGTCTATGGTGACGTGGTGCATTGTGGGAGGACTGTGAGGTGAAGGAAACTGGGCCCCTCCTGTGGGCTAGGAAGCAAAAAAGGGGGGGAGGGTGAATTTCCCACTGTGCCCTTCAGAAGTGTGTCCCTGAATCTGCCTAGATTCACTCACTAAGCCTCACTTCGTGGAGGTCCCACCATCTCCAGATAATTGGGGGCCATGCCTTTAACAAGTGCGCATCTCTCGGAGGCACTTATTTACACCAGAACATGGAGCCAAAACCTTTAAGGCCACAAAAGCAGCTTTGTCAGAAGAAAGAAGTTAAGTCTGACTCTGCTTTGTGCCTCAGTAGAGAAAAAATACTGGAGAACAGATGCTGGAGAGCTGCTTCATAAAACCCATGTGGTTCTAAAGCACTGTTTGACAGGGCTGCAGGAAGCCAACCAGCTTCCTGCCTCTCACATCTTGTGCGGGTAACATGCTATGGTCAAGCATACATCTCACCCCCAATTTTATCTTGTTGGCTATAATAAAATATAAAGTGAGGTTGTCAACTTCTAATTGCTCACTGAGAAGTACAATGAAAGAAGGATCGAATGGACTCTGAGGGTTTGGCTTATGCGTTCTGTTTGCCCTTCTCAGGTTTCTGGGAAAGTCCTCCCCCTTAAGAATGCTCAGGAATCCTTGCAATACCACCTCCTCATGTAAACTAATCTGAGTATGTTCCTTACAAGTGTAAGAGAATGAAATCATATTGAGCCACGTAATAGCACACTGTCTCGATTCTGCAAAAATATCAAAACACGTTTACTTCACCTATTTTAGTTATCGGTCACGGCTGAGTTGCCAGCTGCCAGTGGTGGCGAAGGAAAGCTCATTACTTCAGATGGTCAAAAGCCTCCCAGTCCATCAATTTCCTTCTGCATCAAATAAAATTCTCTCTGCTGAGTTCCAAGAATGGTTGCAAGCTGGACCTATTCTGTCCAAATACTCACTGACTCTGGAGTCTGTTTCTCTGCTCTGCGAAGGCTGGTCTGCCTGCTTGTTTCTGGTTCTGTAGGCTCACATATGAACACCCGCCTCCTATCCCCCTCTGCGGTTATCCGGTGCTGCTTCCCTGGCTCCTTTTCCCTCAGTCTATTCAAGTTCCTCATGAAGAGAAATCTCCACTAGGGCAACACCCCCAACTCCTTTGTAACCTCCTTTATCTCCTCCAGGAAAGAGGAGAAAATGCTGGTTTTCAGAACAAACTGGGAAACTTGAATGAACACCCTCCTCTTTCCCTTTAGAAATCAGGCACAGGAGCACAGTCTTTCTTCCTCTAGTCACAGGTAAATCTGTGAGTCATTGCTTCCTCAGATAAGCTGGTATGTCTATCTATTTGTGGGGTTCCGTATTAGCAAACAGAATGCCTGAAGTCAAAAAGCCTTGATCACCTATAAGAAGTCTATCGGGGCTGGAGAGATGGTCTAGCGGTTAAGAGCGCCGACCGCTCTTACAGAGGACCCGGGTTCGATCCCCAGCACCCACATGGCGGCTGAGGACCGTCTGAAACTCCATCTCCAGGAGAACTCCAGTTCCAGGGGAATCCGAGACCCTCTTCTGACCTCCGCAGCATTGCACGACACGGGTGCACAGACTTGCATGCAGAGAGTACATTCATACACATACAGAAATAAATAAAAATTAATAAAAAAAATTAAAAAAAAGAAGCCTATCAATGACTTTTTAATTTCAGTAGTCAGTGTTTTGATTCATGTCTTCCATAAATCTGAAACTGAATAAAAAATGTAGTGTTCTATAATTGGCCCACAATGCTCACAGAATTGCATCCTGTTCTCAGAGTATACATTTCCTTTGGTATGACATTTTTTTATTTTTATTGATTAGCTATTATGTTCAGATATTATATTATGAACTCAGAATACATAATATATACTCTGAATGAACAAAATAGGTAATTATTCTTCTTTACTCATTCATTTGACAGCAATAATACATTGGACAACTGCTCCACATGCTACATATACACCAATTAAAATGAATAAGCAGAAAATAATGCACGTTTTATTTCATTGATCTTATTAGGGAGGATAAACAATAACTGCAGCACATAAATTCCACATTATGTTACAAGATGTTATATCTTGAGGAAGAGGTGAAAGGCAAGGGAAAGGAGAGAAGAGGGAAAAGAAAGAAGAAATAGAAGTAGGGAGGAAAGGAAGGAAGGAGGATAGAGGTAGACCAAGGTAGACCGAGGAGAACTGAGATTCTGTTATGGTTTTCTCTTTCCTGCTGGTCTTCCCTAGGTGCCGTACCTGGACACACTTGGACCTTTGGTCTCACGTGATGTTTTGCCCCAGCTTCTTTTTTAAATACTTTATTATTGAAGTGGAGAGATGGCCTAGTGGTTAAGAGAGCCAACTGCTCTTGCAGAGGACCTGGGTTCGATCCCCAGCACCCACATGGTGGCTGAGAACCGTTTTTAACTCCAGTTCCAGGGGAATCTAACACCCTCTTCTTACCTCCGTGGCATTGCACGACAAGGGTGCACAAACCTACATGCATACACATTCATACGCATACAAAATAAATAAAATTTTAAAAAATTAATTAATTAATTAAATACTTTATTATTTTCATTTTATGTGTATGAGTGTATTACCTACATGTGAGTGACCCATGTTATACAATGCCAGTGTGAGAGCCCCTGGAACTGGAATAACAGACAGTTGTTAGCCGCCATGTAGGTGCTGGGAATCAAACTCAGGTCCTCTGCAAGCGCAGCCCATGCTCATAGCTGAAACTGCTCCCTCGCCCCCGCTTCAGCTTCTTGAGTAGCTGGGACTACAGGCATTTGTCAAGGCTTATATTGTTTTGGATTTGTTGGATTTTGTCTGATTGTTTGTTTGATTTTTGAGACAGAGTTTCCCTGCAGTCCAGGCTGCCCTGGAACTCATTATGTAGACATGGCTAGCCTCAGTCTCACAGAGACCCCTCCTGTGTCTGCCTCCTGAGTGCTGAGATCAAAAACTTGTGCCACCATTCCTAGCTTTATGTCCTGATTGTTAACAAGTTGATCATTGAGGATAACAAACATCTGTAACTCCGGCTCCAGGGGATCCAATGCCCTGTTCTGTCTTCTGATGGCAATGAAGGACACAGGTGTACTTATACACATCCAGGCATAACACTCATACACATATAATAAAAATAAATAAATAAATAAATATTAAAAAAATAAGTTGATCATTGTAAGTCTTTGTGATTGAGTGACTGACCTACTGTCTAGGTGGAAAACAAGGAGCCTTGTAAACATCTTGGTGAACTGAATTTAGTCAGTACATAAATATTTATGCAAGATCACGTCCAGCTGACTCTGGGAGTAAGGAGGAGGTTTGTGTGGCTAAAGGGAAGTGAACAAAAGGGAGAAATCCAGAAGATGGGGCCAGAAGCAACCCCTGGGGCCAGAGTACAAAGCACTATGCAAGGGAGGCCTTGTCAGGGCCTTGTGCTTAATGGGGTTCTCCTGTTCCTGGGTGAGGAATGTGTGAATGAGGATAGATCCTGGATGACAGGTTGTATTGCTGAGAGGAGAGCTCCCAGACCAAGCTGCTAGCAGTGCAGGTGGGAAAAGCAGTAGAGGTGGGCAAATCCGATGATTTTGTTTTGTTCGTGATTTGAGGATAAACTGGATTTCCTAAAGGTTGCATATGAGACGCTAAGACAGAGAAAAGCTACCACAGGCTAAACTCAGGCTCCCCTCTTACTTTAATTTCAGGGCTCTGATTCATTGCCTCCTTTGACTTTTTCACCATCCATCTTCATATCAATTGTTTTTTGGCTTGTTTGTTTAGAGACTATAATATGGGTACTTGCTGTAGAGTCAGAATTAACTCTATGTTAAGTGATATGATATATTAATCATATCACTCCAGGTGAAATGAAAGAAGCCTTCAACATTTACTCCTAGGTTTTGTGTTACTGGTACCATATATTTTATTTGTATCTAAATTACAAATGCCATGAAATATTTTTAATGTGGCTTTAAACCATCTGTTGTCCAAGAAAGAAACTTCAGGAAGAAAAATATAAGATCATCTCTCATATTTGCCCATATATTTATGATTTCCTGGGCTCCTCACTCCTTCCTGTAGAGCTGAACCTCCATCTGCTGCTATTTTCCTTCCACTGAAGCAACATCATGGAGAGCAAGTCACTGGCAGCCAATTTTGCCAGCTTCCCTTTTATCCAAAAATGTCTTTATTTCATCTTCGGTTTAAAGCATATTTTTGGTGAATACAGAATCTAATCAGATAACGGTTTCCTCTTCTCCCTCTTTACAGGTGTCTCATCACTTTTATGTGTATGTAACATCCTATATCTCTAGCTGTTTTTATGGTTGATCTTCTCTTTGCCCCTAGTTTTCACAGTTCCTTTGAGTGCTATGTATATCACTATAACTTTCTTGTATGTGTCCTCCTTGGGATTTGCTGAGTTTCTCACATTTGTAGATAAACATTTACACCAAATTACTATTTTATTGCATAGTCTCGTGTAGTACAAGATGGACTCAACTTTGCTAATGAAGTAGAGGAGGCAGACCTTGAATTTTCTGATATTCCTGTCTTCGCCTCCCATGAGCTGCGATTACAGGTGAGCATCACCAGGCTTGAATTTTGCGTAGTGTGAGGAATCAAACCCAAAGCTGTGTGCATGTTGAATGAGCACTCGACCAGCAGAGCCACATCCCCAGCCCAACCATGTTCTTTCTCTTCTTTTATTCACAAGGAAATTTATTTTAAAACAATTCTTTGTTATGTATATATGAACATAATTTTAATAATTTCAATTAATGGTCATTTTTAAAAACAAAGCAAATTTGCATAGTAATGAGATGGAACACTATATTTCTGTAAAAGGGGTGATAGCAGTGTTTGAAATCAAATATTTAAGTTCTATGTTATCCACAGATAAACTCATTTGATGCTTAAGTACTAAGGAATGAAAGTCGGAAAATACCGCATCTTTTCCATATGCTGCTGTAAGAACTGAAAACGTATACACAGTAAAACACTCAATTCATAACATGCAGCAGTGTTAAACCCAAACAGAGCTGTTTCAGACTACACTTGTTGCCACTGTGTAGCATGACTGTCAGGTGCAAGCACGCATGCTGTGTGCTCACAGAAAAGCTCAGCATCAAAGGCAGGGAGAGGAGTGCTCGAAGCACCCACATTTATTGCCCATTTAACTTTGAATTTTCTGTTCAATGGATATGTAGAAAACTTGTCCTGTTCTTAAATTTCTCATGACATCCACATGGGGTTGAGACCAACAGTTGAGATCTTCTCACTTTTGGAACAGAAGTTAAGTCCCTTCCATTTCCATCTTAGTACTTTTAGATAACTCCACATTAGACCTCTGACTGAAGTATTTTCCATGCACATGACATTGGTATGGCTTTTCTCTTGTGTGGACTCCATGATAAGGCAAATAGTTGGAGGCCCTTAGAGAAGCTTCTCCAAATGTCCTCACATTGATATGGTCTCTCTCTAGTGTGGGGGTCTCTGGTGAGCTTGAATGTGTAATTCTACAGTGAAGCCACAAAATGATGTGATTTTCTTCATTGTAGACTTTCTGATGCACTTAGAGAATTGAGACTCCTCTTAAGGCGTTCCTATACTTCACAAAATTAAGGATTTTTCTCCTTTAGAGGTTCTACAATAAATGAAGTTCCGAACTCCAACTGAAGTCCTTTTCACATGTTTTACATTTGTAGGGTTTCTCTCCAGCACACTTCCAGGAGCAGAAAGTGTGAGTCCTTCCTGAAGCTTTTCCCACACTCCTCACACACATAGGGTTTTCTGCCTATATGGACTCTAAGATGATTATTAAAAACCTAGCTATGGGGGCTAGAGAGATGGCCTAGAGGTTAAGAGTGCCGACTGCTCTTGCAGAAGACCTGGGTTCGATCCCCAGCACCCACATGGCTGCTGAGAACCATATTTAACTCCAGTTCCAGGGGAATCCGACGCCCTCTTCTGACCTCCGTGGCATTGCATGACACGGGTGCACAGACCTGTATGGAGACAGTACATTCATACACATAAAGAATAAGTAAAAAATTAGAAAAAATAAAAGCCTAGCTATGAAGAAACTCTTCCAGCAGGCATAGTGTTGCTAGAGCTATTTCCTTTATAGCACCTCTGATGGTTCAGAAGAATTGAGACCTGTGTAAATTTCTTTCCACACTCATCACAGTTTTATGATTTTTCTCCAGAGTACCTTATCTGATGAGCTTGAATATGTGATAATTGACTGAAAGAGTTGTCACATTGTCCATGTGTGTACTGTTTCTCTTCTGCATGGCCTTGCTAATAAACCTGGAGATGAGACTCCCAAATGGAATATTTCACACTCAATTCCTCTTTATAAGTTTTTTTTTCTTTTCTACCATTGACTCTATGGTTTGAAGACATGAATTCTGACAGAAAGAGTTAATGAACTTCCCTACTTCCTACTGTAGACCATCTTGTTGTTTTGTTTTGTTTTGTTTTGTTTTTTGGGTTTTTTTTTTTTTTTTTTTTTTTTTTTGGTTCTTTTTGGAGACCGGGTCTCCCCCTGTAGTCCCAGCTGGCCTGGAACTCACTCTGTAGACCAGGCTGGCCTTGAACTCACAAAGATCCACCTGCCTCTGCCTCCCAAGTGCTAGGATTAAAGGCATGTGCCACCACACCTGGCTAGTTTTTTTTTTAACTAAATGCCAATTTCTCAAATACCTACTATGGAATTTTGACCCCTGGTTAACTCCCTTGTAACTCATTGCTGAATTTGTGAACATAAAAGCTCCTTGCATGGCACCTAAGTTTAGCACATCTGTGATGCAACCTAAGGCTCATGGAACATAGAGCGAGGGGTAAAGAGCGCACTGATGCGTCTCTCAGTTCTCATTAGTGAAGCTCCCTGTACAATGGTCAGGAACATGAAAGCTCAAAAATGGCCAAAGCACAGAGAATAAGAGTCTATAGAGTGTGGGTCCCTGGGCAGGACTCCTGTGTTAAACTTCACCAACCCGGGGCTCAGGGACCACTGTGGAAGAGAGGGCAAAACGATTGTAAGAGCTAGGGATGAGGTATATGACCATAAGGAAATAGAGTCCTACAGGCTCTTGGGACCTTGCTCAGATGAAACTACAGGAATGCTGGCAGTATGCACAAGACCCATACAAACTCAAGCAGACAAAAACCCAACACAGAAATGGGAGTGGGAAGCGGTCCCCAATCTTAGTCAAAGAATTATTGGCAGCTGATTACTACTGGGTGAGGAAGAGTTGATCTTCTTAAAGCCAAGGGGCTCTGAATGGGCTGACTAGGCCCGCGTAGATGAACTTGCACTGATGAACGTCTGGGGCTACTAGCTTCCCATAATGGCCTTGACATAGATGATAGAATATCTGAATTCCAGTTCTGGGGGGGGGGGTCTCTATGGGAATGTGCCAATGGGTGAAGGTGGTGTAATTAGAATGTTCTGTGTGAAATACATAAAAATTCAATAAGCAAAAAGAAAAATATTAAGTTGGGCATGGTTGAGCATGCTTCTAATCATAAGACAGAAGAAAGAGGATCTCCGTCAGTTTGAAGCCAGCCTGATCTACCTACGTAGCAAGTTCCAGGCCAGCAAAAGCTATGTACTGAGACACTATCTCAAAAAACAAATAAATAAAAATATTTTACTTCTTTCCCTGAATCATCATCTTTTTTTCTCCACGAAGGCTTCCAGTGAAGGGAATTACTGTGGCTGCTTGCAGTGGCCTGGCTTGCTACCTCATTGTATTTTCTGACTTTCATTTCATTCATTCTCCATCAAGTGCCTAAGTAGATCTAAATAGATTTTAGAAACAAGTCTGAAGCCCCAGTATGTTGGATTTTACAGAAAGGATGTGTGGTTTTTCAATATTCTTTGAATATTATTGATCAACAAGGCCTTGAAGATTTCACTTTCAATTTTACCTGGATTAATGATGATACTTGTTAAAGTCACAAGAGAAGATTCTAGAGCTTCAGGCATCCAGGAGGTTAGAAGAAGAAACTGAATTCTGTCTAATGTATGAGCAAGTCAGTCTGTTAATTTTTTGTTGAATAATTGTTCTGAATCCAAATTAAGTGGGTAGAGAATGGAAAGAGAGGAAGAGTACCAGGGACCATACACTACTAGGGGAAAAGAAAGCAGAGCTCTTGGTCTTAATGTTCTCAGAATGTGTTTGAAAAGACAAGGCAAGCAGGCACGAAGAAAGGAACAAAAATACCCATGTAAGAAATGAAGCAGAGAAAGTCACTTAAAATGCAGAAGACTGTTTCAGAGCATTAGTATTTTATTATTAATAAAAGTAGAGACCCCAGAAAAATAAAGCATCCTGTGGAGTAAATGGTTAGGCATAAAGACGTGAAAGTTTCTCATTTTTAATGTCACCAATGGTTATACTGAATGCTCATTATACACGGACTCTGGTGACAAAATAGCAGCAGGGGAATTGATCCTGGTGCTCTTGTCTGCAGTCTGACAGACATAAACCAATGCTGAGCAAGTCACTGTGATAAATGATAGAAACTCCACAACTTGCCTCAATCCCAATATTGAGACTCTCTTCTTGGTTTTTCTCCCATTCGTTGATCTCTCATTTCCAAGCCTTTTTCCTAGATTCTTCTGTTACTGGCTGTCTAAAGGAAAAACGTCTAGCAAACAATTCTTGACTTCATTTCCTTTGTCTTTTTAAATTCTTTTTAATTATCTGTTTTTATTTTATATGTATGAATGTTCTGTCTTTATATGTATGAATGTATGTAACTGCACCATGTGCATGCAATGCCTACGCATCCCAGCAGGCAGTATCAGATTCCCCTGGACCTGGAGTTATGAATCGTTGTCAACGACCATGTGGGAGTAAGACCCAAACCCAGGTCCTCTGCAAGAGCAGTCATGCTGTTAACAGCTGAGCCATCTCTCCAGCCCCATTGTCTTTTTCTTAACCTCTGATTGGTCCCTGATATGAGCTGAATTGTCATCTCACAATTCCTATTTGAAGTCCTAATCCCTGTGGCCTTATTTAGAAATAGCACTGTCGCAGATAAAATCAGTCAAGATGAGTTCAAAAGGGAGCCACACCTGTTTTCTAAATTCACTGGTGTTTTTGCCAAAAGGAAGTGTGATACACAATCACACACAAGCAGAGGGCCATGTTAACATGAAGGCAGAAATCAGGGTGATTTCTGAAGCACAAGCTTCCGGGACTGCTAGCAAACCCAAGCTAAGAGAAAGGCACAGAGCAGATTCTAAACTCTGCCTTAGATTTTTTAAAAGAATCAGCCTTACCGATGGTGTCTTGATCTCAGACTTTCACCCAGATCTATGAAACAAAACATTTCTGTTGTTTAAGCCATAGAATATGTGGTCATTTGTTACAGAAGCTCCAAAAAACAAATACCGTCATTATTTAATCTCTTAGGCTTCCTCAAAGTTTTAAATTCTATCTCTGTGCATGCAAACCCCAAATTGATATCTTTATCTCAGAACTTTATTCCATCCTCCAGACTCTGTAACTCACTGACCACTGCTGTTTCCACACTTTTGTCTTTAAAACCATCCTACACTCACATACCCAAAACTGAACTCTGGATTTCTTCACACAATCCCTCGTCGACTACCAGTCTTCCCAATCATCCTATTGCTTTTCAGGCCAAATTCCATGCAGCATGTCACCCCTGTGTCAGTGCTTTCTTTTTTTTATAATACCTTTATTGATGTTTTGTGTGTTTCAGACATCATTTGTCAGTTCGATTTAGGCATATTCCCCTTTCCCTTCCCCCCACCTCACCCCAGATCATGCACTCTGCCATAACTGACCTGCATCATTCTCTCAGTCTTTTTTTATGTTTAGGTATTCTCATTTTCCACCTTTAGTTTTATATTACTCTAAAATGTGAATACATACTTTCCACTCATATACAGTAATTTCAGAGTCTGAAAGTAAGTGGTGGGTTGATTCTAGAGCCCATTAAGAGATTTACATTATTTTGTGAGTTCAAGGCCAGCCTGGTCTACAGTGTGAGTTCCAGGACAGCTGGGGCTACAGGGAGACCCTGTCTCAAAAAGACCAAAAAAAAAAAAAAAAAAGGAGAGAGAGATTTACATTACAACATAGTTGCTTTCAGATAAACAGAAATAAAACAATAATGTTCAGCTTGCCTTTCACCTGGGGATTTGGTGTTAGCATCCACAAATGAGGGAAACCATTTGCTGCTTGTTTTTCTGGGACTGTGTTACTTCACTTAGCATAATGGCTTGGAGTTCCATCCATTTACCTGCAAAGTTCATGATGTCATCTTTCTTTACTGCTGAATAGTACTCCATTGTGTAGATGTACCACATTTTTGTCATCCACTCATCAGTTGAGGGCCATTTGGGTTGGTTCCAGCTCTTCATTGTGAAGAGAGCTGCAATAAACATGGATGTGCATGTATCTCTGCTGTAGGATGAGTCTTTGGGGTATATACCCAGGAGTGGTATGGCTGAGTCAGGTGGTAGGCCCATTTTGAGTCTTTCAAGGGTTCTCCACACTGCTTTCCATAATGGCTGTACAGGTTTACATTCCCACCAGCAGTGGATGAGTGTTCCCCTTTCCCCACAACCTCTCCAGCATTTGGTGTCTTTTGTTTTCTTGATCTTAACCAGTCATATCAGAGTGAGATGATATCTGAGAATGGTTTTAATTTGCATTTCCTTAATTATTAATGATGTTGAATACTTTTTATCTTTATATCTATCATACTTTATAACCCATCTTCTAATAATTTTTCCTTCAAAATATATTCCTACTTCATGACCTTTGCTCTGGTACCTGATCTGAGCTAGCACTCACCTAACTAATCCCTGCCTCTACTCTTAACCTCCACACTCCATTGAGCATAACAGCCAGAATGTTTCTTTGGCTAAATGTCTTATTTATTGTATTGAACCTCCCCTCAAGGCCTGTGAAGGATCCCATGTTCTGCCATGGACAGGCAAGAGCACTTAGAGAGATGCTAGTCAGGCAGCCTGACACCCTGAAGTTGCCACTCTAATATAGTCTCTTTTTATCACACTGGACAACCAATTAAAATATTTAAGATTCTAGAAGTATTTTTGAGGGAAAATTGTTTTGATTGGCTTGTTATCTCTATAAACTACATTTTCTTCACTTAAGAAACAGGAAGTTTGCAAGGATTCTCGCAGCTCTCAAACAAATAAATGATTTTATTAAAAGAATTTTATTCACCGTGTGTGGTCCTAACATCATGTTTAAGGAGCTCAAAATGAAGTGACTATTTGTTAATTACAGAGTTGATCTAATCACTGTAGACAGCAGTCTAGCTAATTTAATCCCTGAAGTGAATTTTATTCAGTTTAGCTGCCTACATTCACATAAATCAGATAATAGGATAACTTAGCCACTGTGTTAGATGCTGGTAAACATTATGCAAGCTGCATGTTCTGAATGGACTTGTTCATCTTTTCCATGAATCAAGAAGATATGCACATATATAGGAATACCCTCTGTATTGAATAGCTTCAGTTGTCCAGAATGTGCATTTTGCTAAACATCAGATTGTGTTGAACATCCTCCTTAGGCCTGTGAAGTTACCTGGGTAGAAGTAACTTTAACTGAGGACCCTTCTCCATTGGACAGACCAGTGGCCATATTGGTGGGGCATTTTCTTGACTTTTTGTTGGGTGATGTGAGAAGGCCCAGCCCACTGTGGGCAGTGTCA
The DNA here is from genome assembly GCA_009823505.1 of Rhizomys pruinosus. NCBI lineage: Eukaryota > Metazoa > Chordata > Mammalia > Rodentia > Spalacidae > Rhizomys > Rhizomys pruinosus. The sequence goes on along the minus strand of VZQC01010664.1, from coordinate 1,468,754 downwards.
CCTCTAGGCAGGTATTCCTGTGTTGTGTAAGAAAGCAACCTGAGCAGAGGCCAGAAGAGCAAGCCAGTGAGAAGCATACCTACAGTCTATGCTTGTTTCCTGCCTTGGCTTCCCTGGACAATGGACTGTCAGCTGGAAGCCAAATAAACCTTTTCCTCCCCAAGTTGATTTGGGTCAGTGTTTTTTTTGTTTTGTTTTGTTTTGTTTTGTTTTTTTCTCTATGTGTATGAATGTACTGACTGCATGCAGGTCTGCAATGCCGCGGAGATCAGAAGAGGGTGTCTAATTCCCCTGGAACAGGAGTTGTCCTGGAATTGGAGTTACAGATGGTTCGCAGCCACCATGTGGGTGCTGGGGATTGAACCCGGGTCCTCTGCAAGAGCAGTCAATGCTCTTAATGGCTAGGCCATCTCTCCAGCCCTTGGGTCAGCATTTTTATCACAGCAACAGAAACCTAACCAGAACGCGCCCTATCTATCTATCTATCTATCTATCTATCTATCTATCTGTCATCTATCATCATCTATCAATACTATTGATTCATGTTATGCGTTAGAGAACAAATACAGAAAAAAACTAAGCAACTTATAACCCATTAACATGTGAAATGTTTTTTAAAAGACATTTAATTAGCATTAAATTTAAGACGGGTCAATGAAATCCTTTTTGTTTTGTGAAAGTTTGTTCTCATTCATGTAATTGTTTTCATTTTCATTATCAATTTAAAGATTATTTTAATATTGAAGCATTTCTTTACCTACGAATTGGAAAATCATTTTGAAGATTCTCTATTACATTCCACCCTGGTTTTTGACCTCAGGATACACTGTCAGCTTCTTATTTCTGGAGCACCCTAGGCATTCCTACCACAGGGCCTTTGTACTGACTATGACTTGTGGTCTCTCTCTCTCTCTCTCTCTCTCTCTCTCTCTCTCTCTGCTTCCTGTGCTCATTTTGAGATGTGACCCTCGGCTTGCTGCTCCAGCCCCGGCCACCATGTTTCCGGCCACAATGGACTCTGATTCCCTGGAACTGTCAATCTTAACCTCAAATAAACTCTTCCTTTTCTAAGTTCCCTTGCTCATCGTGGTTTTATCACAGCAACAGAAAAGTGACGAATACAGTTATTTGGTACCAGAGAGTGGGCTGTTGTCTGTGAAGAACCTGACCATGTGGATGTTTGGAGAAATGTGGAAGACTTTGGAACTTTGGGCTAGAAAATCTGTTGACTACTGTAAGCAGAGCTTAACAGGCCATTCTAGTAGAAGCCTGGAAGAAAGCATTGCTGCAAAAAATGTAGTTCCAGGGGAGAATAAAGACTTAGCAACTGGGATATTTTGATAAAGAGTCTGGCAGCAGTTTGCCCACAGCACAAATGCTTGCCTGATGCTAAGTTGAAAAGCAATGGACTAATGTCTTTGGCAGAGGATATTTCAAGACAGCCTAATGTAGAAATGGTGGTGTGGCTATTAATGGTGAATATTGTGCAGATCTACAGTGAAGAAGAGCAGACAGGGCAGAAAGAAATGCAGAATGTACTGTTTGGATCTGAAAAGTACACTAGGAAGATTAAAGGTGTGGCCAAGGCATGTGAAGGAGAGGTTCCTTTTGATAAGAAGACTAAAATGATTAAGGAGAGGCCTAGCTATTTACAAGTAAACAATGGAAAAAGTGAGATTAAAGTGATTAAGGAGAGGCCTGGAGGTTTACAAGTAAACAACAGCAACAGTATGTTCAGGGCAAGACTACACCCAGCTAAGCCTCCAATTTTTGAAAGGAAAATACTGAAAGGATTTTCTGCTCCAACAAGTCCAGGGCAGAGAAAAGTTGTAAATGTGGTTGAAATAGCCCAGGGTCCATCCCAAACTTGCAGCCAAACTCAGCAGTTTCATTCACATGGTGCTGGCTTTAGAGGCATGAAGTTTGCAAGAGTGAAGGGGTCATCAGTTCTTCCTCCATCGTTTCAGAGAGCCACAGAGGCCAGGCAGATTGCAGCAGGGGCATCCCTGAATAAAGAAGGCCCTGATAGGCCATTGAATGAAGCTGTGAATGTAAAGTCTGGTTGGCAGCGGAGACCCCAAGAAGACATTCGAGATGCCAGAGCTGTGAGATATTTGCCAAGGAGAGCTGCATACAGGCAGTGGTACCAGCCTAAGAAAGAGATGTATGTTGCAAGCAAAGCTGGAAGAGCTGAGCCATCTAAGCCCTTTGGAAGTCAAGTCCCAGAAGTTGCATGTGGAGCTACAGGACTTGGTTTTTGCCCTGCTGGTTTTCAGTCTTGTTTTGGTCCAGTATTTCCTCACTATGCCTCTATTCTTCCCTTTTGGAATGGGAATGTGTATTCATTTCCACTGTATGTTGGGAGTATGTAATTTGCCTTTTGATTTTACAGGAGCTTACAGTTAATAGATTGGTCTGTGTCTCAGAAGAGATTTTGGACAATAGACTTTTGAATAGAATTGAAACTGGTAAAGACTATGGGGACTTTTAAGGTTGGACTAAATGCATTTTGCATTTCATATGGTCAGGAGCCTATGGCGGCCAGGGAGTGGAATGTGGTGGTTTGAATGAGTGTCCCCCATAGGCTTTAAGTATTCAGACATTTTGTCTCCAGTTGGTGGCACTGTTCTTGGAGGTCTTAGAAGGTGTGGCAGTGCTGGAGGAAGTACGTCATTGGGGGCAGGCTTAGTGAGTTTAACAAGCCTTGTGGTCTCCAGTCTCTCTCTCTCTCTCTCTCTCCCTCTGCTTCCTGTGATCATTTTAAGATGTGACCCTTGGCTTGCTGCTCCAGCCCCAGCCACCATGCTTCCCGCCACAGTGGAGTCTGATTCCCTGGAACCATCAATTGTAAGCTCAAATAAACTCTTCCTTTTATAAGTTCCCTTGCTCATGGTGGTTTTATCACAGCAACAGAAAAGTGACTAATACACCATTTAACATATTTGTTTTTTATTCATAGCACCAATTATCTTATAATTTAGACTGATTATCAGTTATATTTTATTTTTTCCAGTCTCCTCTACCCATGGATAACAAATTTGTTAAGTGTAGAGATATTTGTTTTTGTTCACTGATACTTCTCAAATGCCTAGAATAGTAGATTCTAAAATATAATTGTTTGGTTGAAATTGTTAAGCAAGTAAATATGTTCTCATGTATATTAATTTAGATAATCACTCATGAAGGATCTGAAAACAGTAAAATATCAGGAGCAAATAAGTCAGTTTGGGGTCTAGAAATACTAAAATTGGATTCTTTGCTAACTATCATAATATATTTTAATCAACCCCTTAACTTATGACTACTAATAATCTATTTCCTCCAAGGCTAAACCATGATGATTATTGTTTCATTAAAAGAAAGGGAATATTTTTATTACCTTATTATTATTATCATTATTGGTAGTGGTGGTGGTGGTGGTGGTGGTGGTGTGTGTGTGTGTGTATGTGTAATATGTTGAATGTGGGTTGTTAGTGGAAGCACACACATGCCACTGAGAGTAAGAGAGAAAAAGAGAGGAGAGAGAGAGAGACAGAGAGAGAGACAGAATCAGAGAGAGAGAGAGAGATATATATAGAGAGAGAGGATGAATATATGTCCGAGAAAATCTTTCAAGTTTCAGTCTTCTCCTTCCACCATGGTTCAAATGGATCTGTCTCAGTTTACCACAGTCTCACAGCAAGAACGTTTCCTACTGAACAATCCCACCCACTTGAGATGGCAGATTTTGACTTATTTATTTAACAAGTCAATCAATAGGCTCATACACTAAGCTTGGAAAAAGAGGCTTTTTTGTAAATTTCACCAGAACACTTAGCTAACCATACTTACAGCATGGAATTTGCATCATGAAGAAGACTGTCAAACAAAACAACAAAATATTTTGGGCTCTGTGGTGGAAAGAAACAACCTTCGTTAAGTTTGCCATGGGATTTGTTTCAATTAGGTTGTGACTCATTAAGAATACAGAAAAATGGGGCTAGAGAGATGGCTCAGTGGTTAAGAGCACTGACTGCTCTTCCAGAGGATTCCGGTTTGATTCCAGCACCCACATGGTGACTAAGAACCATCTTTAAGATGGGCATAGTGGCACCCGCCTTTAATCCTAGCACTCGGGAGGCAGAGGCAGATGGATCTCTGTGAGTTCCAGGCCAGCTGGGGCTACAGGGAGAAAATGTCTCAAAAAAAAAAGAATACAGAAAACCTCGTGATGGTGAGTAGTTCTTTGACAAAATAGTAGGCTATAGTATGGCTGACAGGGCAGAAAATCTTGACAGCAGAAGTGAGGGTTTTGGTCATCCTGAAGGACTCTACCTTCACAACTTAAGGGGAGGTGAATCCTCTGTGAGGCCCACAGTGACCTCAGATTTAAAGTAACCATCCTTCTTTTATTGATATTTGCTATCATGTCCATTAAAGGAAGAAATTTTCTATGAAATTCTCTCATATATGATTTTAAAACACCACTCATGACCTATCTTTCTGGGTGTGTAATCATGTTCATAGATTATGAAAAACTCTGAGATTATCAGTTTATTACTGCTACTTCTGCTGGGAACCAGCAAAGAGAGCTCTAGGAGTTCCATATCCAGTATCACCTTCAGCTGAGATTTCATAAAGAGGTTTATTTTTAATGATTTCCCCAGAGGATTTTTTTTTCTCCTTGAGAGTTGGTATTAAAATATTTTCTCTGGAGGTTCTAAAGAACCCAACCTCCTATGTTCCAAAGTCAGGAGCATACCACTATCCCCTCCCTACTCATGAATCTCAGATTACTGAGATGCCTCCAAGAGAACCTCATAGCCATGGTCAGATGGCAGGTGAGGAGGCCATGGAAAGACAGTTGCTATTAATTCTCGCATTAAGAGTGTGCTGTGCTAACTGGAGCAGTCACATGTGCTTGGTTTTAACAGCAAAGAGGAGTTTCTAACCATAGATTAAAAAGTCAAAAAGAGCAAGGGCATTTCCCCAAATGGGAATAAAATAGTATAAACCAGGGGCCAGTTGTCTGAAACGAATATGAGAAACACATTGGTTTCATCACAGGAGAAGATATGTCCAGGAGACTAGACAAGGAACTGCTTTAGAGTAAATACAAAAGTACCTAGGGAGTAATCATTGGATCCCCCTTCCTTAAGGTGAAACTCCCTCTACCTGAAGGGAAAAACATTTCCTACTTCAGTAGTGAAACCCTATCCAGTATCACCTTTAGCTGAGATTATGTAAAGATGTTTATTTTTAATGCTTTCCTCTGAGGAATTTTTCCCGTTGAGAGTTGGTATTAAAATATTGTCGTAATAAAACCACTCGACAACTGTAGCTACATTTATAATGTTTAAGTAGTGCTCAGCTGAGATACCATGGCATCAGAAAACACAACAGATCCTTTGGAGGGACAAGGAATGTCCTCTATACTTAGCAACACTGTGTCTCCATATGTCAGAGGTAGAGAAGCTCCTGGAACAAGCTTTAAATAACAGAATTTCATTCAATTTTGTTAAATATTCCAACAAAGATGGTAAATGGGGTTATGACTATGGCAAAAAGTGTTTAGGACTGAAACACTGTTACATGTATATATAGTATTAATAAAATCTATTATGGATATAAAACTGCACAATATGCATGATGTGGGAGCCAAACTCATTTTTAAGAACTCATCTTGCATAGTAGTCATTCCATTGACACTGGATCAGCCAACCAAGATTTAATGGAAAATCTTCATACTGACTTTGCTATGTGAGGTAGACATTTCAAATATCATCTCAGAAACTTAGAGAACTGTACTTTCCCCCACTTTAGAGCAGTGGAGGCAAGGAGAAAATGAACAGAGACTGGATCTGGCACTTGTCTGGATAACCATGCAGTCCAGCACTTGGAGAGCTGGTCAAGACCTAACATGAGTTTGGCAACAGTGGGCATGTTACAGCCAATAGAAAGCCATGAGATTCCAACAAACAGGTTCTTTCCCACCTCAGAAACCAAGATAGAAACCAACCGCCTCAGTTTTCCTGGTAGTCATATCTTTAGGCCTTAGTAGGCCATTTATGTAATAACAGAAAATGTATTTGGAGACATCTTGACCACTGAGGGCCTCCCAGAAGTTATATACCAAAATAAAGAAGTGATTGGTATAATTTTCCACCACTATTAGTATTGTACCCACTGGCTAGAATTTACCCCAAGCCACTTCAGAAACCCAGGTGTGTCACTTACAATAGTATCCCATGTCCCTCTCTAACTTAATCCTATCTGATAATACATCCAGGGTTACTTTCCCTAAAACCACTCTGTGAGCCCTGTAGGAACTCAGGCTTGAAGTTTCTGACTGCCTTCATTTTCAAAGGTAGCTGCATGCAAAAAGTGTGTTTGAGGCAACAAAATCCATACTGCTTGCCATACTAGAGAGCACAACATAAGAGATCAGGAAGGACCTAAGTTTAAGCACCAGCGGATGCTTAGGTAGAAACCTGTAGAAACCTGTCCACAGGTGCCCTCCTCAGTCAAGGAAACTGAAGGGATCAGGTATCACCTACCATGAACCAATGAAGCCCAGTCTAGGGAAGGGGCATGATAAATCAGGAGTTGGACAGTGGGCTACCAGAGCAAGGTTGAACTGAGACTGATACCTTGATACGACTTTGCTAAATGTTTGGGGTTGAGGGGTATAATTTAGCAAAAGAGCTGGGATAATAAAAGCAAATGAGGGCTGGAGAGATGGCCTAGCAGTTAAGAGCACCGCCTGCTCTTGCAAAGGACCTGGGTTCGATCCCCAGCACCCACATGGCCGCTAAGAACTGTCTGAAACTCCAATTCCAGGAGAACTCCAGTTCCAGGGGAAACCGAGACCCTCTTCTGACCTCTGCTGCATTGCACGACACGGGTGCACAAACCTACATGCAGACAGAACATTCATACACATACAAAAATTAAAATTAAAATTAAAAAAAGCAGATGAAAAATTAAAAAATCAACGACCAACTAGAAAAACATCACAAACAAGTAGCAATCCAAATGGTAGGACAGTTGTTCTTCAGTATTCCTGAGGGATCAGCTCCCAGGTAGGACAGGGCTCCCAAATTCCCAAAGATGCTTGAGTTCCTCATGTGAAGTAGTATATTTTTATTTCCATATAACTATCCACAGCATCTCATAGACTTTAAATTATAAAAATCTCCTACAGTAGAAAGTATACATGATTAGCTTTTGCATTGAATTATTTAGGGAAATGATAAGAAAGATGTTAGTATATGTTCAGTAGACACAATTATTTTCTAAATTATTTTATCTGTGGATGGTTGAGTTCCCGGATAGGAATCTGTGGATATTGAAGACTGACTGTATGGATAACAAATCATGCTTAGTAGCGCCAAGGTGGCACTGACAATCTCCAAGCCTGGAGCATCACTGCAAGAACCACCCTTACAGAAAAGGAAGCATCTGTGCTCACTCATGAATGAGCAGGCACTCATCTGGCAGTGGGAGAGAATGAATGCGAGCACAGACCACCACGGGAAAACAGGAGCATTGATAAGCCTTCTGTAAAGAAACAAATGATACGGGCTGGAAAGATGGCCTAGTGGTTAAGAGCGCAGACCGCTCTTACAGAGGACCCAGGTACGATCCCCAGCACCCACATGGCGGCCGAGAACCGTCTGAAACTCCAATTCCAGGAGAACTCCAGTTCCAGGGGAATCCGAGACCCTCTTCTGACTTCCGCGGCATTGCACGACACGGGTGCACAGAACTGCATGTAGACAGGACATTCATACACATATGGAAATAAATAAAATTTTTAAAAAAGAAACAAATGATGTAAGTAAACCCAGCACAAGAATAGACTTGAATGAAGTTTTCCTCTGCTGCCTTAGTCCTAAATGAGAAGCCTTCACTTCATGGCCACGTTGACTTGAATAGCTATGAAGAGTGCTCAGAAGGCATTTCATAAACATATTAGGTTCTTCACACTAAACTTAAAACAAACAGAAATGCAAGGAAGTCTCCAGATGTAGGTACCAAGTATTTCTTAATGAGGCATGAAATAACCTGTCACTTAATACCAACACCGGGTGCCCCCCATCAGCCAGCCATATCAGTAGCTATGGCACTAGATGCTGCGGTTCATCAATCTAATAAATGAGTTCTCCAATGTCAATTTCTCTCCATATGCAGCAAATATTTCCTATTATTTAGTTACAATGTTTTAATTGGCTCAGTTCTTAGGGCACTGACATGGCTCCATCTGTGAAAGACATTTATGTCACTCAATGTATAGAAAGAAAGCTGAGAGAGAGAGAGGGGTGACGGTTCAGAGAGGTGCATGGTAGATGCTTGTCAACACAGGAAAATTCTTATTTTTCAATTAAAGTTCATAAATCTACTGGTGATGTGTTTTATTTGATTAAGGGAAACATCCATTTTGGACATTTTTCAAAGCAAAATAAGCATTTTAATTAAATGCTAGAGACAGGGTGTATGCTCCTAGTCTATTTTCCTACATACGATAACTTCAATAGAATTATTAACAGCATTTTAGAACACAGCATAAAATAATACATGCCAGTCTTAAACCTGAGAAAAGTAAACAAACAGCCAGTCTACAGGCTAGTGCCTGGAGCCTTCTCACACACAGTGAAAATAGTGAGTAGACACCAAAACAGCAGCAAATTTAATTACCAGAATATATTTCTAGGGGCTAAGGAGATGGCTCCCTTGGGAAAGAGCTTGCCTTGTAAGCATAAGGATCCTCAGCACCCAGGTAATAAGGCTGGCATGCCAGCAGACCTGGAAATAGGTGAGAATAATTGAGAAAGACACCTGATGCACAGCTATACTTCACACACACAAACACACACACACACACACACACACACACACACACACCACACAATATCGTGCTAATTTATAAATTGTTAAATTAATTTATATATTTCAATAGTAAATTAGTGAGGTGTGCCATTATTTTAAACCTAACATTAAATTGTGTTTTAAATAATTGTCCTTGTGAGAAGCTGAATTGAGTTACACTAGCCCTTGGAGAGGTTTTCCATGCACTTAATGTACATATCACTTTTTCTATATAAGACTCCAACATACAATTGATATGTGGTGCAGACCAGTCCATTCAGAATCTCAGCTTGACTGCAAATTGCTGGCTTTTCACATGGGGACCACAGCTACCTAATCACTCAATTTACGTGATGAATATAGGCAGCAAAACTGAATAAATCCCACTTCAGGGATTGAATTATCTGCTTTAGCTGTCTACATTGATCAGATTCACTGTATTACTATAAAATTAATTTTAATTTCTATTAGCACCTCATCTTATGCAGTATATTCTGTTGTTCAAATGAATTATGGAATTTTTAAGATACAAAAGACCTTGTTTTAAAAGACCTTGTTTTACTGATGAAAAAATTGAGGACCTGGGATTTCCCAGGCAAATCAACACAGTTAAATTAGGAGAAAGCTACATACTGAAATCTCAATCATCTCAAATCATTTTCTAAAATACCACACTAGGCCATTAGGCTGGAGTGGTTTTAGACTAGCATTTCCTAAACAGAATGATGTAAGGGAAGATATTGATCCTTAGATGGCATGCCTGGGCAGGACTGATGCCTCAGTCTGTAGGCAAGCTTGACTACTTCCTTAGATGTACCAAACAAATACTATCCTCTTTTGTTACTGCAATGATGTACAGGAATTGAGAACTTGATACTGGATACCTTAGGCAATGAAATCTAATCTGTCTTTATTTAAGACACATTCCCTATAAAGACAGAGGCTTCTGCCATATTATTTGTATAAGTAGTTACTGAGCAGTTTTTCCATTTATATTATGTTATATTGTTGGGAGGATAATTATGAGTAGGTGAGTAGGGCACAATGCACTGTATTAGCCAGAACAGACAGAGTTACATTGTGTTAACAATAAACACTGATGGCTTAATGCAACCCAAGCAAGTGTCATATAAATCAAGCCACACCCCTCTTGCTGCTACATCATCTGGGACATTAGGTCACCAAGATGACAACAGTGACAAAAGAATACAAGTGGAGGAGATCTCCCGAGAACAGCTCAGGCAAGCGCAGGTAGGTGGACAGCAGCTGAGTGCTTCAGCAAGGCTGATTGTTGATTGATTTCATCTAGTTAATCCGTTAATCCAGTTGTTTTTGGCTTGGTTGGCTTTTGTGGCTGTGGGGGCAGAGTTATCCTCCCAGCGGGTATTAAAGGTAGGGCTGTGTGAGTCTCCATCTGAGATCTCCCGAGAACAGCTCAGGAAAGCGCAGGTGCCAGGGTGCGGGCTAAAAAGCCCACCCCACCCACAGTCGGTCTTCTCGTCCCATCACCCCCATCCCCCGGTGTCCCTCCATCCCCCGGTGTCCCTCCATCCCCCGGTGTCCCCCCCAACTGAGATTACAAAGGCATCTGAAGGAGGGAAGCAAAGCAAGCCTTCAACACAGTGAAGAGGCATTTAGGACCTACGTTGGAATACAGGCAAGGAGAAGCTCACGTGCCAGGCACACGAAGAAGAGACAACACAGGAAAGGGGCAGGAAAATCCTCCATCAAGCTCTACCAACCCTATGGAAGATTCCTACAGTGGGATCCCCATGGGATTGGCCCAAGACACAGATATCAGAAACACAATTGGGAACATATTTAAAGAACTACAAGATTATAAAAAGCAAATCAAAGAACTAAGAAAAGAGAATGAAGAACTCAAGAAGGACCTAGAGACACAGAATGACAAACTGCAGAAGGAACTGGAAACACTGAAAAGATCCCATGCTGAAAAAGATAAGGAAACCAACCAGCGAAGCAAAGAGCTACAGGAAGAGATTGAGAAGCTCCAAAAAGAAGTAGAAATACTAAAGAAATCAGAAGAGGAAATAAAAAAGGAAATCAAACACTCATCCAATCAAGAGGAAAGGAGTGGAAAAAGCCTCAGAAGCAGAATGGAGGAAGCAGAACAAAGAATATCAGACCTGGAAGATAACACAGAACAACTAAAAACCTCAAGGAAAGATTATGAAAAATTTAAAAATACACAAAAGTGGAACAACCAGGAACTGTGGGACACTATGAAAAGATTGAACCTCC
>VZQC01010664.1:1431655-1452690 GCA_009823505.1 Rhizomys pruinosus | reverse complement strand
TATATATATCCCAAATCTATTTGGCTATTAGCTCTCTCCTTGGAGGAATAACTCACAGCGGATGCCACAAGCTTATGTCCTCTAGTGGTTAGGAGATGTTATAAGCCACAATAAGAACTTGTCACCCTTTATAGAGAAACCACAGTTTGCGGATTAGCATACCATCCAAGCATCTGTGTCTATGCTCACAGCTTAGCTTGACATAATAATTGGTACTGCTTAAATGACTGTACATCCAATAGCTTGTGCTTTGTTAGTATGACTAAAAAGGGTATCACTGGAAAAGCTGTCAACCCATGAAGGGAAACAACCTGAACAGACTGGAGTCCAAAATGACAACTCCAAAGAAATGAGACTGTTTTCTTCTCACCCACTTTCGTCCCTTTCCCAAAGCCCTGGGAACAAACTGCAAAAGAGGAGGCATGGTAGATTGTAAGGGCTGCAGAGAGATAGGAGTGAATCATGAGACTACAGTAATACAGTCTGGACTCCTAACTGATCAACCTGACTGTGCATACAAGCTTCTCCAACTGGACTACGGGAACCTTGGGTTGTTCAAAATTTGGACATAGATACTTGCAAAATGCACCAATTACCTAATTGTATGACATACTGAGTAACATCAATGTTATCTGCAAACAACTGTGTCATTATATTGTAGAATCCCTTAAAAATAAAAAAAAATTAAATTAAAAAAAAGACAAGCACATACTGGGTCAAACATCGTTTTATAATTATATAATTTACATTATATAATTACGTTATATAATTTACATTATATAATTACGTTATATAATTTACATTAATAAATAACATCTAAGTTGTTATGGTTAAAAAAAAAAAGAATGGCTAGGATCAAGAAAACAAATGATACCAAGTGCTGGAGAGGCTGTGGGGAAAGGGGAACACTCATCCACTGCTGGTGGGAATGTAAACTCGTACAGCCACTATGGAAAGCAGTGTGGAGAACCCTTGGAAGATTTGGAATGAACTTGCCATCCAACCCAGCCATACCACTCCTGGGCATGTACCCTCAAGACTCACCCCACCACAGAGATACATGCACGGCCATGTTTATTTCAGCTCTCTTCACAATAGCAAGGAGCTGGAACCAACCCAAATGCCCCTCAACTGATAACTGGATAGAGAAAATGTGGTACATCTACACAATGGAGTTCTATGCAGCAGTAAAGAAAGACAACATCATGAGCTTTGCAGGAAAATGGCTGGAGCTAGAGGACATCATGCTGAGTGAAGTAACACAGTCCCAGAAAAACAAACGATGAATGGTATCCCTCATCTGTGGATGCTAGTGCCAATTACCTAGTTGTAAGTATTTCTTGTGCAGGGCCCCCTGAGCTTTTGTCCAAAGCAGTTGGACATGATGCATATTGGAAACAACAACAGCAATAACAACAACAGAGGACTGCATCGAAGAACTGACTGAAACAGTGAACTTCTGCTCAAAACAGTCAGCTTCCTCTTGGAGAATATTGAGAAAGACTGAGAAAGAGATGAAAAGCATGTTTGGCAGAATGCATGAGCTCTGGCGGGGTGGGAGAGTGGGGGGGAACACAGGCCTAGATTTGTTAAAAAAATAAAAATAAATTTATGTGGAAAAAAGAAAAAGAATACAAGTGGAACCTGCAAAGTCTTCAACTGCTGACCCAGAATTGACACATTAATTCTGCTTTCATTGGCCAGAAGTAATTATATGTCCCTATCCTAACTGTCAACATGCTGGGAAATGTAAAGGTCCATAGAGATATTTAAGGGCCTTTCTCATGAAGATAAACTCTCTATATGTGTATATGTGTATATTTATATTTATATATATATACATATATATATGTATAATTTATAAGTGTATTACAAGCTTTACTTCTAAGATAATGTTATGCTTCCATTTTTGCCTTAGGTAAATATTTTTTTAATTTGAGTTCAGTATCCTCAAAATATACAGAACTTTTATTTAGATGAAATATATACTACTAATAATATTTCACATCAATACAACTCCTTCCATTTTTGAATCTTTCACCTATGATAATAGACCAATACCATAGTGTAGTCAAGTGGCTAAATCAAAAGACCACATACTATATGGGCTATAAATAATATAAGTTCACTTCTTGCAAATTCAGAGGCTAGAAAGTCCAGAATAAGAGCAGACTTGAGATCTGGTAAGGTCCTATTCCCCTAAAATGGGACCTGCACATTATGTCCTAAAAAGCACAGACCACAGCAGCCTTCTGGGGCCTCATGACTTAACCACAAAGGCCCATCTCTTTGGGGGAATAAGTTAATAATATCCTGGGGAATAGGATTTCTATGTATGATTTTGGAACAAAAACAATGGTTCAGAACTACAGACCATAGAAACAAGTTTGTAAGATTCTTCATAAGAAATTCAAGGTTGAATATGCCTGTAATCCTAGAACTTGGTAGGCAGAAGCAGGAGGAGATCTTACTCAAGGCCATCCATGACTATGTAAGTAGTTCAAAGCCAGTCCAGGTTACATGAGACCATGGATAAATACTTTAAAATAGAAAAGATAATCAAACTTTAAAACAACTTTAAAAATGTTCAAGGGAGAACTAAATAAATTCTAGTTGCTATCATTTTCACCAACAGTGTATTTGTTGTTGTGTTGCTGAGTCACAAATGACTCTCTGCAGGCCATATTTAGCCTCATTAAGGGAAGTAAGGTTTAAAGGATTAAGCCGTTGGTCCAAGAGCACAGCTAAAAGTAAATGAAGCAGTCCTGACCATCTAACAATGTGAACACTAAGCCCAGTGAACTCTGTTCTGTGTTTGAAGTCAGTCTGCACTCATAGCAAGATTTTCTCAGAAAAATAACATTTATTCCTAAAATTTGATGATACTATACTTTAAATAAGTTTACCAGATAATCTTCTCTTATCTGTTGTATTATGTATACAAGTTTCCAAGATTATAACAATCAAAATTTTATTTATTCAGGTTAATAAAAAATACTTATTATTTTTTAATAGAATATATTCTCAAAGATTTAAACCCTGACAGTTCTCTCACACTTTCCAGGGAAGTTTAAAAAAATTGTATGAGTATTTTATCCTTGCAGTGTTGGTCAATACTTTTAAAACCAAATCTTTTCAGTGAAATATACTGAAAACCTAATAAAATTTCATGTAAGTAGAGACAAATGTATCTCCCCAAATATTCACAGCCCCTCCATATTCTTGTCTTTTTTTTTTTTTTTTTTTTTTTTTTGGTCTTTTCGAGACAGGGTCTTTCTGTAGCCCCAGCTGTCCTGGAACTCACTCTGTAGACCAGGCTGGCCTTGAACTCACAAAGATCCACCTGCCTCTGCCTCCCAAGTGCTAGGATTAAAGGCGTGCGCCACCACGCCCAGCTCATATTCTTGTCTTATTCTTCATTTAAGAATAGCTTGGGGCTGGAGAGATGGCCTAGTGGTTAAGAGTGCCAACTGCTCTTGCAAAGGACCTGGGCTCAATCCCCAGCACCCACATGGTGACTGAGAACTGTCTTTAACTCCAGTTCCAGGGGAAACCAACACCCTCTTCTGACCTCCAAGGCTTTGCACGACACAGGTGCAAAAACCTACATGCAGACAGTACACTCATACACATAAAAATAAATAAATAAATAAATAAATAAATAAATAAATAAAATATCTTGGTATTCAGAACCAAGATATTAAATAAAGGTAGTAAAGTCCTTGGCATCTTCACAGTTTAAGACCCAGAGTAAACCAAGACAGTAGTATTCATTGTTCCCTGGAGAACCAGAACTAAGATCTAGGTAGATACAGAAGAGATGGATCAGGGAGCTGAATTGGCTAGTATGATTAGGAAGACAAAGATGGCACACGGCCATCAGGAAAACCACGAAGTCCAGTTCAAGACCAGAGCACTGAGAACCAGGAGTTCTGATGTCAAAGGCGGAGAAAATGATGCCTCAGCTCAAGGAGAGAATTATGCTCACTCTGGCTTTTTTGTTCTTTTCAGGGACTGTATGGATTGGGTAGTGCTGCTTACTCTGACAAGGACAGGTCTTTACTCAGTCTGCTTACTCAAATCAAAATTTCTTGAAACACTCTCACGGAAGCACCAAGAAATATTTTTCTAGCCATATGGGTACTTCTTTTTCTTTTAACTTTGATTTCTTAAAGATATTTTTTGTAATTTTCATATGGTATAATTTGATGGTATTTGTCCCCTTCCCTTATCCCTACCTCCCTCCTCTATTTCCCCCCAAACACAATTTGATGTAATATATATTATAAATGTTCTAGTTTGCTTTCAATTGCTGTGACAGAACACTTGACTGATACCAACTTGGGGAGGAAAGGGTTTATTTCTTGGGTCACTGTTCATCACTGAGGCAGCCAAGGGCAGGAACCTGGGGGCCAGAGCTGAAGCACAAGCCATGGAAGAATGCTGCTTACTGGCTTGCTCCCTTAGCCTGTGCTCAACCTGCATTGTTATATAATACAGAACAACCTGCCCAGTGGTGACACTGTCCACAGTAGCCTGGGCAGTCCCACATGACTCAATAATCAAGAAAACACTCCACAGACATGGCCACAGACTCCAATGGAGGCAATTCCCCAACTGAGGCTCCTTCAACTGCGGCGTGTCAAATTGACACTCAAGCTGTCCAGCACAATAGCCTATTTATAGAGTCTAATTTGTATCTCCAGTGCCCTTCAGTATACTGTCTCTGCCCTCCAAACAGCCATCTGTTACCATAATTTCCTTAGGTGGGTTTGGAGCTTCTTACCCACTTCCTCATGTTCATGCTGAGATTTTTCTGGTTTGAGCTTACATGGGAATTGTGCATGCTTTCACCTTTGTTGTGAGTTCATATGAGTAACTGACAAGCTGTCTGGTCAGTTTTCTTATGGTTATCTATCACCTCTGATTCTTACAATCTTTTCTCCTCTTCCTTCTGCAATGATCCATGATCCTTGGGGGCAGGGGGCAAAAGTTTGATATAAGTGATTCTTGTTCTCTGTGCATTGGCCACTTGTGGGTTTCTGTGTTAATCACCATTTTCTGCATAAGGAAACTTCTTTGGTGAGAGTTGAGGGGCACATTAATGTATGAATATAACAATAAGTCTTTGAGAGTCAGGTTAGTACAATAACCATTTAGCATAAAACTCGTATTGGATTCTCCCATGTCCTGTGATCTGTCTAGCCTCAATTTGTAAGCTGATATCAATGTTGAGTATGAGCTCCATCCTAGGAAGTGGACCTTAAATTCAATTAAGAGTGGTTGATTACTCCTCTAATATTTGTGCCACTATTGCACTAGTGGGCATAGCAGGCCCATGGTTACTAGCTCACAGGTTTCAGATCTGGATAAGGCTGATTATTTTTTCCTTCCAGCACCTTCCAGTACCATGAATGCTAACAAGTAGAGATGAGTCTCCAAAATTAACACCAGCTTGAGTTTTCCTTTTTTTGTTCTATGGCTCACATATGAAACATCTTCAAAAATAGGGACTTACATGTAGTTCTGGTGGTAACCAAAAGCAAGTTCAATGGCCATTATTTTTTGAGGATCTATGGAACCCCTGGCTAACAGCTTCTAGAGAGGTAATACATTCCTGCCAGTGAGGTTTTTTGTTTTGTTGTTTGTTTGGTTTTTTTTTTTTTTTTTCGTTAGCCCATACATCTAGAAAGAGCAATGTCCCCTGTTGGAAGATTTTAATCTCTTTATAATGTATATGTGTATATTTTTAGGAAGCTTGTGTAGTGCTAGGTTTCCAGCCACATGGGTGCTTTTTAACCCAGTCAAATTGATACACAAAATAAATAACCACAACAGTTAAAACCAACAAACACTAGTATACCCCTCAATTCTCAGTGAAGCTTCCTTATACAAACAGAGTGCAATGCTCACAGAAGGCCACAGTTGGCCAAGTTTAGATAATGAGAGATGGCAGAGTGTGTGTCCCTGGAGAGGACTCCTGTATTAAACTTCACCTGCCCATAACTCAGGGATCATTGCTGAAGACTGGACAGAAATATTTTAAGGCCAGGCTTGGTCCATGAACACAGGGAAACTGGGGCTTTCAGGCACTGGAAGCTTGCTCGTGTGAGCCTGTGGCAATGGTGGACTCATGCATAAGACTCATGCTGACTCGGTCAGACAAGGGCCCAGGGTGGAGCAAGGGAAATGGGTGGCAGACCAGCCCTAGACTGGGAGCAATTGGCAACTGATTACTGCTAGATGAGGGAGAGTAGATCATCCTTAAGATCTCTAGATATGCTGACTAGATTCCAGTGGATAAACTTGCACTGAAGCACATCTGGGTACAAATACATGACTGGATAGGACTTAACAAATAAGACAGAATAATGAGTTCACTGGGTGGTATGTGAGGGTGTAGACAGGAGAGGGCATCTAAATTTGATCAAGAACTACTGTGTGAAATGCACAAAATCTCAGTAAAATATTTTTTAAAAATCAAGAAACAAATTTTTAATAAATTTTCCAGAGAAACATCAATATTAATAGGATTTTTAAAATTCTTATTAATTTTATAGTATGATAAGTCCAAATTTTAAATGCTCTACTTCTCCATATATGTTACTAACACTTACAGAGTTTTGGAGACCGTGAAAGGACCAATTTATATATTTGTTATTTTCTATATATATTATCATACACCGAAAAATTATTTGAGTGATCTACCCTTTTCAAGCTGTATACAACCATCTAAGATGAATATGTGGAAAGTAGGCATATTCAATCTGCAGATGATGCCAAGAAAGGAAAGTTTGTTTGGTTTGTATGCTGAAAGAGACTCAGATTAAGAATGATTTAAGCAGGTTGAAAGCTAGAATGTTTAAGTGATTTTGTAGGACAGACAGCAAGTCAATGACAGTTCACCGCATAGAAAAATTCCAGAGGAATGCACACTGTTCTGAAAAACCATTGTGTAGGTAAGCAGAGTGTTTGAAAGTAGTACTGTAATGATAATAATAAATGGTCAGTTACTTTAACCTTCTCGTCTTTTCCATACCTGTAGAATAAAGTTCGGTTTATAGTGACTGCCCCCCAAAAGCAAAATGGCCAAAGCAGCACCGGTACAAGACTGCTGAAGCATCATTCCTTGAGGAAAAATTCGTGGAGGTAAAATGGGTAATAGGTATCCAGGTACTTGATTCCTCACGTTTTTCTGGGGCAATGTATGGAATCCTGAATGCTCCATCAGTCCCTTCCTGATGCGATAAGGATCTAGATACAATAGCACTTTGAGAAGAGTGGACATCTGGTCACTGAGAGGGGCCACAAAGCAACACTACCTGTAAATGTCTAGCCTTTCTCCTTCTCCATGCCGAAGTATAGATAATGGCCTTTTTTACTCCTACATTGACACTTCTAGTGCTAGTTAACTCAGTGGCCCTTCCAGCTCTGCCCTAGGTAAACATGGCCTCACTTGAGAGGATTATTCATTTACTGTCAACTGTCCCCCAGTATCAACCACAGTGAGGCTGTGACTAGTCACATAACTCTTATAGGTTAAAATGATAGATAATGAGATTAAAGACTACTTCTTGCCTTGGAGCACATGAAAGAACTGAGAGTTAAGACTTAACTTGACCAATCCTCTGAAAAGTAGTCTCACACAAGAAGATCTGATCTCTTGAAAAACTCCCTGGAAACAGTGATTGGAGCAATCAATCGCCGTCAACTACAATGCTTGGGCATGAGTCCCCTGCATAAGGAACAGTAGCTAAAAACACTACACCCAAACTGTAATACTTGGAGACGGTACAATGAAGCTGTAACAGTGTGCTGCCAGGTGTGACATAGCTTTTGTAACTGGACCCCTGGTAAGAATCAGAGCATAATGTCACATTGCTAATCCTGTGGCTAAATACCCACTATCCAAAGTAACTCCTAGAGTCTGTGAAGAAGCCTCATAGATTCTTGCATGCTGCCCTAAAATGAATGGATATTAAAGGGACACAGCACATACCTCTGCTGCTCACCCATGACAAATGAATTTTCTATAACCCCATTCTTTATAAGCTTTGTGTAAGTGTTGTTTTGCAAGTAATCTGAATATGCACAAGAGACATTAAATTTATCACCAAAATATGAGCATTATTATGGGTGGGGTATATTACCACTACTTGCAAGAGTGCTTCATCTGAAATCAAGGAAATGTCATCATTGTAAATACATTACTTTTCAAGAAGAAGCCAAATAGTGAAAGACCTGGAATCCTGGCATTCATGATGACTGAAGATATTTGGTGTTACTGGGTGGATGCACTTGTGTATTTATGCTCACCGAAAGCCATTTATGTGCACTAAGATCAACATAAACTGACCCAAAGGACCATCATGTGGCACTGTGAAAAAACTTATTCATTCATGGACAAAAATGTAGAATTATTAACAATAAAGCTGAGTTGGACTCAATATAAGTATAAGCTTTTCCCTAGAATTGCCCAACTACAGGAGAGGTGGCCAGGCTGTTCTACATCCTTGAATGCATACAAGGGAAGACAGTGCCTTTCACAGGCACAGAGGGGTGTTTTACAGTGAGTGAGCAATTGCATATGGAGCTCCCATGGCTTTTTAAAGATCGTAATTTACAAATAGCTATTCTCACAAATAATATAGTAAATTGTCACTTTTATAACAGCAAGAATAGGGCTGGAGAGATAGCCTAGCGGTTAAGAGCACCGACGCTCTTACAGAGGACCCGGGTTCGATCCCCAGCGCCCACATGGCGGCTAAGAACCGTCTGTAACTCCAATTCCAGGNCCCACATGGCGGCTGAGAACCGTCTGTAACTCCAATTCCAGGAGAACTCCAGTTCCAGGGGAATCCGAGACCCTCTTCTGACCTCCGCGGCATTGCACGACATGGGTGCACAGACCTGCATGCAGACAATACATTCATACACATACAAAAATAAATAATAAAAAAAAATAATAACACCAAGAATAGTGGTGCATTTAAAACAGTACATCCTCAAAGGAAGGCAAGGACAGCCTAACACCAAAAAGAAAATGTAGACATTTTCTAATGTGTTTATTGCCATTCATTACAGGCCCCAGTCATTCATTTCAGGCCCCAGAGGTACTAGAGTTCCATTCCTTAAGCATTAAGGAACAGCAAGCAAGACACTTTCATCATGATTGCAATTCATTGTAATTAGCCCACAAATCCGAAAGCTTGAAATTCGATTTAAAATCTGTATCCACTTATATGGATTTAAAATATATTTAAACACTAATTTAAAAAACGTGGAGTTTGGGGCTGGTTCAGTGGTTAAGAGTACTGGCTGCTCTTCCAGTGGACCTCAATTAGGTTCCCAGCACCCACATGGTGGCTAACAACTCCATTTCTGGAGAATCTGATGCCCTCTCCTGACATACATACAGGAAATATACTCATACACATAAAACAAAATGGATAAATAAAGTTTCTTTAATTATGGAATTTTCATTGTCTCTTAAATCCTTAGACAAGAATATTTCTTTAAAGTATTACTTCTTCTTAAACAGAGATGACCTTTGGCAAATTTATGAAAGAAATATTTGTTTTCAAGTAAATCTTATCATCTTGCTCTCAATTTTCTTTTCCTTAAGGCAACTTCCTTCTTTTTCTTTCCTTATTTTTCTATTTCTTATTGAATTTTTGTGCATTTTGCACAATATATCTTGATCATATTTAGACCTCCCCTTATCTGTTCTCTCACATAATCCCCCACAGGATTTCATGCACTCTGTCATATATGTTAAGGTTATAGAGTCAAGTTTGTGTCCCCAAATGTCCCTCAGTGGGAGTCCATCCACTGGAGCTTGGTAAGCCTAGCTAGCAACACCACCTTAAAGAAAACCAACTCTCCTTCACCTAGTAGTGATCAGCTGTCAATCACTCCTCTGCTAAGGTTGGGGGTTCTTACCCACTTTCCTACTTTCATGGTGGGATTTTGTCTTGTTTGAGGTTGTATGGATCTTGTGCATGCTGTTACCATTTGCTGTAAGTCTATAAGAGAAAGTTCCCAGCTGCCAGGATAACTCTGTTTCCTTGTGGTCATGTACCACCCCTGGCTCTTAAAGTCCTTCTTCTGCCTCTTTAACAATGGTGTTTGGGCCCAGGGTGAGAGAGGGTTAATATGGGCATCCTATCAAGGAACATGCACTCTGCAGTCAGTTATTTATTTTTTTTAATTTTTTTTAAATTTTTATTTCTGTATGTGTATGAATGTACTGTCTGCATGCAGGTTTGTGCACCCATGTCGTGCAATGCCACGGAGGTCAGAAGAGGGTGTAGGATTCCCCTGGAACTGGAGTTTCAGACGGTTCTCAGCCGCCATGTGGGTGCTGGGGATCGAGCCCAGGTCCTCTGTAAGAGTGGTCGGTGCTCTTAACCGCTAGGCTAACTCTCCAGCCCCAGTCAGTTATTTTTTTATAATTTAACCACCACCTGTTGCATGAGGAAGCTTCAGTGGTATAAGTTAAGAAATACATTAATAGCCGGGCGTCGTGGCGCACGCCTTTAATCCTAGCACTTGGGAGGCAGAGGCAGGCGGATCTTTGTGAGTTCAAGGCCAGCCTGGTCTACAGAGCAAGTTCCAGGACAGCTGAGGCTACAGGGAGACCCTGTCTCAAAAAGACCAAAAAAAAAAAAAAAAAAAATATTCTTTCTATCCCCTGTCCTGCGGTATTCTCTGAACCTTAGGTATAGAGGTATCGCATATTCTCTGAGTTTGACCAGTTGTGGAACTCTGTAGTGGTCTCCATCTGTTATTTTTTAAAAAGGGCTCTTTGATGAGTGCTGAGAAGCATACTTGTTGGTAAGGATAAGGATACATATTTAGTATATAGTAAGATATTATATTTGTCTAAGGATGTGGCAGATGTAGGTTTTTCTCTAGGATCTATGACCTTTCCAGCTATGTGTATTTCACTATGTTTATAGTCACAAGAGTTCCCTACCATTGAGCAAGATTTAAGTCTAATTAGATAGCCGTTGATCACTTTCAAGATAAAAGTGACAAGAGAGATAGTTGGCTGCACCAGTCTCTATTGTGCTTATTAGTCTTTATATATTTCTATTTTTATGTTTATGAGTATATTGACGAATGTATATAGTAAGTGCACCCGTGTCATGCTAAGCCTGCAGAAGGCAGAAAATGATGTCAGATCTGCTGGAACTGGAGTTGAGGACAGTTGTCAGTCACCATGGGTGCTGGGAACCAAACCTAGGTCTTCTGCAAGAGCAGCCAGTGCTCTTAACTGCTGGTCCATTTCACCAGGCCCCCTTATTAGGCTTTGTGGCTGGGTTCAACGTTTGAATGATTGGTCTCCCTTAGCAGCTTACGTAGTGTCCTCTGATACTATGAAAGCTAGTCCTTAGGAAACAGGCTTCCAAGTCAGTTCCAGCTCCATTTTTCCAAGTCCTATATCTGAAGTATATCCTGTGTTCAACAAGTTCTAGGAGGCAATCAAGAGCTGTGGGAATAGGCTGTGTTGTTTTGGGAGTATTTTTGACTACCCCGACAAACCACTGAAAGGAAAGTTTCTCCTGTCTGGCACTGTGCTTCTTGTTACATAGCCTTCAGCTGTACACATACTAGCTGTATAGTACATGTAGTATTTTTTTAACTAATACATCTCCCTCTGGTTTTTCATATCACCTAAACATTATTGATCTCCCCCGTCTCCCTCTGTATAACCATCTCTCCTTCCTCCCAGTTAAAGTACCCCATTTCCCCCATTTCTCCCTTGATAATTCCTGTCTCCTATTTTTCCCCTTTATCAAGCTGCTGCTTCTCCTTGTCCCCAAGGCTCCCTGTGTAACCCTCTTTTCTTCCTCTCCAGTTAAAGTGTCCCCATTTCCTCCATTTCCCCCTCAATAACACCTGTCTCTTACTATCTGCCTCTTCTCGTTTATCCCCATAATTCTTGTCCATTTTCCTGGCTCCTGTGATTATACCAGGATATGTATTCACATATCAGACTTTGGAGCTAAGATCTACAATGAGAGAGAATATATGTTGCTGGTTTTTATGAGTCTGTGCTACTTCACTTAGTATAACAGTTTCTAGTTCCATCCATTTACCTACAAATTACATGATTTCATTTTTACTGCTGAGTAGAACTCCATTGTGTAAATGTACCCATTTTCATTATCCTTTCTTTTTTTTACTCGTCCACTTTCCTATTAATCTACACCCAGGAAAAATTTGAATCAAGGGAACCGGGGTCGCAGGGGAGACGCCATAACGTGCCAGGCCAGGATCGAAAGGTTATTCCTGGACAAACTGTCAGCCCATGAAAGGAAACAGCCAGAATTGACCAGAGTCCAAGTCAACAGCTCCAGAGAGAGTGGACTGTTTTACCTCTCATCCACCTGTGCCCCTTTTCTAAGCCTAGGGAACAACCTGCGGAAGAGGGGGCGTGGTAGAATGTAAGGGCTGCGATTGGGGTGAATGGTGAAACTACAGCAATGTAGTCTGGACACTCATTTGATCAACTTGATTGAACAAACAACCTGTCACCCCCCACTGGATGGTGGGGCTGTAGGTGTTTGGGCACAACAGCCTGCAGATAGGTTTTGCATGAAGGATGCTTGTACTCATGGATTATCACTTATAGCTAAAAATGAAAAAAAAAAAAAACTGAGAGAAAGATGCAGGACAGTTATGGCAGAATGCATGATCTGGGATGGGGTGGGGGTGGGGGGGAGGGAAAGGGAAATAAGCCTGAACTGAATTGGAAAAATGTATGAAATGCACAAAGCATCAATAAAAACTAATTAAAAAAAATTTGAATCAAATCAAGTTCTACACAATTAAAATGGTAGAAAGGTGATACACCACCATCTACCAATTATTTTATCTTTTAGAAACATTTTTGATATCTTAATATCAGTGTGATAAAAATCATAAGAATGAAATCCCAGGAAACAATTTTATCAGTACTGTTTATTGAGAGTAGAATTCTTCTGAATACGTGATATGTAGCAAGCCACCAATTACACAACTAGTTAACCTTGTCCTATATTTATCTGCCTCCATTGCAGCAAAGAGAAACCTCAGGGTTCTTAGCTACTAGTAATATCTGCTAGGTATAATGTATCCAGGATTCTGTGTGCTATGCATTGCACTGATCACTTTACATATATTATCTCATAATCCTGAAAATAATAAATTTGATATTGTTGTTATAGAGTTAGAGATAAAGAAATTAAGGTGTAAAACAGATGAGGAATTTAGTTAGGTGCAAGTGATGCCGTATTGTCACATTCCCTCCCACAGCTAGGGTCTCACCCTGCATGCTCGTACCTGGCTTGCTTCTATTGCTGCTTATACCTGTGGAAATTTCAATCAGAAGTCATTCAGACATTTCAGGACCAATTAGAAATTATTATGATTCTCTCCAGCATCAATATCTCACCCCACCTCCCTTTTCTTCAGGAATACTTGCATTTAACACTTCGTTCTGCTTTTGATTAAATTATTTTAGGTAAAAATGAATTCTTCCTTGTGGAAATTGAAACTTATGACTCCTTTTTTCTACTGATTTCCTTTAAACAGAATTTTGCATAACTTAATAGGAGAACGGAATCAATTACTTTGATATTAACCTAGAGAGTAACACAGTGGAGACAGAAAATTAAAGGAAAAAAACTCTCTTTGCTTCCAACTGCCTCCTACAGGACTTATCCCATGAATAGGTATTGAGCATTAAGTCAATTGTGGTCACCTGGAAACCAAATAGTTCCCAAATACAAATGGCAGGGCTATCAAAACTTCATCACTATGTGTCAACAATAAGTGCATCAGGAATTAGCACAGGTAACACTACCTTATACTGTACAAAGATTTCATCATATAGTCAACATTTTCTTTAGCAAGTCAGAACACTAACAGTCAGTGGCCTTGAATATAGGAAACACCACTGATAAACTTCATCAAATTTAGAACGAATTTAGAAGGCTTCATCATCTCTTAGGATAGAAATATTCAAAGAATGTAACTTCTCTAGAAGTAACAATGTCTGTCTTCTTACCTGTCCCCTCCCTCCATTCAAAAGAAGACTCCATGCTTAATTTTACTCTCAGTATTATAGAGTATGCCCTCACTTGTTTTGTTTTGTTTTGTGTTTAACTTGTAAGTATCCTTTTGTGAACCAAACATCAAACTGAACTGTATGAGGTATATCAACTTCTGTACACTGTCCACTCAAAACCATGGTGATGTCTGAACTGCAGTACTCTCTGCCTGATGATGTGGTTGACTGGAAAGTCTGACAAAGGGCATCTTGAAACTGTGACAGGCTGACAAGTTGCACATGCAGTGACATTTCAAGGCCTTCACAGTTGGGACACCTAACTGGTCTTCAATCATTTTATTAGAAGATTTCAAAGAGCAACAACAACAACAAAAAACTAAACTGATTTCAGGCTTTGAAAAAGCATCAGTTTTTAAATGGAGCTTTTCAGTTAATCTTTTATTTCTTCTCTTCAGGGAAAGATTACTACTGTCACTTATTTCAGTAAAGATCCCATCTTGTCTTCTCTTGTATGAACAAAAGTTCATATGTCACAATAAATTGAAAAAGGTAGGAAAATGAATACTGTGCAGAACAGGGAAGAATTTTCATTTTATCTTATTTTAAAGGAAGCATTACTGAATATAAATGATTAAATACTTTATAGAAATGACCATTTGAGGGGCTGGAGAGATGGCCTAGTGGTTGGGAGCGCCGACGCTCTCGTAGAGGACCCGGGTTTGATCCCCAGCACCCACATGGTGGCCGAGAGCCGTCTGTAACTCCAATTCCAGGAGAACTCCAGTTCCAGGGGAGTCCGACACCCTCTTCTGACCTCCGCGGCATTGCACGACACGGGTGCACAAACTTGCATGCAGACAGTACATTCATACACATACAAAAAAAAAAAAAAAAAAAAAAAAAAAAAAAAAAAAAAAAAAAAAAAAAAAAAAAAAAAAGAAAAAGAAATGACCATTTGAATTGAAATGTTGCCTAGAGTACTAAGTACTAGAACAAGGAATATAGGGATGTGTAATCCTTGAAAACATTACAGTTTAAAGCTAGTAGCTGTAACATTATCCTTTGGGCCATCCATTAAGTTCCTGGATGAATACTAAAATATATTAACAAGAGAGCAAACTGTTGAACCTTTTCCTTTAGCACACAGCTACAGGTTAGAGAATTGGGAGCACACAGACTCATTTTCCACTTGCACAATGAACTGTGATGATTCAGATGAAATTCTATTTATCATCAATAAAAATTGTTCTTCTTGACATAAGTTTCCAAGTCTTCCACACACATAGCTTATTCCCTCTAGTGACAGAGAAGGTGCAGAATGTCTCAGCACTCATAAAAGTGGTTGCTGCTGCCATTTGGGGGCCACACCCTCTCTTCCTCCCAAATCTGACAAGCTCTCTGTTCCTTCTTCCTGTTGGGGGACAAGCACTTCCATAAGGTTCTGTAATAATATCACCATTGAAGTTTGAGTTTTTCAACTTAGTTTAATTACTTGAAGATTCATTCAAGTCTGGGTGTATATCAACAATTTATTTCTTTTTATTGGTAATAATATCCTAGTTATGTTTCTTTGCTTATCATTTGCCCACTGGTAAACAGCTGGGATACTTCCAGTTTTAGATGATCAATAATGATGATGCTGAAAACACTTATGTGTGGGTCTCGGTGTGAACACAAACTTTCAGTTCTCTACTTTGTATAGCTACAAATGAAACTGATAGATTACCTAGAGAGTACATGCTAAGCTTTTTGAAATACTGTCAAATTGTTTAGCAGAGTGTCTGCACCATTTTTTGCTCCCATCAGTAGTAATAGTCTTCCATTCTTCAGCACTGGGAATCATAACTAATTATTTACTGGAAGAAAGCCAATAAGTAGATGATGCTATCTTTATCTATTGGTATCTCTAATTTTCATTTCTAATGATGTGAAACATTTTTTGCTGCCTATATTTCTTGGGAGGAGAGGTAGCATGAGATTCAAATACTTTGCCCGTGTTTTATTTTTATTTCCTAATTATAAGGCTGAAAAGTTCTTTACAAACTATGATATAAATTCCTTGTCTAATGTGTGATTTGTATTTTTTCCTGTGCATTGTCTTGTTATTCATTTAACAGTTTCATGCAGAGAGTGAATGTTTTTAACTTGATGGCATCCATTTTCCTTTACTAGTTTCTGGCATTGTATCTAAGAATTCTTTCCTAATCCAAAGGATTTTTTCTATTCTTTCCTCTAATAATTTTTAAATTTTACTTTTGCTTTTATGTCCATTATACACATTGAGTTAACTTTTATTTATGGAGTAAGGCACAGGTGGAAGTTCATTGTCCATGTAGACTTCCAGTTCCATTTGTTGAAAAGATTATTTTATTTATTGAGTCACCTTTGCAACTTTGGCAAAAATCAGTAAACCATTCTTGTTTAAATCTATTTAAAAATTTTTCTCTTGTTCCAGTGTTCCACATTTCTCTTTTCACCATGTTGTAATTCCTTGACCCTGACAATAGCTTATAATGGGTGTCCCCCAAAGGTGAATGTGTTAAAGGCTTGGTTCCCAAGATGATACCATTAGGAGGTACTATGGAACTTTACTCAGTGGGAAATTATGGGAAGTCCTTAGTTCATTAAGGGCTCGTGCTCAGAAGGAATTGTGGAATCCTTACTGGGCCTCCCTGTATTCTTCCCGAATCACCACAGTATCCACCATGCCCATTCTTCACCGGGGCTCCAGATCAATGGACCTACTGAATCTTGGACTGTGACGTCCATGATCACAAACCCAAACAAATATTCCCACCCTCACTCTTCCACCCCTGTTCTTTGAAACAGTGTCTCATGTACAACAAACTAGTCTCCAACTAGCTATGTAGACAAAAATGACATTGGACTCCTGATCTTCCTATGTCTACTTCCCAAGTGCTGAGATTACAGACGCATGCTATCATGCTCAGTTTATGCAGTGCTGAGAATCAAACCCAGGGCTTCCTGCATACTAGGCCAGCATGCTACCAATTGACCTACCTCCCTGACCCCAATATTTTCTAAGTTAATTCCTCAGGTATTTCAATATAGTGATTGAATACTGATATAACTTCAGAGTTTTAAACACAATTTGGGGCTGGAGAGATGGCCTAGTGGTTAAGAGCACTGACCCCTCTTACAGAGGACCCGAGTTCGATCCCCAGCACCCACATGGTGGCCGAGAACCATCTGAAACTCCAATTCCAGGAGAACTCCAGTTCCAGGGGAATCTGACACCCTCTTCTGACCTCTGCGGCATTGCATGACACGGGTGCACAAACCTGCATGCAGACAGTACATTCATACACATACAGAAGTAAATAAAATTTAAAAAAAGAAAAAAAAAGAAACACAGTTTGTCCTTAAACTCAACTTTATAAACATTAGTTGACGATTCCAGTTCATTTCTTTCCATATATACCCTGCTGTGATATAGATTAAGAAAGCATTAACTCTAAAGCTAAATATGAAGAATTGACCTTTTATGCCAAATAAGATCTTCCAATCCACAAATAAGTTGTGTGTCTCCATTAACATCACCAGCAAAATTCTTACACACATTTTTTTTCTATATTTATGTGCTGGATAGCTTTAGTGTCAACTTGACACACCGGGGTTGAGGGAGCCTCAACTGGGGAATTGGCTCCATTGGATTGGCCTGTGGCCACATCTGTGGAGTATTGTCTTGATGGTCAAGCAGTGTGGAAGGGCCCAGCCCACAATGAGTGGTGCCACCCTGGGCAGGTGGTTGTGTATGGTATAAGAAGGCAGGCTGGGCATGAGCCAGCAGAGCAAGCCAGTGAATAGCATTCCTCCCTGGCCTGTGCTTCAGCTACTGCCTCCAAGTTCCTGCCCTGAGTTCCTGCCTTGCGCTCCTTAAGTGATGAACTGTGACCCAGGAGATGTAAGCTAAATAAACCCTTTCCTCCCTAAGTTGGTGTCAGTCAGAGTGTTTTGTCACAGCAATGGAAGACAAACTAGGAGAGAAATTGGTGCTAGAAGAGTGGGGTATTGCTGTGACAGACCTGACCTTGGTGTTCTGGGGAAGGATTGTGGACGCATTTGGAACTTTGGGCTGGGAAGATCATTGAATGCCTAAAGATTGTTGCTGTGGAGCTTGGAGCAGTTTGCTGAAGGATTTGTAGAAGATGGAGGCCTGGCTTGTGAAGTTTCTAGTTTCAAAGGGGAACAGAGATCATCAGGACTGTGTAATCTGTGGGTTCTGGTCAGCTGGGGCTGAAGAATCAGCTATAAGTAACAATAGACCAGAACCTGAAGTGAAATTTTTGTTGTACTGGGACAATTGATGCTGGTTAGCTGGGGCTGAAAATTCAGCTGTAAGTAACAAGAGACCAGCATCACTGTGGTGAAATCTTCTGGGAAGAATTTCTTCAGGGTCAGCACACAGAAGCTGTGATCAAGAAGGGGCCTGAGCTTCCATCTCGAGCCAAAAGTGGGACTTGTTAACATGTAAGAGTCTCCTGAATGGCTCTGGTGTTGAAATTTGAGGGGGTCACAGAGAGCAGCCGAGGCTTGGCACTGTGAGAGGTCAGGAAAGACCATTGGTGGAAGTGCACCTTGGTTGCACTGACTACCCCAAGATTGCAGGAGTCATGGAGAGAAGCTGAGGCTTTGCACCAGGAGAGGTCAGAAGAGACCATTGGTGAAGGTGCTGCCTCAGTTTCAGTGGAGACTCCAGCTTTTTGGAGATGCCAGGACCATGGGACGACCACCAAGAGCAGCAGCAGGTGTGGAATGGAGTCGGCCTGGGCCTGTGAGATGAGCTGTGTGTGCCACGATGGCAGAGTTGGAGAGGGGGAGCTGCTGAGACTCTTTGGAGCCCAGAAGATTGTGAGTGTATCCCAGGTGTCCAGCCTTGAGCTACTTTGCTGGACTTAGGTTTTGTTTGAGAATGCCTGATTCTTCCCTTTGAAATAAGACAGTACTTGTTTTGGATTTTACAGCAGCCCACAGTTAAGAGACTTTTAACAGACTGTGAACTTCTAAGTGTTTGGACATTTTAAGGACTGTGGGGCTTTTAAGGTTGTACAGTCTTAGGTTGTGATTAATGTTAACATCATACTTTGGGGATAAGAACTGGAAAGGTGGTGGTTTAATAGTGATGTGTTTTGTGTGTCAAGTTCACAAGGGGTCAATTTTGCTGGATAGCTTTAGTGTCAACTTGACACACCTGAGTTGAGGGAGCCTCAATTGGGGAATTGGCTCCATTGGATTGGCCTGTGGCCACAACTGTGGAGTATTGTCTTGATGGTCGAGCAGTGTGGAAGGGCCCAGCCCACAATGAGTGGTGCCACCCTGGGCAGGTGGTTGTGTATGGTATAAGAAGGCAGGCTGGGCATGAGCCAGGGGAGCAAGTCAGTGAACAGCATTCCTCCCTGGCCTGTGCTTCAGCTACTGCCTCCAGGTTCCTGCCCTGATTTCCTGCCTTGGACTCCTTAAGTGATGAACTGTGACCCAGGAATTGTAAGCTAAATAAACCCTTTCCTCCCCAAGTTGGTGTCAGTCAGAGTGTTTTGTCACAGCAATGGAAGACAAACTAGGAGAATTTATCTCAGAGTATTTCAGTTTGTAACTATCAAAAATATTACCTTGTATACAAGGTCTCAATTTCCCAACAATTTAACATTTGTAAAAAGTGTGATTGAGATGCTTTGTATGAAATGCACAAAATTCAATAAAACATACATTAGAAAAATAAATAAAAATTAAAACTGTTACTGAATTCTGTTCACTGCACTTGAATACATTTTAAAACTCAATTTATTACTGCTAGTAGTTTTTTATAGATTTTGAAATATTTTTCTATCCAGAGAGCCATATTACAAGTAAGAATAATTTAATTTTTCCTTCCTAATAATTTGGGAAGGAAAAATGGCTCTCATTTCATTTTCTGAACTTGATGCTTTGCCAGATTTCAAGTCCATCTTGAAGAGAAGGAAGAGAGCAGACATGCTCGCAGGTTTCAATTTAGAATGTAAACAATTAGTTCTTCTCAATAAGTATGATGAAAGCTGTAGGATTTTCAGAGATGCTCATTATTATATGGATGGTGTTCTTTTTATTCTGAGTGGACTGAGTGTTACCATGATGGATGTTGAGTTTTTTCAAAATATTCTTCTGTATCTATTGATAAAATCATGCAGTAATTTTGCTGCTAAGTCTGAGAATGTGATTATGTGGACAAGTGGATTTTAAAGTGCTGAGCCCAGACAGGAAGAATGATTGAGCATTTCTAATATCTGGGGCTCTTCCTGGGGTAAATGTCACATGGTAATGATTATTGCTATTTTAATATGTTACTGACATTGACTTACTGATATTTTGTTGAAGGTTTTTCTATATCCCCATTCAAGAGAAATATTGACCTGCTGTTTTCATTCTTTGACTTTTGTTTTTTCTACTTCTAATATAAACATTTTGTCTTTTATTTAGCTCTAAGAGAGACAGTAGTGCAGAATTGATGTTTTTCTGCCATAAGCATTAGGAGAGTTCTCTAGTGTAAACATCTGGACTTGGAAATACTTTTTGAAGAAGTTCAACAGTGAATTGGATTTTTTTTAACATTTTTTTATTGATGCTTTGTGCATTTCATACATCATTTTCCGATTCAGTTCAGGCATATTTCCCTTTCCCTTCCCCCCACCCCCACCCCATCCCAGATCATGTACTCTGCCATATCTGTCCTGCATCTTTCTCTCAGTTTTTTTTTTCCATTTTTTAGCTATAAGCGATAATCCATGAGTACAAGCATCCGTCATGTAAAACCAATTTGCAGGCTGTTGTGCCCAAACCCCCACAGCCCCACCTTCCAGCAGGGGGTGAGGGGTGCTATGTTCAATCAAGTTGATCAAATGAGTGTCCAGACTACATTGCTGTAGTTTCACCATTCACCCCAATCGCAGCCCTTACATTCTACCATGCCCCCTCTTCCGCA
>VZQC01010664.1:1317459-1430469 GCA_009823505.1 Rhizomys pruinosus | reverse complement strand
AAAAAAAAAAAAAAAAAAAAAAAACCTTGAGTGACCCTTGAGGTCCAGATCCTCAACTGACCTTGAAAAAAAAACAAAAACTTTGGTTAATCTGGGCTAACTCTGTGGCCTCAAGTGTCAAAAAGGAAAGTATAACCAGAAATAAATAGCTAGTAAGGCCTGAGAAATTGTACTTCAGGTATAAAACTTGAGACCTTAGTAAAAAGACAAAATATTTTTTTAAAAAGCAATGTTATTTTGCCTTTCTTCAATTCTTACTGGTAAGTGCAGTTACCCTGTGGCTGCCACTGCTTTGGCATCCTTCAAAGACATGAGACACAGCTTTCAAGCTTCCAATATAGACTGAAGAGTCATGTCTCTCCAAGAATCCTCCAAACCCTCAGTTCCAGATGGGGACTGCTGAGATATCCAGCTTGTGGACTGAGCTACTAATGGTGAACTTTCAGCCTCTTCAGAGTATAGACTGCCATTGTTGTACTACCCAGGCTTTATCATGGAGACCAGTAAAGCAAAATCAAGACAGGATGTGTGCTTACTGGACCTCATTTGTGACCATTGGAAGGGAAGACCCCAGTGTGGAGCACAAAGGCAGGATTGATGTTGTTTAGACTTGCCAAGGAGGAGCTTTCAAACACTTCCTTAAGGAAAACATGACATCTTTCAACCAAATAAAAAAAAAAAAAAACAATAATAATAAAAAAGAAATCATAAGCTGAAGATGCTAAAAACCTATGATGTCATAATCTTGATATGTGTGTGGCATGCATATTTGCATATTTTGGAGTGATGCAAATTGGAAGGAACAACAACAACAATAACAAAAAGACTGGGTCAAAGAACTGACTGAAATGGTGAACTTCTGCCAGAAACAGTAAACTTCTGCATTAAAAATTTTAAAAGAGACTGAGAAAAAGATAAAAAATGAAAAAAGTGTTTGTCAGAATGCTTGAGCTCTGGTGGGGGGGGCAAAGAAGAGGGAATGGGTGTAGACTTGATTGGGAAATTTTGTATGAAATGCACAAAGCTTCAATAAAAAGTGGCTTTGAAAAAAGAATGTTCTCCTATTATTTTAACATTGACTGGGTTCATGGTGACATCCTCTCTTTCATTTTCTGATGTTCATTATTGTTTCCTTTCTTATTTTATTGGTTAATTTCATCATTCAGGTGCCAGAAGCAAGAGGATCACAAGTTCAAGGCTGGCCTAGGCTTCACAGTAAGTACCAAGCCAGCCTGGGTTTGACCCTGTCACATAAACAAAAAGAAAATAGGACAAAGAAGAATTAGTTCTTAGTTGCATTGAATTTTGTTTCTAATTTAATTTCTGCTTTTTATTTTCTTACATTTCTTTGAAACTTGAATTATTGAGTCCTTATTTTCTTATGTGAACTTTTAAAGTCATAAATTTCCTCCTATTGACTAACTAATTTAAGTAAATTTTATTTTTATATGACTACTTTCATTTTATCCGAAATTATTTTCACATCCCTTGATATTTCCTCTTTGACTTGATAGTTATATAATAATGTTTTCTTTAACTTCATTTTGTATTTATGCATATATGCATGTATGTGTACATGCTCATAAGAGTCTCCTTGGAGTCTAGAAGAAGGCAGCAGATGCTCAGCATCTGGAGGTACAGGCATTTGTGAACCACCTGTCTTAGATGCTGGGACTAGAACTCTGGTCCTCTGGAAGAGCAGCAGGTGCTCTTAACCACTGAGCCATCTCCCCATCCCCAATTAATTTAACTTTCTAATATTGGAAGTTTCCTCATGTAATTTGCTATCATAGTCAGGTTTAAGTTTATAACCAGAGAGCACACTTTCAATAATTGAAATTCTTGTACATTTGATGGGGTATTTGTTATTCCTACTATAGACTATGTTGATGAATGTCCCTCCTGAGCTTGAACAGAATAGGCTTTCTTCTATGTTCACATGTGATGTTTTACAAAATGTCATAAGGTACAATGTGTTGATTATGTTGTTCAAGTCTTCAATATATTTTCTGAATGTTTTGTTTGCTTTGCTCAACATTTCTCTTCTTTTTTTTTTTTTTTTTTTTTTTTTTTTTTTTTTTTTTTTTTAACCCCAGCTGTCCTGGAACTCACTCTGAGACCAGGCTGGCCTTGAACTCACAAAGATCCACCTGCCTTGCCTCCCAAGTGCTAGGATTAAAGGTGTGCACCACATGCCCGGCTCTCTCCCTTTTATTTTTTTATTTTTTTAATTTAATTTTTAATTGATGCTTGTGCATTTCATACATCATTTCCAATTCAGATCAGGCATTTTTCCCTTTCCCTTCCCCCCACCCCCACCCACCCAGATCATGTATTCTGCCATAACTGTCTTGCATCTTTCTCTGTTTGTTTGTTTTTTTTTTTTTTCCTTTTTTTTTTGGCTATAAGTGATAATCCTGAGTACAAGCATCCTTCATGCAAACCAATCTCAGGCTGTTGTGCCCAAACCCCCACAGCCCCACCATCCAGTGGGGGGTGACATTTTTTTTTTTGTTCATCAAGTTGATCAAATGAGGTCCAGACTACATCGTTTGTAGTTTCACCATTCACCCCAATCGGAGCCTTTACATTCTACACATGCCCCCTCTTCTCTCCGCAGGTTGTTTCCCTAGGCTTAGAAAAGGGGCACAGGTGGAGTGAGAAGTAAAACAGTCCACTCCCTCTGGAGCTGTTGACTTGGACTCTGGTCAATTTGGCTGTTTCCTTTCATGGGCTGACAGTTGGTCCAGGAGTAACCTTTCGATCCTACTGAAGCACAAAGCAATTAGATTATAAGGTATTTAAGCAGCACTAATAGTTATGGTAGGTTACTTGGCATAGACACATTGGCTATTGGCTCTCTCTTGGAGGAATAACCCAGGCTGATGCCACAAGCTTACATCCTCTACAGGTTAGGAGATGTTATAAGCCACAGTAAGACCCGTCATATTTAAGGAGGATAAAATGTAATTCATGGATTAACATATCATCTCTTCTCCTTTCATAACATATATATCATACTTGGTGCTCTCTTTCATGCCCCTGAGGCTCTGCTCTTTTACCTAATAATTTGGACCCGTCAAGTGATGTTTCATATGCTATCTGTGGCAGTTTGAATCAGAATGTGCCCCATACACTCCAGTTAGTTGGTGGCACTGTTTGGGGAAGTCTTGAAGCTGTTGCCATGCTGGGGCATCACTGGAATGGGTTGAGAGAGATTTTCTTAAGCCTTCTGGGATCTCCATTCACTCCTGCTTCCTGTGCCTTACTAAGGTGTGACTCTGCTTTCTCTCCTCCTTGCCCTGGTATCTTCAGCCACCATGCTCCCTGCCATGATGGACTCAAATCCCCTGGGACTTTAAGGTAAATAATCTCTTCATTTCTTAAATTCTCTTGTCACAGTGTTTCTATCATAACACAACAAAAAGTACTAATACACACTCAACTTCTTTTTTTTTTACTACTTTTATATCACTTTGCTAAAATTTCTGTCTTCCTTTCTTTTTCTTTAAAAAAAATTTATTTCCCTTACTGTTATCATTTATTAACTATTTCAGAGACTTTTTCTGATATCAACATTTGAGTCCTCCTGTGCTTGATTACCTTGATCTCTTTTCCTGGTAATGGTTCAGATTTTCCTGAATATACATTGTAAAAAGTGGTATATTGAGCACTTTTGGATTGATTCCTGGACATTTTGAATGTTAAATTATCAATCCTTTATAAACCATCTGTAGAAAACATGATTTTCATTTTAAAACAGAATACACAACCTGGCTCATCTTGGTAGACCATTTCTCCAAAAATCAATTTAGTTTTCAAAAATTTGCAGTGATTCTGATTGAGCAGCTCGTTCACACCAGAAGTTGTAGTGGTACACACTATACTTTATTGCTCAAGAGTTTTATTTAATTCATAAGGAGTTCAGAGGTTTGTCGGGGGGACTTTAAACACAGAGGACATAGGCGGCCAGCACTTATTATGACTTGGTGAGTCAGTTTCCACAAATACCTGGAGTTCAGTACCAGGAAGCCGTTTAAAGAAGCATCATCAACTTAATAAATTACACTGAAATTTTTGGTTTCCATAAATTTCTTCCTTCATACATTAGTAGTTTGGTGCTCAGAGAAGGAGAAGAGTAAATTTCTGGGTCTTTCTGGAAGATTTCTAATATACACAATAAAAAATTAATGTAAGTTAAGTGTACCAAAAAGTTTACTTAAACTACAAAGCAGCTCAGTACCTAGCTAGCTTAACACCCTATGGGGTTCACCTTTCATCGCCAGTGCATTGTCAAGCACAATGTACATATAATCCATTCCCAATAACTGTCTATCAAATAAACAAGTGATTCAAAAGAATTCTAGTACACCTAACATAAAATGTATTATTCNTTGCCTTCCCACCCATAGAACAAGGAGAAATATGACAATGATGAGGTCGCTCCCCAACTGTAAATTGGAGACAACTATTGTAGAGGTAATCTCTTATAAAACCGGTAAAACTGCTTTCTTTAATTGACTACTAGACATGGGAACTGTGGAAGGGATTACTCTCTGTTCAGAACCAAATATAATACTAAAGTCCTAGGGCTATGCACTCAGGCAAAATATATTAATACAGGAGCTCTGACATCAGCAATGGATTGTTCTACCAGGTGGATGTTGGCCAGGGGATCCAAGGCCCCACAAAAGGTAAGGGCTCCTTGCCTCTAAGTTGGGATACCTACAGGAGGAGAGGCAATAAGACCCTGCTGCCGAAGACCTGACGTTAACATGGGAGGGATGTATTGAGACCACACATGCAAGTGTACAGATGGCCTCTGGAATGCCAGAGAGTGTTACCAAAGGCCACTAAACCAATAAAGCAAATATGGGTCTCCCTGAGTCAAGCAAGACTCCACCGTCAGCACCAGCTACACCTCACCTGCCTGGAAATACTGTGCAGCAGAGGCAGCCATGTGCCTGTATATCCCAAATCTAATTGGCTATTGGCTCTCCCCTTGGAGAAATAACCCATGGCTGATGCCACAAGCTTACATCCTCTACAGGTTAGGAGATGTTATAAGCCACAGTAAGACCCTGTCATATTTAACAGGGGGGATAAATGTAATTCATGGATTAACATATCATCTCTTCTCCTTTCATAACATATATATCATACTTGGTGCTCTCTTTCATGCCCCTGAGGCTCTGCTCTTTTACCTAATAATTTGGACCCGTCAAGTGATGTTTCATATGCTATCTGTGGCAGTTTGAATCAGAATGTGCCCCATACACTCCAGTTAGTTGGTGGCACTGTTTGGGGAAGTCTTAGAAGCTGTTGCCATGCTGGAGGCATCACTGAGAATGGGTTGAGAGAGTTCTTAAGCCTTCTGGGATCTCCATTCACTCTCTGCTTCCTGTGCCTACTTCAAGGTGTGAAGCTCTGCTTTCTGCTCCTGCCCTGGTATCTTCAGCCACCATGTCTCCCTGCCATGATGGACTCAAAGTCCCCTGGGACTTTAAGGTCAAATAATCTCTTCATTTCCTAAATTCTCTTGGTCACAGTGTTTCTATCATAACAACAAAAAGTGACTAATACACTATCACTATTCTTTTTTATTTTACTACTTTGTATATCAACTTTGCTGAAAATTTCTGTCTTCCCATTCTTTAAAAAAAATTTCCCTTACATGTTATCATTTATTAACTATTTCAGAGACTTTTTCCTGATATCAACATTTGAGTCCTCCTGTGCTTGATTACCTTGATCTCTTTTCCTGGTAATGGTTCAGATTTTCCTGAATATACATTGTAAAAAGTGCTGTATATTGAGCACTTTTGGATTGATTCCTGGACATTTTGAATGTTAAATTATCAATCCTTTATAAATCATCTGTAGAAAACTGATTTTCATTTTAACACAGAATTACACAACCTGGCTCATTCTTGGTAGACCATTTCTCCAAAAATCAATTTAGTTTTCAAAGAATTTGCAGTGATATCTGATTTGAGCAGCTCGTTCACACCAGAAGTTGTAGTGGTACACACTATACTTTATTGCTCAAAGGTTTTATTTCATTCATAAGGAGTTCAGAGGTTTGTCTGGGACTTTAAACACAGAGGACATATGCTGGCCAGCACTTATTATGACTTGGTGAGTCAGTTTCACAAAATCTGGAGTTCAGTACCAGGAAGCCTGTTAATAGAAGCATTCATCAACTTAATAAATTACACTGGATATTTTGGTTTCCATAAATTTCTTCCTTCATATCATTGATTAGTTTGGTGCTCAGGAAAGGAGAAGAGTAAATTTCTGGGTCTTTCTGAAGATTCTAATATACACTAATAAATTAATGTAAGTTAATGTACCAAAATAGTTTACTTTAAACTACAAAGCAGCTCAGTACCTAGCTAGCTTAACACCCTATGGGGTTCACCTTTCATCGCCAGTGCATTGTCAAGCACAATGTACATATAATCCATTCCCAATAACTGTCTATCAAATAAACAAGTGATTCAAAAGAATTCTAGTACACCTAACATAAAATGTATTATTCATAGGAACAATGTTCTTCCTTTAATAGTAAAGTTTTAGTTTCAGTTCCTACTTCATCAATAAAAGCCCGGGAATGTTTACTGTTTACATTATTTCAGTCAAAAGGTTATACACTGGTTTATCCCATTTAAAACTCTTCCAAGGTGGAGCTGGAGAGATGGCCTAGCGGTTAAGAGCACCGACTGATCTTGAAGAGGACCCGGGTTCGATCCCCAGCACCCACATGGCAGCTGAGAACGTCTGTAACTCCAATTCCAGGAGAACTCCAGTTCCAGGGGAATGCGACACTCTCTTCTGACCTCTGCAGCATTGCACGACACAGGTACACAAACCTACATGCAGACAGTATATTCATACACATACAATAAATAAATAAATAAATAAATAAATAAATAAATAAATAAATCTCTTCCAAGGTAGATACCAATATCTTAATAATAAGAGAAGTGGCCTTTTAAAGGTCAGATATCTAGAAAGTGACAGAGCAGGATTCAAACCTTTGAGTTTAGACCTGGATCCTGTGAGTATACCTAACATATCATACCACCTCTCTAAGGAGATCTAGGGTCTTCCCAGTAGCCTGCCATCGTGTACCTTGGCTCCACTGACATACATTCAAAAGTCTTGCCAGTCTGTCCTCCACCAATCCACACTTCTAAATAAGACTATGCAACTAAAGCCAGCAATACTCCACAAACCATTAATGTCTATCCCAAACAACTAGCCACTCTTTTCCTGACACCAGTTGTGCCACTGCAAAATTAAAGAAATTTTCCCTTCAGATATTCTAGTTAATAAAGGGACAGTGATTTGAAGACAAACAGAAAGAATTAATAAAATTTATGACTAATACAGTGGTAGATATTTTATAGCTCTTTAACTGTAACACCTTGCATCTTTTTTAATTTTCTTATTTTTTAATTTATTATTTTTTATACAAGATTACATTACAAATCAAATCTGGATCCGGGTCTCCCTCCTTACCTCCCCACCTCACAAGAGCTCATGCATTCTGCCAAACATGTTTTTCATTTTTTCTCTGTCTCTCTCAAAATTCTCGATGCAGAAGTTTTGAGCAGAAGTTCACCATTTCAGTCAGTTCTTTGACCCAGTCTTTTCTCTTCTTCTTCTTCTTCTTCTTCTTCTTCTTCTTCTTCTTCTTCTTCTTCTTCTTCTTCTTCTTCTTCTTTCCAATATGCATCACTCCCAAATACTTGGACAACAGCTCAAGGACCCTGCACAAGAAATACAACTAGGTAATTGGCACTAGCATCCACAGATGAGGGATACCATTCATTGTTTGTTTTTCTGGGACTGTGTTACTTCACTGAGCATGATATCTTCTAGCTCCATTCATTTACCTGCAAAGTTCATGATGTCATCTTTTTTTTACCTCTGCATAGAACTCCATTATGTAGATGTACCACAGTTTCTCTATCCACTCGTCAGTTGAGGGGCACTTGGGTTGGTTCCAGCTCTTTGCTATTTTGAACAGAGCTGCAATAAACATGGCTGTGCATGTATCTCTGCAGTAAGATGAGGCTTGTGGGTATATACCCAGGAGTGGTATGACTAGGTCAGGTGATAAGTTCATTCTGAGTCTTCCAAGGGTTATCCACACTGCATTCCATAGTGGCTGTATGAATTTACATTCCCACGAGCAGTGGATGAGTGTTCCCCTTTACCCACAACCTCTCCAGCACTTGGTATCATTTGTTTTCCTGATCCTAGCCAATCTCATTGGAGTGAGATGATATCTTAAAGTGGTTGTAATTTGCATTTCCTTAATTATTAGCGATATTGAATACTTCTTAAGATGTTTCTCAGCCATCTCTAATTCCTCACTTGTGAAGCCTCTGATCATCTCTTTGCTCCATCTTTTGAGTGGGACATTTGTTTTCTTTCTTCTTTGTTTTTTGAATAGTTTATATATTCTGGAAATCAATGCTTTGTCAGATGTTTCTGCTGTGAAGGTTTCCTCCCACTCTGTGGGATTTCTCTTCACTTCCTTGATTGTTTCTTTTGATGTACAGAAGCTTTTGAGTTTAATGAGGTCCCATTTGTCAATTGTCTATCATATTTCTTGTGCAGCTGCTGTCTGATTTAGGAAATCTTTTCCTATGCCTATGGCTTGTAGGCTGCTGCCAACTTTTTCTTCTATCACCTTCAAAGTTTTGGGGTTCACATTGAGATCTTTGATCCATTTGGAGTTGACTTTTGTACAGGGTGAGAGGTAGGGGTTTAACGTTATTGTTCTACAAGTGGTGATCCAGTTTTGCCAACACCACTTGCTGAAGATGCTGTCTTTTCTCCACTGTGTCTTCTTGGCCCCCTTGTCAAATATGAGGTGGCTGAAATTGTATGCTCAAGTTTGGATCTTCAGTTTTATTCCATTCGTCAACAGGTCTGTTTTTGTGCCAGTACCAAGCTGTTTTTATGACTATAGCCCTGTAGCATAGTTTGAAATCTGGTATGGAGATCCCCCTAGTATTGCTCTTTTTGCTCAGGGTTGCTTTGGCTATTCGGGGTCTTTTGTTTTTCCATATTAAATTAAGGACTTTTTTTTTCCAAGCCTGTGAAGAAATACTTGGGGATTTTAATTGGGATCGCATTGAATCTATATATTAGTTTGGGTAGAATGGACATTTTTACTATATTAATTTTCCCAATCCATAAGCAAGGGAGGTCTTTCCATTTTCTGATGTCTTCAATTTCCTTCTTCAGGGGTTTAAAATTTTTTTGTAGAGGTCTTTGGTGTCTTTAGTTAGGATTGTTCTTAGGTATCTTATTGTTTTTGAGGCTATTGTGAGTGGGAATGTCTCCTTGAATTCCTTCTTCAGTTGCTTGTTGTTGTTGTAAAAAAAAAAAAGGCTACTGATTTTTCTAGGTTAATTTTTTATCCTGCCACTTTACTGAAACCCTTAATTGTTTCTAGGAGTTTTCTGGTAGAGTTTTTAGCATCCTTTAGGTAAACAATCATATCATCAGCAAACGGGGATAGCTTGACTTCCTCTTTTCCAATTAGGACTCCTTTCATTTCCTTTTCTTCCCTAGCAAGTGTTTCAAGCACTATATTGAAGAGGAGTGGTGACAGGGGCAGCCTCACTACCCTTTAAGGAGAATGTTTCTGTCTTTTCTCCATTTAGGATGATGCTGGCTGTGGGTTTTCTGTATATGGCTTTGATTACATTGAGGAATGATCCCTCCAATCCAAATCCCTCTAGGACTCTAAGCATGAAGGGACGCTGGATTTTATCAAAGGCTTTTTCTGCGTTAATTGAGATGATCGTGTGGTTTTTGTCCTTCAGTCCATTTATGTGTTTTATGCTATTTATTGATTTTCCTATGTTGAACCATCCCTGCATCTCTGATATGAATCCAACTTGGTCATGATGGATGATCTTTTTGATGTGGGTCTGTATGAGGATTGAAGCATTTTGCTGAGAATTTTTGCATCTGTGTTCATCAATGAGATGGGTCTATAGTTCTCCTTTTTGGTTGTATCTTTGCCTGGTTTTGGTATTAGAGTGATGCTAGCTACATAGAAGCAATTCAGGAGATTTCCTTCTGCTTGAATCCTTCTGAACAATTCGAGTAATAATGGTTGTAAGTCTTTTTGAAATGTTTTATAGAATTCTGCCATGAAGCTATCTGGGCCTGGGCTTTTTTTAGTTGGAAGGTTTCATATTATGTCTTTAATTTCTTCAGATATTATGGGTCTGTTTAAGCTGTTGACCTCTTCTTGGTTGAGCTTTGTTGGTTCCCAGGATTTCAGATATTCATCCATTTGTCCTAGGTTTTCAAATTTAGTAGAGTATAGGTTTTTGAAGTCTTCCTGTATGATTGTCTGGATCTTTTCATTGTCTGTTGTGATATTTCCCCTTTCATCACATATTCTATTGATTTGGAGCTGCTCTTTCTTTTTGGTAACTGGGTTAAAGGTCTGTCTATTTTGTTTATTCTCTCAAAGAACCAACTTTTGGATTCACTGATTTTTTATATGGTTTTCTTTGTTTCTATTTTATTGATTTCTGTTTTGATTTTTATTACTTCTTCCTGTCGTGTTTAGGGCTCGTTTGTTGCTGTCTCTCAAGTGTTTTTAGCTGTAGTGTTAGATTGTTCACTCGTGTTCTTTCTGTTTTTTCTGATGTAGGCCCTCAGGGCTACAAACTTCCATTTGCATTTTTAGTCTAGGTTTCTGCTTCTGCAATTATGCTTTTATTGATTTCTCTTTCTATGTGCCTGGGGATATTTGCTCCTCTCTTCTGTCCTTTAAATTGCTTCAAGTATTTTCTAAATAGTTGGTTTTCCAGGCATGTATTCTATCATCCTGTTTATGCCATGGAAGATTTCTCTCTCTCCTTCAACTATAATTGACATTGCTGCTGGGTATAGTAACCTGGGTTGGCATCTATGGTCCTTTAACACTGGGAATGCTTTGCTCCATGTTCTTCTTGCTTTCATAGTTTTCACTGAGAAGTCAGTTGTAATTCTGATGGGTTTCCCCTTATATCTAACTTGTTTTTCTCTTGTGGCTTTTAGAATTTTGTCTTTGTTTTGGGCATCTAGTGTTTTTAAGTATGATATGGTGTGGGGAGTTTCTTTTCTGATCTTGTCTGTTTGGAGTTCTATGTGCTTCTTGTATTTGTATGGGTTTGTCTTTTTTTAATTTGGGGAAATTTTCATCTATTATTCTGTTGAAGATCTGATCAATACCATTCTCTTGGGATT
The DNA here is from genome assembly GCA_009823505.1 of Rhizomys pruinosus. Classification (NCBI taxonomy): domain Eukaryota; kingdom Metazoa; phylum Chordata; class Mammalia; order Rodentia; family Spalacidae; genus Rhizomys; species Rhizomys pruinosus. Next base: position 1,419,198 of record VZQC01010664.1, on the reverse strand, counting down.
CTTCTCCTTCCTCTATTCCTATGATACAGAAGTTTGATTTTTTCATAGTGTTCCATATTTCCTGGTTGTTCCACTTCTTTGTATTTTTAAATTTTTCATAATCTTTACTTGAGCTTTTTAGTTGTTCTGTGTTATCTTCCAAGGTCTGATAGTCTTTGTTCTGCTTCCTCCATTCTATTACTGAGGCTTTTTCCATTCCTTTCCTCTTGATTGGGTGAGTGTTCTATTTCCTTTTTCATTTCATCCTGTGATTTCTTTAGTATTTCTACTTCCTTTTGTAGCTTCTCAATCACTTCCTGTAGCTCCTTGCTCTGCTGGTTGGTTTCCTTTTTCAGTGTTTCCACTTCCTTCTAGAGTTTGTCATTTTCTCCCTCTAGTTCTTTCCAAAGTCTGTCATTCTCTCCCTCTAGTTCCTTCTTGAGTTTTTCATTCTCTCTCCTTAGTTCTCTGACCTGTTTACATTCTCTGATTTCTTTGAATATGTCTGCAATTGTTCCTCTAAGATCTGTGTCCTGGGTCACCCCCAAGGGGATATCACTGTAAGAATCTCCTACAGGGTTGGTAGAACTTGGTGTGGAATTATCCTGCACCTTTCCCATGTTGTCCCTTCACCATGTTCCTGGCATGGGGGTTTCCCTTTTTGCCTGTGCTTCAGGAGGTCCTGGAAAATGCCCAGTCTAAGCTCTGTGCACTCCAACACCTTGCATCTTTAAAAGACTTTTTTTTTACTTAGATACCTTCATTCCTAGTTACAGATTTTGTGTATCATAGCAGAATTTCATGACTTTTCTCATCTTCCACCAAATCCAAAAGAAGTGTACAAATGGATAAAATAAACCAAATACGAGAATGAACTAAATAACTCAATCATAAATTTGTTTACTTCAGAGAGCTATATGAAAGATCGAAATTGGTGAGTTATTCTTTGAAGAAATATGGGAAAGGTAAAATTAAAAAAAAGAATAAACAAGGTTACGTAGACTATTGACTTAAAACAAGTGCTAAGCAAGGCATGCTGGCACATGCCTTTAATCCCAGTACTTGAGAGGCAAAGGGAGGTGGATCTCTGTGAGGTCAAGGCCAGCCTGGCTTACATAGTGAGTTCCAAGACAGCTGGAGCTACAAGGAGAACCTGTCTCAAAAAGACCAAAAAAAAAAAAAAAAAGTGGTAGTATTTTAAATTTTTATTTAATTTTATGTTATGTATGTGAGTAATTTGCCTGCAGTGGACCCGTGTCAGGCAATGCCTACAAAGGCCAGAAAACAGCATTGGATCCCCTGGAACTGAAGTTACATGTAGTTGTAAGCCATCATGTGGGTGCTGGGAACTGAACCTGGGCCCTCAGCAAGAACAGCTACCATTCTTAACACCTGAGCCATCTTCTCCAGTCCCAAGTGCTAACATTTTAAAGATATCAATCTTTTGCTGTTCAAATGTCATTGTCCTCTCTCAAGTTGTATGCATGCTTTCTACTGAAGTAGTTCTAAAACTTTGGTGAGTAAGGTCACATGCAGAAAGAATGTTAAGAGATGGTACTTCCTAAAGCCTAGGCTGATGATCTTTGAGAGTGAAACCTAAACAAAAGTATTTTTTGGAAGCTTCTCTAATGATGTTGAAGTGCACAGTTTGAGAAATACTGACGCATACTTGACTCTCAGAACTGAAAGATCCCAGAATAGATCTATGGAAATACATCTGAGTAAGTCGTTAAAGATCTTCAGTCCAGGGCTGGAGAGATGGCCTAGCGGTTGAGAGCGCCGACTGCTCTTGCAGAGGACCCGGGTTCGATCCCCAGCATCCACATGGCGGCTGAGAACCGTCTGGAACTCCAATTCCAGGAGAACTCCAGTTCCAGGGGAGTCCGAGACCCTCTTCTGACCTCCGCGGCATTGCACGACACAGGTGCACAGACCTGCATGCAGACAGTACATTCATACACATAAATAAATTTTTAAAAAATTAAAAATAAATAAATAAATAAATAAATAAAGATCTTCAGTCCAGCATAAACTCTTATTCAAAGTAACATTCATGTCAATTTTCTATTACTGAATGGTCTCTTTACAGAAAAGAATAGTGTAGTTTACCAGTGTAAAAGAATGTTTTCTCACATTCCTTTCTAGAACAACAGCATATAAATGCACAATTGATACAAAGTTTGGTTCCAATGCAGATGAGCATACACCTCCTTTTTCACATGTTATATTCCATCAAGTATGACTTTCCCTTTTCTACCAATTATAAAAATCACAATCCATCTTGCCAATTTATTTTCTGGGGAGAATATATATATATATATATATATATGATTTGAATAATAGGCAGTGTAAAACATTGGTATCTAGACAATAACAAAGCTCTTCTTATCATGTAGCTTTTTGGATTTTTATATATCTATCATCTACTAAAAGTCAGAAGAAAAGATAAAACTGTGTCAAATCATACTGAAATACTTCATGTGCATTTTACTAAAAGAATCTTTAATAGCTCTATTAATAGTTGTCAATCATCGTGAGTTCTTTTTAAATATAATTCCGAGTTCTTTATTGAAATCTTTTTATCTGTTACTTTTAGTATCTTCTACCTAGCTGCACATTTCCCAAATTAAAATAAAAATTCCTTTCCATTTGATTTATTTTCATGTCCTTTCAATTGCCAAATCTGTGACCACAATTCACAAAATATTCAAATTCCAGATTTCTGTCATTTGTTCAATCAAAACACTCACCAGAATGCTTTTCAAATAATTTTATTATATGTTTATTTCTGCCAGGCAAACTGTTTCTCAATGTCTAACAATAAATTACTACCTGTCTAAAGAAGTCACGATGTTTGAAGGGTTTTTTTAAAAGCTTAACTCCTTAAAGAAAAATAAAAGAGGCTCATTAACATACATCATAAAGGAGAGAAGAATCTACTGAAAAACTCAATTGTTTATATGGTCTGTGTCATATTAGTAGCTAAAGGATATTAGTAGCTAAAACAATGGATTTTTCTGAAAGCACTAGCATTCAAAAACAGAAATAGAACTTAGAATAGGAAGTGAATTAAACTTGAAAAAGAGAAATAGAACACTGATTCAACATAACCGCTTTTTGGAACACATCCAAACACAATATTAAGTGCATGCAATCAGTTACAAGTCACAGGATAGAGAACGTGTGCAACTCACAATAAATGTACAATTTTCAGCTCTGTGACCTGTCATCACTACAAGGAGATGAAACAAAAATGGCTGTTTGTTCCATCTCTGCCTAGTATCAGGGAGAGAATCCTAACTGTAAAAGCACTTGTACAATTTCTATATCTCCGAAGCATGGGAAAGTGCTGAAATTCAAGCGCTGTGATCAAGGCAATGCCGCTAATCCTGAACATGACTCAAAAAATAATCAGATGCAAATCAGAGGGGCACAAAGCCTGAAATAGCACATGCCATCCTGTTATCCTCATCTTAAGGCTCTATATTGGTTTTCCTTGGTCAAAGCACCCACAGCTCCATTCCAAGTGCCCAAACAAGAAGTTAAAAGGCCTTCTCCACTGAGTGGTCCCAAATCTTAAAGTTCAGTATTTTCCACTGCCCTACCAGAGATTCTCAGTCTTGACTTGGTGATAGGAACACATAGTGGTCACAAGTGCATCACCATTTAACTTCCCTGGTTCTTCATGAGGAAAGTAATTATTAAACAAAACATATGACTGAAGCATATGGGATTAGTTCAAATACTATGATCATAGGAAATGAACAAGAAAGTGCTTCTCCAAGGCTAGCAAAGTCAGGGACCAGCTGTGGTGACTCTCTTCCTTGCCAAGGCACTCCGTTTGCCAGATTGACATTCCACAAGGAGGGAGAAGAGCTGCTCCATTCAGTCACAGCTTGGCTTTGACAGTCTGTTACACATAGAAGGAAGCCATCTAAAAATGATAAATATATCTTGAGGAAGCAACTGTATTGTTGACGTTCTCTTTCCTGACTCCAAATCTTAGACAAAGTAGGGGCGTGGCCTTCCTGAGAAGCCAGCCATTGTTTAGTCTCATTACACAAATCGATAACGCTTCTTTCTTAACAAGACAGATGCAAGCCAGAAAGATGAAAAGGCCTTTGGGCCAGCTGGTCAGTTTTTCTCCATATCCCTGCAAAGTTCTAAAATAGATCATCTAAATTCCTCTCCTTAGGCAGAGGGCTCCAAGCTCTGGGCACTTGGTTTTCTGATCACAATTCTCAGCTAAGCTATAATGTCTCCTGAAGGGAAGCTGCAATTATTATATTTCACCTGAGAGAGCTCCCCAATATTTATTTACTCACAAAAATATTGATGCATATTTCAGATATTTTCCTACAATTTTCAACTTGGTGGGGCAGGGCCATGTGTAAAATTATTTCGAGCCTCCAGTAATCATGGGAAACTGCTCAGAAAAAATAAACCTACCTATAAACATCATATGTTACATCAAAGAAGCCATAGCTCAAGGCCCCTTGCTTGTTCAAAAACTTACCTTCCATTGTCATCAACAGAGCAAGGTGAAATTTCCTAAACCCAGGCTTTAAATGGTTGACTCTAGCCCTTCATGCTGGCTAGCTCAGCCAGTCACCAGCCCTCTGTCTTTATTCTGTTCCTACCACCTTGTAGCTCTCACTGGTCATCTTTTTCCAAATCTCCACAGAAGTATTTCATCCTTAGAATAGGTCTCTTATGCAAAGTATTTCTTATATATCACAATTGTCTTGACATGTAGGGAACTCATGTTCCTGAATTAAAGTACTTAAATCAGAGGTTCCTGAATTAAAGTACTTCTAAATGCTGCTGAAAATGTAGAACTCACTGGGTGAATCTTCTGAAGTAGCCCATTTTGCATGTCCTTATGTGACAGGGCAGTATTCCCACAGGGGAAGTGAGCTGGTGGAGAGATTGTTATTTGATCCTTGGCGAACTTTGACTATCTCACTTAACTCTAGGTGCTTTCTGAGACTCTGTCATAAGACCTAGCTTCCACTTCTGGCCCTTGATAAGCTCAGTTTTAGAACACAGCCACCATTTCATGAGAGAAAACCATGTCATCTTAGTGAAATACACTGAGCACTCTGGCCCGTGTATAGTCCACCTAAACTCTCAGGTGACAGACAGCAAGCATTGAATTGCCAGTTACCCAAGTAGAACATCTTTGAAAGGGAAAGCTCCACTCGAATTTGAGCCACAGTATCTGATGATGCTTGACATATAGATGACTGCTTTCTGAGAACCCCTACCAAATTACAGACTCAGACACTACATGATACTACATGATCATCGTGGTTCTAAGCTAGTAATTTTTCAGGTGGCTTGGTGTTTCACCCTTAACAAAACTTACTAAAACAACTACTAAATAGGTATTTTAATTGTGATATATGTGTATATTTAAGCACTGTACATGTGCATGTTAGTGAGCACATGTGTGAATTAAATTGAAAAACAGGGTGCTAAAAAGATAAATGCATTGCTCACTTTTAATCACTGAATGTAACAGTTCTGAATCTTTTGTCTGAAATCAGCCTATTGCTGATCCCATGGTGTAGCCCTGCCCTACCAAACTGATGAAGTATTCATTTCCTTTGGAGACTCTCCACCAGTATGCCATGGCCTGAGACTTGTCTTCTGTGCCATCTAAAATATATCAAAAGCTACCTAAAAGCTTCTAAAGATGAATAAGTCATTCCCATAAGCAGTATATCTAATTTTATATATACTGGAACCCTTCATTATACATTAATGTGACAAGACATTATGTGCTTGTTGTAGTTTGCACTGCGTTAAGTATTAGGTAAAAATAGATGACTTAGACTTCTGCATAACCTTTACAGGTGTTAAGAACATGTCCTATACCTGCAAAATCATTGGTAGTGTCTACAGAGATAGTCTCAGCCATATAGAATCCCTTCATGTTTTCTGTTTCTGTCAACTCTGAGTCATACTCGAGAGTAATGAGGGTGGAAGCACCGACACTTTAGGTCAGGTTTTCCAGGTGTCTTACACAAGTCCCTGCTTCAAGACCCTTGTAATCATTCCACATGCAAATTACCATTTCAGCAAACATCAAGCCCTCATGATAGTGGCAGATAAGTTCTCATTCTCTATTTCTCTGTTTCTGAAATGTGTTATTATCTCTGTTCTCACCAAAGCCCTGTAAGTTAGATATTATTTTTTCAGATGATCAAACTGGAGCACAGAAAATGTTTTCTGTCAGAAATAGTTACCAGCTGGTAAAAAGCCAGGAACTGAACCCAGAAACAAAGCTGGGACATTCCTCAGCATTAATCTATATGACTCTGTTATGGTGATGGTTAATATTGATTGACAGCCAGACAGGATTTAGAATCACCATGGAAACAAACCTTTAGAACCTTCAGTCAGTCTGGAAGCGAGTTGGGAAAACTCACCCTAAGTGTGAGTGGTAGCATGCTATGGGATAAGGTCCTGAACTGAATAAAATCCAAGCTGAATGCTGCACTTACCTCTTGTGCTTTCTGACTGCAGACGCAAGGTGACAGGCTGCCTCAAGGTCCTGTTGCCGATGATTTCTCCACCATGATGGACTGTGCTCTTAGACTCTGGGCCAAAGTTAACCTTTCTCCTTTAAGTTACTTTCATTATGTATTTTGTTCAAGCCTTTGTAAATTAACTAATATAGTCACTTTAAGAATTGAGAATTTTCAGGGGTGGAGAGATGGCCTAGCGGTTAAGAACACCAACCGCTCTTGCAGAGGACCCGGGTTCAATCCCCAGCACCCACACGGTGGCCGAGAACCGTCTGAAACTCCAATTCCAGGAGAACTCCAGTTCCAGGGGAATCCGACACCCTCTTCTGACCTCCGCGGCATTGCACGACATGGGTGCACAGACTTGCATGCAGACAGTACATTTATACACATACAAAAAAAAAAAAAATTAAAAAAAATATGGAGGATTTATCCAATGAAAATTTCCTCAAAAAAAAATTTTTTTTTTTTTTTTTTTTTTGGTCTTTTTGAGACAAGGTCTCCCTTTTAGTCCCAGCTGGCCTGGAGCTTACTATGTAAACCAGGTGGGCCTTGAACTCAGAAATCCTCTTGCCTCTGCCTCCCAAGTGCTTAAAGGCATGTGCCTCCACGCCCAGCTTGTTTCCTGAAATTTCTAAGGCAATCATGGTAACTAATTCTACGCCAGTGTGACCAAATACCTGGCACAAACAACTTAAAAAGGAGAAGTTATTTTGGCCACTGGTTTCAGATATTTCAGTCCATGATCAGCCAGCAGTGCTGTTTCTGTTCCCAAATGAAGCAGGGCATCGTGGCAGGGAGTGTATGATAGTGCAAACTGGCTCACTTCATGGTACAGAAAGAGGAGGTAGAGAAATATATAAATGGCAAAGCAAGGTACATTCCACAAGGACAGCCCCCAGTGACCTACTTCCTCTAGCTAGACCCCCCACTTCCCAGTTTCCAGCACCTCTTAAAAATAGCGTCATCAGCTGAGGACCAGGACTTCAACCTTGAGCTTATGCAGGACATTCCATATTCAAGCTCTAACAATATTTGAGAGATGACTTGGCCACCATTTAATTACTAATCATTGCCACCATTAGCATTGGTACTGAGAGGATCATCTCCTATGATTCAGGAGGGTTGGCACAGAAAAATGTCTGAACCACTACTCTATTACAGCCACCGAATATGAAATTATGTTGCCTTTGTAATTAATCTTCCTTAGAAAATGTTAATGACTTATTGCAAAAAAAACCCAGATGTTTAACAAATCAAAGCAATTTAGATTAGCATCCACTCAGCCCTACAAATTAAGGACAAAGGCCCAGATAATATTGATTTCACAGGTTGTAACAATAAATAAATTTTGACTTATGAAAGGCTGCAATAAAAATGCCCCCTAGAGACAAATACACTGAGAATAAACAGATATTTAATCTATTCCTTGTGTTCTTCTAGTATACAAATGCAGTCCCTTTTGCATAAATATTGGTGGGAGTAGCTCAGGCTAGCATAGTATTTTATGAAGCTATGTTTTGTTTTAATTTATAAGAATGCAATAGGCATTATAATAGCTGTCAAAAGCAGTTTAACATTTTGAAAGCTGCTGGATGCTTTCAGAGACAATATCTCATGGAATCTCTTAAAATTACCTAAGGTGACAATTCCCCCACCTGCATTGGTAAGTCAACTGGCATCATCATGTGAGTCTTGCTTGGGCTGCTACATTGTTGAGAGTCCATGGACGAGCTTCCCTATCATGTCTAGAAGACACTATCTAGCAGCAAGGGCCCTCATCCTCTGGCTCTTACAATATTTCCACCCCCTTTTCCTCAATGTTCCCTGAACCAATCCCATGTCTAGATCAAGAAATGTAGGCAGTCTTGGCTAATGAGAGAGGGAGAATCTATTTTTCCTCCAAGGATGAACTCCCTAATAGATTATGCTATCAGAAGTGATCAGCCCTGAACATATGTACACACAATTACCACTAACTGAACTGAGTAGATGATATGTGTGGTGTGTGTGTGTGTGTGATGTGTGTGTGTGTGCGTGGTATGTTTGTTTGTAACAATAATAATCAAAGAAGAGGTCACAAAACTGAAGAGTTGGAAATCATCAAAAAAATTTAAGAGGAAATGAAGTTGGGAGATACATTGCTCACTAGAAGGACGTCTGGGTTTGGGAGCTTGACTGGACAGGGCTTAGTTTGGATGTTGTAATACATGAGTTCTGATGGAGGTTTGGGGCATGGAGGGGACTGGGTTTGGTTGGGAACCATTGTATGAGATGTACAGATGCTCAAAGAAGTAAATAAATAAATAAAACTGTAACTTGTTGGAAGAATTCTAATACCTGTTTTGAAGTTTCTTTTTCATGTAAAAAAGCTAACTATGGGCTTTTCACCAATTTGAGAACTTACTCAAAGGCACAAAAGTAAGGGGGGAATGGAAAAAGAATTTTTTACGTGTATAAGTATCTTGCTTATATGTATATAAGTGCACCTGCACCATGCAATGCCCATGGAGGTCAGGAGAAGGCATTGGATTCCCTCTGGAATTGTGGTTACAATTGGTTGTTAGTCATCACATCAGTGCTGAGAATTGAACCTGGGTCCGATACAAAAACAACCAGTGTGTTAACCACTAAGTTGTCTCTCCAGACCCAAGGAAGAATTTTTTAATATTTTATTGTTTTTATTTATGTGTATGAGTGTTTTGCCCATATGTATGTAAGTATATGTGAGTCATACAATGCCTCTGGAGGTCAGAAGAGGGGGCATCTTGAAACTAGAATTAGAGACGGCTGCCCTGTGTGTGCTAGGACCTGAATTCAGGTCCTCTGCAAGAGCAAATGCTCTTGACAACTGAGGCTGTCAAGGCTCCAGCCTCCAAAGACTTTTTATATGGGAAAAAGCAAAGGACTGTGTCTAAGCCCACCCTCACTTCCCACCCCCTTGCATCAGCTCTGTGAACCAAGAAGCTGGCAGTCCTTATCTGCATCTGAGATAGTCTGTTACGAAGTTGCCATGGAGGAGTAACACTGCATTTCTTTATAGTTGGCAAAAATAGCTCAAGAAATCTGCACCCTTACTCCTGCACATCCAAGGCTGTCTTCCTCTCCTGAGTCTGCAAAACTTAAGAAGGGCATTCCTTAGCCACTTAGCCCAGTGGAGTTGAGTCTTCCAATTTTGTTGTTCTTTTTTTTTGGCCTTGAAAGAGGCCTTGTCAATCCAGAATGAAAAGAATGTTTTGAAGCGTGAGAAAATTTAAATTTTTTATTTAAAGCCTGGAGTTCATCAACACGTGTGTACAGCACTTATTTCAAGGGTCACTGGGTTATGTAACAGAGCCTGCTACCCAACTCCAACTCTTCACCTGAAAACGGTTCTGAAACGCTCTGAAGTTGATTAGCTTTCCATGGAGACCAATTCATCTTGGCTGTGTTTTATCTTGTGACCCTGTCCAGTCCAGGTCCCTGCCTTGATTATATGCTATCTCTTTCTTCTTGATCAATTTCCAGTTAAGTAATTTCTCTGTTTAATTGGTGGCAGTGATTAAAAGTTTGTATTACAAACTTTTACACATAAGCTAACTGTATCTTGTTCACGAGCCAGTGGAGAAATTTTTACCCAAAGAAATGATCTTTTTGAACTGGATTTTTATTATCTGTGTGTTAAGACTGAAATTTTAAATATTTGCAAGTGAGAAATTGCCTGTTGTTAATAATGCAGAGTGACAGTGGAACAGGGAAATTTTGTTGTCCTATTTAAAGATAGAATGTAATGAACATAAACTTTATGGACCTGATCTGGGTTTATATTCTGTGTCAGGATCTGCCAGCCCTGGGACCTTTCTAAATATAACTTATTTCATTTATAAAGTGAAATTGTTAATAGAAACATGCAGATTCCTTAAAGATTGCAGATATACATATACAGTACAATAGTCAATCTAATGCTAAGCACCATTGATTTTAGTATTGCCACTAGACAGCTGCATTGTTCTTAGAGCACTTCTTAATTTCTGTGTCTAGTGTCCTTTATAAATAAAAGGACAGAGACAGATGATTTCCAGTTATTCTGTCAAAATTCAGTTAACAAACACTGGGCATGATGGCATATACCTTGAGTCTCAGCCCATGGAAAGAAGAGGCATGTGGATCTCTGGGAGAGTGAGACCAGACTGGTCCACATAGTGACATTCAGCCAGGCTGGGCCTGGAGACCCTGTCAAAGAAGAGAAAAAAAAAAAAGTTAATAAACATGCTCAACTAGCTGTATGTATAATTTTTCTTTAGCCAGGGGCTTTTCATGTTAAAATTTTCCTAGCGAGTAATGATAACATTAGTTGGACTTCAGACAGTAATATGAAGACAAAATGATAAAACAAAGTGGTTGATCAGAAAGTTTCCATGTGGACTGACAGGATGGGAAATAGCACAAAAAGCATCCCATTTGCAGGTTAAAACTGTAGACTTGTCATTAAATAATGGTTTAAAAACTTCCATCATGATTAGTTATCAGATTGCAGGAGTCACCTCAGGAAAATCATTGGAAAAGTCTGTATTGACTTGCTTAATCTCAGTTTAATCAGCCCAGTACCAATGAGCACAGAAATGCCTGCCATCTACCTGTACCTGGTTCTTTGAATTTCTGCTCAGTAAATTAAATGTTCTCATCTCCATATTTGTCAATTATTTTTATTTAGGACACATTCACATTATCTGCACTGTATGCAATTCAAAAATGACCCCTGAGCCTTATCCTGCATAGACAGCAGATTTATTTTTTCAAGTATGCTCCTCCTCTTCCTCTTTCTCCTCCTCCTCTTCCTTTTCCTCCTTCTACTCCTCCTCCTCCTTCTCCTCCTTCTCTGCTTTCACCTTCTCTTCCTCTGTTTTCTCCTTCTCTTCCTCCTTTTCCCTTTAAAGGCTTAGCCCTGGCCTCACAGCTGACTTTCTGACTTTGCTGGAAGTACTCAGCAAGTACCTGTTCTCTTCCTGTGCCTCAGCATCCAGCCTGGGAAGCCCCCTTGGAAAGCTCTTGCTATGTTTTCCAATATCAGCTTTACTAAGTCATAAATCATGTTTAATAATCCAGAACACAAAGATAGCAACCCAAAATCTAAAAATGAAAATATATAAATTCTCATTCACAAAAGCATCAGAGACACCAGTCCCCTCTCCTATTCATGAGATGCCAAGACACGAAGCTAGGGAATTTCAAATTTTAAAGTTTGTATAGAGGTCTCCTTATATAGGAGATGACATTCTAAATTTTGACTAAATAAAGTTTATGTGAAATCAGTACTTTCAAATGGACTAGATGTGGCTAGTAAGCACCAACTAATAGTTTTTCTGTGACAAAGCAGCTCATTGTTGAGTTACAAGAAACAGCCACAATAACAAGGAATTAATAACAAAACTAGTATCTACCTTCCTTGAGCTTGTAGTAATAGGCCCTATGACTAGGGCTTTCTATACATTATGCTTGATTAAGAGTTGATTTCTTGTAGTCACTTGAAAAAATATATTCCAAAGTATTTGTTTAGATAATCTGAAATTTTATGTTGTAGGTTAAGCACACTTACAATGCTCAGTTAAAACCCCATTCTCTCTAAAATGAGGAAGCAGCCACCCTTTAGATAACCAACAGTGCTGAAGAAAGATTGGTTTTAGGAAGGAGTCCCATTGTGCTCTGAGTGCTGAAGAGCATTTTGCACAAGTTTTAAATTTTCCATTTGAAAGCTGCACTGAAACATAAGACTTCTCTAGGGTTGATTTTCACCTTTAACCTCTGAGAAACCTCAATCAAATGGCGAAACACCCCTCTTACAAGTCTCTCTACTCCATTCTCAACTATAGCTTTCCAATAACATAACGCCAGGATGCAGGCAAGAAAAAACCAAGCCGACACCCCCACCACTTCAGCAGCTTTTGTGTCACAATCAAGGTCAGTGCTAATGACTAAAGAGAGAAAAGTACATGGCTTTCTTCTTCTGAGTATACTTTGCACATGGATTTATAATTTTGACTTCATATATTATTCAGCTATGAATTCAGAAAGTAGGACAAATAAGAAATAAAAATGAGCAATTAAAGCTAGAGGGAAACACCTAAAGTCCTCGTAAGAAGCCATAAAACTACACAAAATCTTATTTCAGGCTCAGCAGTAGAGGACCTACTTAGCACCCTGGGTTTAACCACCAACACCAAATAAAGTAAGACTCTTACTTTGTTTCTTGGAAAAAAGACTAACCTAGCAATCGTGGGGAAGAAAAAAAGATACAAGTAGCAATTCCATTGCTAGACAGAGTTCAAGAGTTTGAGGAACCTCATAGTTACTTTGCTTTTACTTACTCTTTAGGGATCTCAGCATAACAGCACTTCTCTATCTCTTTGATTGGCAGGAGCTCAGCCAACAGGAACAATGACATGGAGAAAGCTAAAAGGCTGAATACAAAGGAAAGCTCTAGCAATTTCAGCTTGCTGTGGGCTATTGGCTCAGCTGTATTCTGTTTGGCTCAGAACTGGTCTTGCAACTTTGGAATCAACTCCTGCCTCAGTGTGATTATTGTCCTTTCTCCTGAAATATACTGCTTCCTTCAAAAGCTCTCATGGACATCACTTAGGAACCTGGTGCTCAATCAGAGCAAGTGACATCTAGCTCATATACTCTAGTATCTTTAGAAAGTCGAGTTCTGCAGAGTGGGTAATCAGGTTCAAGGGGAAAGAATATATGGCATGAATTTGGGAATATATAGGTGGCCAACTACCATAACACTGTCTATAGAACTGCCTGGTAAGACTTCAAGAAGTTTCTGCTGTTTTAAGTTATGCTATACATTAGCAGTTAAGAGCGCCGACTGCTCTTGCAGAGGACCCAGGTTCGATTCCCAGCATCCACATGGTGGCTGAGAACCGTCTTTAGCTCCAGTTCCAGGGGAACCAACCCCTCTTCTGACCTCTGCAGCATTGCACAACACGGGTGCACAAATCTGCACGCAGAAGTACATTCATACACATAAAAATAAATAAATAAATAAATAAATAAATAAATAAAATTTTTAAAAATGTTATGCAGATTTTCTTTCAGAAACTTCCCTATTTACATTTTGATTTGTATTTTATTAAAGTATTTTTATTCTAGTAAAATATTTCATTCATTCTTATTTAAATGTTTATATGTTTCAAATTGGAAAAAAATAAAAGAAATGAGCAAATCAAGTGGTTGTCACACATTGCTGGAAAAGGCCTGAGTCCAGAATCAGTGAGGTCTCAGGACTGTACCTGCAGTACACCGCACAGAAGCACTCTTTCTGCCATCTCTGTATAAGCATGGCAAAAGAAGAAAGTTAAGAGCCCTCTGAACTGGGAAAATGGATCATTAGGTGAACTGTTTGCCTTGCAGCCATGAGGACCTGAGTTTGATTCCTGGGACCCATATTAAAAAGCAAGGCATGCTTGTAATCTCTGCACTGTGGAGGCAAAGACAGGCAGGTTCTACATACATTCACGCACATGCGCACCCACCTTCATGCAAGCACTTACACCTGCACCTGCACACACACACACACACACACACACACACACACACACACAATGCCATCAAAGCCAGCATACTTAATACACATAGGACATGACCTCTCAGCCACTTTTGTCATATTCTTCCCACTTCAAGGGAGAAGTTCTTATTTTGTTTCCTGGAAGAGGGACAGGCCCAGGATTTTGCTATTCCATGCTTAATCCCTATCACATCAGGGAGGTCAAGTTCATTTCCTGAGAACCGTATAGAGCCAGCCTTTATATATAGCCTCATCTGTTTTACCTTAAGGTCATAACAAAGATGCTGGAAGATTAAAAACCACTGAACTTCCATTTCTCTGTTGAACTTAACAATTTCTTTATTCTGAAAGCCTTAGGATGTCTCTATTTGCAGCTTTCTCTTCTGTATTTGGAGCTACAGCAGGACACTGTCAAGTATTAGATACATAACTCAAAGGTCTACTTCAAGTGCTCTGTGATGACTCCAAGCTTCTTCTCAGAGAGGCACTTTTCCACAGTGGAATCTATTTTCTCCATCTTGAGTATCTGTTGTATGTTCAAGATAAAAGTCACTTATCGTGATATAATGTTTGGAGATTCTCAACCTCTATCATGAAGATTTATTTTTTAACTCACTGTTCTGACCCCAACAAGCTTGGTAGGAACAAAAGCTTTGCCAGAGAAAGGTTAAACATGAAATGTTAAAGGAAGCAGCTATGATTCTTTCCAGTGATGTGTTGTTTATTATAGACACAACACATGTACTGGTCTCTTAATTTCTCCTCTGGATTTATCTAATAGCGTTCAGTGACTTTTGTAAAGAGTCTCAGGTTGTCTGACTTGACCCAAGCAATTTCAGCATTAGAGTAGGGGCTGGAGAGTCACTGAAGAAATGGCTCCATAGACAGCAGAGTTTTCCACTCACATGGGATCCATGGTTCGCTAATGAGTTCCTAAATCAGGCATAAATCTTTGGGCAGAAGGGTACTTAACATCTGAGCAAATTTCTATGGCACTACTCAGAAACAAGGAAATTTTTCACTTGTTCCAGTCATCTGGGGTGATTATCTTAAAATGTATCTCACTAGATTATATTCCAGAACTACAAATAAAGTCTCTCAAGCTAGATACCAAAAATTTGAATTTTTTTTTCCTGGTAACTCAGGTAATTTTTATGCATTCTAAAAGTTGAAAACTACTGCTTCAGAGAAATGAATCTTGAATTCTACAGGCCTGTGGGATGACTGCATGTTAAAAGAAATTAAAAATCTAGCATCAACCTATAAGTCTTATCTACTTTAGTCCATAATTATTTTTCTCCTTCAAGATTCTTAAGTCTTTAGCACTAATTTGGCACTTTATCCCTATTACTTTCTACATACTTTAATCTTGTAACTATGTCTTCTAGCCAGATAAGCCTCTCAAAGGCAGAAATGACTTTTAGATTTACTGTTCTATAGTAGATTGCTGATACTATGTATTTAATAAATTGTATAACCTAAGAAAATATGACTAAGTTTATAACAACCCTGTGTAAAATGACCGGTATGAGCTTTTTTGTAGAAGAACTCTAAAGAAACAGATGAAAGAGGATGTGAGCCTTGGAGACAATCCATTTAACCTCTAAACCTGATTCATGAGGATAAGACTCAAGTAAAACTTGCTTGCCTATGGATAAGGTCAGCAAACGTTTTTGTCATATGAGCCAGAAAGCAAAGATTATACATGCTGGGGGGGGGCTGTATACTCCCCAGCCCCAACATCCATCATCTCCAGGACAGTCTCTGATAACCCTAAGGTATTTACACATATAACCAGCTAGTTGAATTCTGAAACTGAACAACTTTCAAACAAATTAATTAACCTTAGGGTGGAATATGTTATATTGTCTCCTTTTGGACATGAGTAATTCTACAGCTAGATAACAGGAAATACTAGTGTTGTTTGTGTTCTGACACTATTACAACCTGATGAATAGAGAAGTACAGTACAAAATCTAGTGATCAAAGTTTGAAATACCTACCAGAAGCACGTAGAAGCAGAGGCATAATTTTTTTTAGTTGTCTAACAAACAGTCTCTTTCACTAAACCAAGACATTTGTTAATAATAATGAACCAAAAAAAAAAAAAGGCCGGGCGTGGTGGCACACACCTTTAATCCTAGCACTCAGGAGGCAGAGGCAGGCAGATCTTTGTGAGTTCAAGGCCAGCCTGGTCTACAGAGCGAATTCTGGGACAGCTGGGGCTACAGGGAGACCTGTCTCAAAAAAAAAAAAAAAATGAAAGCATTCTTAATATTGAAGATTAAATTTCCTCAAGTGAAGATATGTATTGGTCTTTTCAAGACAGGGTCTCCCTGTAGCCCTAGCTGTCCCAGAATTCACT
The DNA here is from genome assembly GCA_009823505.1 of Rhizomys pruinosus. Taxonomy (NCBI): domain Eukaryota; kingdom Metazoa; phylum Chordata; class Mammalia; order Rodentia; family Spalacidae; genus Rhizomys; species Rhizomys pruinosus. Next base: position 1,402,772 of record VZQC01010664.1, on the reverse strand, counting down.
CTGTAGACCAGGCTGGCCTTGAACTCACAAAGATCCACCTGCCTCTGCCTCCCAAATGCTAGGATTAAAGGCGTGCACCACCACGCCTGGCAAGTGAAGATATTTTCTAAGGTCGACCTGGAACTTTCTATTCTACTTTTAGTTTTCCTTAATGTGGAGTTCTTTTTAGCATAATTTTGACTTCTTACATTACGTGCTTAACAAATATTTGTTGACCAATGGATTAAGAGATGGATGAATAAACAAATGAACAAATTCTTTGGCAAAGTTCTTTGGCTTGTAGTTCTAGAAATATGACAGTTGATGAATTCTGGGGTTTAAAAGGATTTTCTGCATTTTGGGCTACTTAAGTGAAGAAAACAATGCCTGCAAGTAACAAATGTCAGTAAAAGTTTCATAATGAAGTAATGGGTCTGATGAAAGCCATTTAAATTTTATGTCAAGTTCAAAGACTACCTACTTCTCAGAAAAAGCTCTATCTCAGGATAGAATCTACGAACAAAGATACTAACACTGAGTTTCTTATAATTAAGTTTAATTGTGAACTTAGAAAAGTATAGAAAAATCTTTGAGAAGAAAAAAGTTTCATATAATAAGTGAGACCATGTAAGCTCAAATTCTATAGCCATTCTCTCCACCTCAGGCAATATGGTCTTGAAAGGTAAGAGAATTGATCACAGAATCACCTAGAAAAGTGAAAACAAGACAAAGAAAAGGAAATCAGCATGAAATTCGAAGTGTCTGAAAGTAAGCCTTGCTTCTCTACCACCTTGGGCATGGACCTGAGCCAACACTACACCATGTTTGCCAGGCCTTCTCAAGGTCTACTCCTGTGCCTGCATCTGTTCTAAATTTGCCCTCAGGATTGGAGCTAGAATGATCTGTGTGAAACGGATCTGATCATGTCAAGTTTTCTAAAGCTCTGCTCCCTCCTCTCCTGGCAAGACCTCACCCTGTCCTTTCAGATCTGGCTCATCTCACAGTTCAACTTCAACTTCATTACTTGCCCCCTGATACCACTTGCATCTGTGAAAACATTGTCACTTTACCCTTAGTGTCCCTTTTCACTAACTGGCCTAGCTATACTTTGAATTTTTAAAAGTCTTGCTGACATTCTTAGGCAGGAAAAAAATTCAATTCTAATATCCTGTATCTACAAGAACACTCCCACTGGACTGTATAAGCTCTGTATTTGTCACTCTCTGTAGGCTCAGAGCTGTCTGAAGGCAGGACTTGTTCATGTGTGGTGTGTGTGTGTGTGTGTGTGTGTGTGTGTGTGTGTGTGATGTATTTGTGTGTTAGGGAAAAGGTTGACATTTAGTATCTTTCTCACTTTTCACCTTGTTCTTTTTTATTTAATTTTATTATTTTTGTTTATTGTTTTATATATAATTTTGTACAAGATTATGTTAGAAATCAAATCTAGACCATTGTCAACCTCTCTACCCCTCCACCCCACCAGATTCACCATTTCAGTCAGTTCTTTGACACAGTCTTTTCTGTTGTCGTTGTTCTTTCCAATATGCATCACTCCCAACTACTTGGACAAAAGCTCAAGGAGCCCTGCACAAGAAATACTTACAACTAGGTAATTGGCGCTAGCATCTACAGATGAGGGATACCATTAGTCATTTGTTTTTTCTGGGACTGTGTTACTTCACTTAACATAATATCTTCTAGTTCCATCCATTTACTGGCAAAGTTCATGATGTCATCTTTTTTTACCGACTCCATTGTGTAGATGTACCACATTTTCTCTATCCACTCGTCAGTTGAGGGACACTTAGGTTGGTTCCAGCTCTTCGCTATTGTGAAGAGAGCTGCAATAAGCATGGCTGTACATGTATCTCTGTGGTAAGATGAGTCTTGTGGTATACACCCAGGAGTGGTATGACTGGGTCAGGTGGTAAGCTCATTTTGAGTCTTCCAAGGGTTCTCCACACTGCTTTCCATAGTGGCTGTACCACAAGTTTACATTCCCACCAGCAGTGGATGAGTGTTCCCTTTTCCCCACAACCTGTCCAGCACTTGGTATCATTTGTTTTCTTGATCCTAGCCAGTCTTATAGGAGTGAGATGATATTTTAAAGTGGTTTTAATTTGCATTTCCTTAATTATTAGCGACACTGAGCACTTTTTAAATGTTTCTCAGCCATGTCTAATTCCTCACTTGTGAAGTCTCTGTTCAGCTCTTTGCTCCATTTTTTGAATGATTCATTTGTTTTCTTTCTTAGTTTTTTTTTTTTTTTTTAGTAGTTTATATACTCTGGAAATCAATGTTTTGTGAGATTTATCTGCAGTCAAGGTTTACTCCCACTCTGTGGGATTTCTCTTCACTTCCTTGATTGTTTCTTTTGATGTACAGAAGCTTTTGAGTTTAATGAGATCCTATTTGTCAATTGTCAACCTTAATTCTTGTGCAGCTGCTGTCTGATTTAAGAAGTCTTTCCCTACACCTATGTTTTGTAGTGTGCTGCCAACTTTTACTTCTATCACCTTCAAAGATTTGGGGGTCACAATGAGGTCTTTGATCCATCTGGAATTGACTTTTGTACAGGGTGAGAGGTAGGGGTTTAACTTTATTCTTCTACAAGTGGTGATCCAGTTTTGCCAACACCACTTGCTGAAGATGCTGTCTTTTCTCCACTGTGTCTTCTTGACCCCCTTGTCAAATATGAGGTGGCTGAAATTGTATGTGCTCAAATTTGGATCTTCAGTTTTGTTCCATTGGTCAACAGATCTGTTTTTGTGTGAGTACCAAGCTGTTTTTTAGGACTATAGCCCTGTACTGTAGTTTGAAATCTGGTGTAAAGATCATCCCTTGTATTGCTCTTTTCACTCAGGGTTGCTTTGGCTATTCAGGGTCTTTTGTTTTCCCATATGAAATTAAGGACTTTTTTTCAAAGCCTACGAAGAAACTCTTGGGGATTTTAATTGGGATCACATTGAATCTATATATTAGTTTGGATAGAATGGACATTTTTACTATGTTAATTTTCCCAACCCATGATCATGGGAGGTCTTTCCATCTTCTGATGTCTTCTTCAATTTCCTTCTTCAGGGCTTTAAAGGTTTTTTTTATAGAGATCTTTGGTGTCTTTGGTTAGGTATGTTCCTAGGTATCTTGTTTTTGAGGCTATTGTTAGTGGGAAGGTATTCTAGTTTGTCTTCCATTGCTGTGACAAAACACTCTGACTGACACCAACTTGGGGAGAAAAGGGTTTATTCAGCTTACATCTCCTGGGTCACAGTTCATCACTTAGGGAGCCCAATGCAGGAACTCAGGACAGGAACCTGGAGGCAGAATCTGAAGCACAGGCCATGGAGGAATGCTGTTCACTGGCTTGCTGCCTTCATGCCCGGCCTGCTTTCTTATACGGTACACAACAACCTGCCCAGGGTGGCACCACTCATTGTGGGCTGGGCCCTCCCACACTGCTCAACCATCAAGACAATAATCCACAGATGTGGCCACAGGCCAATCCAATGGAGCCAATTCCCCAATTGAGGCTCCCTCAACCCAGGTGTGTCAAGTTGACACTAAAGCTATCCAGCACAGAAGGTCTCTTGTATTCCTTCTTCAGTTGCCTGTTGTTGGTATAAAGAAAGGCTACTGATTTTTCTAGGTTAACTTTCTATCCTGCCACTTTTCTGAAACTCTTAATCATTTCTAGGAGCTTTCTGGTGGAGTTTTTAGCATCCCTTAGGTAAACAATCATATCATCAGCAAATAGGGATTGCTTGACTTCCTCTTTTCCAATTAGTACTCCTTTAATTTCCTTTTCTTCCCTTATTGCCCTAGCAAGTGTTTCAAGCACTATATTAAAGAGGAGTGTTGACAGGCGGTAGCCTTGCTGAGTTCCTACCTTTAAGGGGAATGCTTCTGTCTTTTCTCCATTTAGGATGATGTTGGGTGTTGGTTTCCTGTATATGGTTTTGATTACATTGAGGAATGATCCCTCCAATCTAATTCCCTCTAGGACTTTAAGCATGAAAGGATGCTGGATTTTGTCAAAGGCTTTTTCTGCATCAATAGAGATGATCATGTGGTTTTTGTCTTTCAGACTATTTATGTGTTTTATGATATTTATTGATTTTCGTATGTTGAACCATCTCTGGTATGAATCCAACTTGGTCATGATGGATGATCTTTTTGATATGGGTCTGTATGTGGTTTGCAAGTATTTTGTTGAGAATTTTTGCATCTGTGTTCATTAATGAGATGGGTCAATAGTTCTCCTTTTTAGTTGTATCTTTGCCTGGTTTTGGTTTTAGAGTGATACTGGCTTCATAGAAGGAATTTGGGAGATTTCCCTCAGCTTGAATCCTTCTGAACAATTTGAGAAATAATGGTTGTAAGTCTTTTTTAAATGTTTTATAGAATTCTTCCTTGAAAACATCTGGGCCTGGGATTTTTTTAGTTGGGAGGTTTCTTATTACATCTTCAAATTCTTCATATATTATGGGTCTGCTTAAGCTATCGATCTCTTCTTGGTTGAGCTTTGGTGATTCCCAGGATTTCAGATATTCGTTCATTTCTTCTACGTTTTCAAACTTTGTAGAGTATAGATTTTTGAAGTATTCCCATATGATTGTCTGGATCTTTTCATTGTCTGTGGTGATGTTTCCCTTTTCATCACAAATTCTATTGATTTGGAGTTGGTCTTCCTTTCTTTTGGTTAACTGGGCTAGAGGTCTGTCTATCTTGTTTATTATCTCAAAGAACCAACTTTTAGATTCCTTGATTTTTTTTTTTTGTATTGTTTTCTTTGTTTCTATTTCATTAATTTCTGCTCTGGTTTTTGTTATTCTTCCTGTCTGTTGCATTTAGAGTTCATTTGTTTTTGTCTCTCAAGTGTTTTTAGCTTGCACTCTTTCTGTTTTTCTGATGTAGACACTCAGGGCTATAAACTTCCCTCTTAGGACTGCTTTTAAAGTATCCCATAGGTTTTGTTGTGTTGTATTATCATTGTCATTCAATTCCAGGAATGCTTTTATTTCTTTCTTTATTTCTTTCTTGACCCATTCATTATTAAAGAGAGTGTTGTTTAGTCTCCATTTGTTCTTCTAGATAGTAGGGTTTATCCTGGTGTTGATATTGAGTTTTATTGCACTGTGGTCTGATAGAATGCATGAAATTATTTCAATCTTTTTGTATTTGTTGTGGTTTTTTTTCTGTGTCCCAGTATGTGGTTGATTTTCTCTGGTATTTGGGTGGAATATTCGGTAGATGTCTGTGAGATTCATTTGGTGTATCATATTCAGTTCAGATGTCTCTCTGTTTATTCTTTGTCCAGTTGATCTGTCCAAAGGACTGAGTGGGGTATTGAAACCCCCCACTATTAGTGTGCTGGGGTTAATATGTGCCTTGAGGTCCTGGAGAATTGTCTTTATAAAGTTTGGTGAACCAGAATTTGGTGCATATATATTCATGATTATGAAATCTTCATGGTCAATTTCCTTTGATAAAAATGTAATTGCCCTCTTTGTCTCTTCTGATTTCTTTTACTTTGAAGTCTATTCATCTGATATTAAAATAGCAACACCTGCTTTATTTTTGGTACCATTTGCTTGGAATATTTTTTCCATCCCTTCACCTTAATTTTGTGCCTATCCTTGAGAGTGAGATGGGTTTCTTGCAGACAGCATATAGATGGGTTTTGTTTCCTAATACAATCCCCCAGTCTGTCTTTTGATTGAGGGGTTTAGTCCATTAATATTTAAGGTTATAATTGAAAGATGTGTGTTGCTTCATGTCACCTTATTATCCATTTGCATTTTTACTCTCAGTTTCTACTTCTGCAGTTATGTTTTTATTAATTTCTCTTTCTAGGTGCATGAGGGCAGTTGCTCCTCTCTTCTGTCCTTTGAATTGCTTCAAGTATTTTCTGAAAGGTTGGTTTTCTGGACATGTATTCTATCATCTTGTTTATGTCATGAAAGATTTTTCTCTCTCCTTCAACTATAATGGACATTTTTGCTGGGTATAGTAACCTATGGTGGCATCTATGGTCCTTTAACACTGAGAATGCTTTGCTCCATGTTCTTCTTGCTTTCATAGTTTGCTCTGAGAAGTCAGTTGTAATTCTGATGGGTTTCCCCTTATATCTAACTTGTTGTTTTTCTCTTCTGGCTTTCAGAATTTTGTCTTCGTTTTGGGAGTCTAGCCTTTTAACTATGATATGGCATGGGGAGTTTCTTTTCTGATCCTGTCTAGCATTTTAATTATGATATGGCTTGGAGAGTTTCTTTTCTGATCTTGTCTGTTTGGAGTTCTATGTGCTTCTTGTATTTGTATGGGTTTGTCTTTTTTTAGTTTGGGGAAATTTTCTACTATTATTCTGTTGAAGATCTGATCAATACCATTCTCTTGGGATTCTTCTCCCTCCTCTATTCCTATGATATGGAAGTTTGATCCTTTCATAGTGTCCCATATTTCCCTGTTGTTCCACATTTGTGTATTTTTAAATTTTTCATAATCTTTACTTGAGCTTTTTAGTTGTTCTGTGTTATCTTCCAGGTCTGGTATTCTTTGTTCTGCTTCCTCCATTCTATTTCTGAGGCTTTTTCTATTCCTTTCCCCTTGATTGAATGAGTAGTCTATTTTCTTTTTTATTTCATCCTATGACTTCTTTAGTTTTTCCACTTCCTTTTGGAGCTTCTCAATCTCTTTTTGTAGCTCCTTGCTTCACTGGTTGGCTTCCTTTTTCAGTGTTTCCACGTCCTTGTGGAGTTTGTCATTTTCTCCCTCTAGTTTTTTCTGGAGTTTGTCATTCTCTCCCTTTAGTTCTTTCCAAAGTTTATCATTGTCTCCCTCTTGGTCCTTTGAGTTTTTCATTCTCTCTCCTTAGTTCTCTGATTTGTTCTTTATATTCTTTGATTTATCTGAATATGTCTCCAATTGCTCCTCTAAGATCTGTGTCCTGGGTCACCCCCAGGGGTATCCCACTCTAGGAATCTCCAACAGGGTTGGTAGAACTTGGTGTGGAATTATCCTGCACCTTTCCCATGTTGTCCCTTCATTACGTCCCTGGCATGTGGGTTTCCCTTTTTGCCTATATTCTGATGCGAATCATAAATGCCTCTTCACGGGGTTGAAGGCTTACTTTGGTTGCCTCCTTCAGATGTCCTTTTTTTCTCCTTGTTTATGGGGTGTTGACTTGTCTAGGTTTCAGGCTTTCAATTTTGTTTATATATTGGAAGTTTAACTCACTCTTCCCTTTCTGTTCTGAAGTTTCTCCAAAAAATCCACTTGGATACTCCCTCAGCAATTCCAGTTGGTGGGGGGGGGTATACCTGGCTTACCTGATTCTCTGTGCTTCAAGTGGTCCTGGAAAGTCCCTGATCTAAGCTCCATGCATTCTCACCTTGTTCTTTAAATTTTTGCTTATTTTTTTCCTGTTTGTTTTGCCTACCTGTTTGAGTGTTTTGCCTACCTGTAAGCATATCCATGACATGCAGTGCCTTCTGAGTCTAAAAAGAGACATCAGCTCTTTTTAATCTCCTTAACTCCACCTGGAAGTGGAGTTAAGGAGATTCATTAGCCACACATTGGTGCTAGGAACTCAACCCAGGTCTTCAACCAGAGTATCCAGTTTTCTTAAGTGCTAAGCACCCTCTCCACCTTATTTTTAAGGCAGGGTCTCTTGCTGACCCTGGAACATTCTAATTTAGCTAGATGGGCTGCTTAGCATATCTCAGGGATCCTCCTGTCTTTCACCTCACCAGCTCTGAGAACACATGCACCCAGCGTTTTTTACATGGGTGCTGGGGATGGAACTCAGGTCTTCATGTTTACACAGTAAATACTTTGCTGAGCTATGCCCCATACCCAGGAACTCTTTGTTATCAGCCGACCCTTGATACCTCTTTGGCACCTGGAAGGCATTCAAACAATGTTTGTAGAAATCACAATGAAATGCTTTATAGAATGCCTCTCGAAATTTGTATTTTAGAGGCAAATTCTCCCCTTTATTTAACCCTCTTTCTGTTATTATTTTTTTTTTATTTTATTTCTGTATGTGTATGAATGTACTGTCTGCATGCAGGTCTGTGCACCCGTGTCGTGCAATGCCGCGGAGGTCAGAAGAGGGTCTCGGATTCCCCTGGAGCTGGAGTTCTCCTGGAATTGGAGCTTCAGACGGCTCTTGGCCGCCATGTGGGTGCTGGGGATCGAACCCGGGTCCTCTGTAAGAGCGGTCGGCGCTCTTAACCGCTAGGCCATCTCTCCAGCCCCTTAACCCTCTTTCTGAATGAATAAACACACTGTTACTTTGTGTCCAAAGCTGACTAAGAACTCGGTTATTATTAATTTATTAATTTATTTATAGTACAATATTTTTATTAATTCCTGGAAAATGTCATACATACATACATACATACATACAATGTATTTTTTTTTATTAATTTTTTATTTCTGTATGTGTACGAATGTATTGTCTGCATGCAAGTCTGTGCACCCGTGTCGTGCAATGCCGCGGAGGTCAGAAGTGGGCGTCGGATTCCCCTGGAGCTGGAGTTCTCCTGGAGTTGGAGCTTCAGACGGTTCTCAGCCGCCATGTGGGTGCTGGGGATCGAACCCGGGTCCTCTGCAAGAGCGGTCGGCGCTCTTAACCGCTAGGCCATCTCTCCAGCCCCGATACAATGTATTTTGATCATATTCATCCCCCACTACTTTCCCTAACTCCTCACAGATATACTCTCTACCTTCCCACCTCTCTCAAATTAATGTCCTATTTTTTTTTGTCTTTTTGAGACAGGGTCTCCCTGTAGTCCCAGCAGTCCTGGAACTTGCTCTGTAGACCAGGCTGGCCTTGAACTAATAAAGATCTGCCTGCCTCTGCCTCCCAAGTGCTGGGATTAAAGGTGTGAGCCACCACACCCAGCTAATGTCCTATTTTTTAAATAACCCACTGGGTCTGTTTTTTATATACTCATGGGTATGGGGCTATTCACCTAGCCACTAACCCACAGTGTGATTACAATGTGCTACCATGAATGTGTTATCCCAGACAGAGTTGCCAAGGCAGTGGGTTAGCTGCTACCATGAATGTGTTATCCCAGACAGAGTTGCCAAGGCAGTGGGTTAGCACTTAGCCTGGCTTTATGCTATAAGCTGTCTCCTATTTACATCACCACAGAATCATTACAATGAAGAATGCTTCTTCCAGGAGACCAATAATTACTTTGGCCTCTGGTTCCCTATTCCCTTTCTACTCCTACCAGACTTCTCAATGAGTAGACCAGAAGCAGCCCTTGACCATGCCTACTTCTACACAGAACTGCCTCCAAATTTCACAATCCCTGGATAACATGGGGATATTTTCAACTTTTTTGAGAATTTCATACATGGACTACTGTTTTTAAATCATTTCCACCCTTCCTTCTTTCCAAATCTTTCCACATACCTTCCCAAACCCTCTCATTATGACCTCTTCTTTTATTCATTACATATATATATAGTATATTATAGTATACTCATTCATCATTATTACAGCACATTACAATCCAGTTATTACTCCTATACATATAGATGCATAGATATACATCTACATATAACAGAGAAATAGAGAGAGAGACAGAGAGAGAGAGAGAGACAGAGAGAGAGAGAGAGAGAGAGAGAGAGAGAGAGAGAGAGAGAGAGAATCTACTGAGTCCATTGAGTGATTTTTATTTATAATGTGTTTAGGGCTAACCACTTGGGATTGGATAACCTATCAGGGAGCCCATCCCTGGAGAAAACTGATTCTGAGTCCCTCAGCAGCCATAGAATGCCTGTAGTTCTCCATATAAATGTGGGGCCTTGTGAAATTTCCTCATGTACATGGATGTTAACTAGTACTGTCATTATGCTGGTCTTATTTGGGCAACCATATTGGTAGGATTTCATGGGTGCAGAAAATGTACTATCTAGCAGGTGTCTCAGTCCTCCAGCTCTTAGAATCTTTCCACCCCATCTTCATGATGTTTCCTGAGCCTTAGGTGTAGAAGTTGCATTTTAAGTGTTTCAGATGGTGTTGGGCAACCCAGGGTTACTTAGACTGCATTTTCACCAGTTAAGGAACTTTGTAATAGTCTCCACCTGTTCCAAACAGAAGTATTTTTGATGAGTGGTGAGAACTACACTTATTTGTGAATACACATATTTAGAGTATAGTAAGAAATTATATTGGTTTAGGAAAGTAGTAGGTTCTCCTCTAGTCTACGACCTGTCCAGCTATGAGGATTTGGTTATGATTACAGTACTAGGCATGTATTCCCTCTCACTTTGCAGGCCTTAAATCAAATGAGACAGCTGTTGGTTACTCCCAAGATAAAAGTGCCACTATTGCACCAATAAAGCTATTTTGCTGATGCAATCATTGTTGTGGTTCATAGGCTTTATAGCTGGATAGGAATATTGATTGTTTTTATCCCTTGGAAGCTTACATAGTATTTTCCACTATTATGAGAGCTTCTTAAGGAGGAGGCTTTCAGGTCAATTCTAGTTCAATTTCTACAAGTCCTGTATCCAATGCTATGGTGTCTTCAGCAAGTGGATCTTACCTTTAAGATCTGGGAAGCAACTCAGGGCTATGACAATAGGTTCTTTTACTTTGAAAGTTTCTTGGACTACCCTGACCAAGAACTCTAAGGGAATTGTCTCTTGCCTGGCACTGAGATTTTGTGTTTTACCTAGCTTTTCATCACTATGGCAAATATTTGAGAAAAACTATTTAAAAGAGGCACAATAGAGAAAGCCACTCACTTCATGGTAGCCAATAAGTAAAAAGGGATACAGAGTTTGCAGACAAGGTATATATTTTTTAAATATTTTCAAGAATGGCCCCATCTCTGTTTAGATTCTATCACCTAACACCATCATAACAGCAATTCAATATGGGTTTAATTTACTCATGAAGCAAGATCTCTCATGATCCAATTACTCTCCCAAAGCTCTGAATGCTGTTGCACAGGGAAGAAGCCTTTAACACATGATCAGTTGAGGGGAGATCTCATATATAAGCTATAATACTGAATCAGGTGTTTCATTCCCAAAGGGAATCTACCCAACTTCATGTCCTAACTCTCTTTCTCTGTGTCCTTATCTTTAGCAATTTCTTCCCAGGGAATAGGGATGCAACCATGCAAATGTGCAACATAACCCACACGGACTTTTGCCTAACAAGATGCAAAAGAGGTGTGAGCCATATGAGCCTCACTAAAAGTAAAATGCATGATTCCACCGGGTCTAACACAGCAAAAAGAACTAGACCTGGGCTGGAGCACTGGCTCAGCAGTCAAAAGCATTGACTGCTCTTGCAGAGGTCCTGGGTTCAGTTCCCAGCACCCGCCTGGCAGCTAATAAATGTCTATATCTCCAGGTCTAGGCTATCTTATATCTTCTTCTGGTTTCCATCAGCATTGCACACATGTGATCCACTTACATACATGCATGTAAAGCACTCATATGCACAAAGAATAAATAACTACAAATTTAAAAATTAACTAGGCCTGCCATATTTATGAATTTGTATGTCACAATCTGACAGGCCCCTTTGACCCATATACCTATTCTACATTAACTTTTTCTGTGATTGCCTCCCCCGCCCTGACACACACACACACATACACACACACACACACACACACACACACACACACACACACTTTCACATTCTCTTAAGCAAAGATGAGAATATTAAAGCCCTCAGATGAATTTGCTGCCCAAGCACACTAAGAGACAGCTTGGATTCCTAAAACAGCAAAGCTCTGGCCACAGAATTTAAGCTACTCCTACAGTAGAGAATTACAAGACAAATTGTATTAATCATTACTGACAGTGATGTGACTATTCTTTAAAAATGAGAGAGAACTGATTGGCATGAACCAACTTGCTTCTCAGTGACTCTCTAGAGAACTCAATAACTGAAGCATCAGACAACAATTTTCTTGGAAGATGACCTTTCATATTGAATGAAAAGCTGAAGGGCTAGTCTTTTAGGGAAAGAAAATGAATAATCTGGGAGGGCAAGTACTCATTCCACTACATAAGGTAAAAACCAAAAAAGACACTAGTGTCTTACAGTAAACATCACAGTGTGTCGTATTCAAATTTAAGTATATTTTCCATTTTCAGGGTCATCTTGAAAGCCCACTATGAATCAGGTACCAGGATAGGACTATTTTGACATGGTTACCAAGAAATATACACTGATAACATAATTCAAATCTAAGTTTACCAGGCATCAGAAACATAGGAAGAGTTTTAAAGACTGCCTGGCCCAAGGCTTCTTGGTTTGTCTTTCTAATTTAGGAAGACTTAATTCAAAAGAATGTGGATTTCTTTTTTTTTTTTTTTTTTTTTTGGTCTTTTGAGACAGGTCTCCTTGTAGCCCCAGCTGTCCTGGAACTCGCTCTGTAGACCAGGCTGGCCTTGAACTCACAAAGTTCCGCCTGCCTCTGCCTCCCAAGTGCTAGAATTAAAGGCGTGTGCCACCACGCCCAGCCAAGAATGTGGATTTCTAAAAAGTTCTGGGAAGTGCTGCTGGCCAGAAAGCTGTACTGTGAGAACGATTAGATTACTCTGTTGTAAGAGGAGACACATTCACCTGGAATAGCTAGGAAAGATTCTGACCCCTTGTCCCCACCAAACACAACTGGTACAAACTGAAAAGATTTATCTGCTGTTGAGGTCGTTCTCCAACTGTAAATTGGAAACAACTATTGTAGAGGTAATCTCTTATAAAACGTAAAACTGCTCTTCTTTAATTGACTAATAGACATAGAGAACTGTGAGAAAGGATTATTCTCTCTTAGAAACAAATATAATATTAAAGTCCTTAAGCTATGCACTTAAGCAAATATATCAATTACAGGAGCTCTGACATCAGCAATGGATTATCTACAAGGAGATGTTGGCCGGGGATCCAAGCCCTCACAAAAGGTAAAGGCTCCTTGCCTCTAAACTGGGATACTGCAGAAGAGAGGTGGTGATAAGGCCTGCTGCTGCGAAGGCCTGACATTAACATGGGAAAGATGTATTGAGACCACACATGCAAGTGTACAGATGGCCTCTGAATACCAGAGAGGGTTACCAAAGGCCACCTAAAACCAATAAAGCAAATATGGGTCTCCCTGAGTCAAGCAAGACTCCACCGTAGCACCAACTACACTCACCTGCCTGGAAATACTGTTCAGCAGAGGCAGCCATAGCTGTATATCCCAAATTAATTGGCTATTGGCTCTCTCCTTGGGGATGCCCCAGCTGATGCCACCAAGCTTACATCCCCTATGGTTAGGAGATGTTATAAACCACAGTAAGACCCTGTCTATTTAAACAGGAAAAAATGTAATTCATGGATTAACATACCATCCAAAAATATGTGTCTATACCAAAGTAACCTACCATGACTATTAGTGCTGTGTAAATACCTTATATATTAATTGCTGTCTTCATTAGTAGATCAAAAGGTTATTCCTGGACAAACTGTCAGCCATGAAAGGAAACAGCCAGAATGTGACCCAGTCCAAGACAACAGCTCCAGAAAAGTGACTGTATTGCTGTCTTCAACCACCTGTGCCCTTTTCTAAGCCTAGGGAACAATCTGCGGAGTGGGGGCGTGTAGAATGTAAGGGCTGCTCATGTGGTGGTGATGATGTGAAACTACAGCAATATAGTCTGGACACTCATTTGATCAACTTATAAGCCCCCGCCCCTGCTGGATGGTGGATGAGCTGTGGGGGTTGGGCACAACAGCCTGCAATTGGTTTTACAGAAGGATCTTGTACACATAAATTATCACTTATTGCTAAAAAATGAAAAAAAAAAAAACAGAAAGATGCAGAACCAGTTATGGCAGAATGGATGATTGGGAGGGGTGGGAGATTGGGGGGGGAAGAGAAAGGGAAATATTCGAACTGAATTGGGAAATGATGTTATGAAATACACAAAGCATCAATAAAAAATATATATATGTAATAATAAAAAAAAGATTTATCTGCTAGGTTGTAGCCTCTAGCCATGCTACCTCTCAGTTACATTGGAGCTTTTAGGAGGATAGGGTCAGGAGACAACAGGTTTAAAATGTGCGTAATATCAACCCGGAGTTTTTCTCCCCTATGGGGACCTCTGCACACCAACAGTTTCTCTTCCATTTTCAATCTCAGAATGTCCCAAAGGTTATTTTCAATCTTAAATTTTTTCCACCAAAACTCAGTTAATAAAAGCAGAGCATGGTGGCATGGCCTTTAATCCCAACCCTCAGAAAGCAGAAGCAGGTGGATCTCTTCAAGATCAAGGCTAGCCTGGTCCACATAGTTGACTTGTGGGTTTGGGGGGGCACTAGGAAGCCCCCATCAAAAAAAAAAAAAAAAAAAAAAAAAAAAAAAAAAAAAAAAAAAAAAGAAACCCAACAAAACTAGGAAAGGACATTTAAAGATCATAGCTAGTTTGCTATGAGAGTTGTGTCTTTATTAAGATCTTGCCTTTTTCAAAGCTCCATCATCTAATTTTAACTTTACCTCCTGACTGAAACATCATGGAATGAAAAAAGACTCAACCTTTGGTTTAGCTAATAAAAAAGTAATAAATAAAACTCTGTGGGTGGTTAAATCTTATCAGAACTTGTGCTAATTTCTTTTGGAGTAATTCAATTAAAAATTCTATTGGCTTGGCAAGAGAAAGCATATATGTCACCAAAGTTTTATAGTATTTCATATTTAGTTTTATAATAGTCTAATTTATTTTGTGTCTTTATCTGCTAGCCCAAATACTTCAAGTAGAGCCTCTTTCAACTATAATTTATGTGAGCCAACTCTCTGTTGGCTCCCATCACTATGATGCTTCAAATTTCCATTAAAAAGGGAGAAATAGCTGGCCATGGTGGTGCATGCTTTTAATGCCAGTGCTCCAGACGCAGAGGCAGGTGGATCTCTGTGAGTTCAGGCTAACTTGGTCTACATGTGAGTTCCAGGCCAGCCGGCTACAAGAGAGACCTGTCTCAAAAAAGACTAAAAAAAAAAAAAAAAAATATATATATCTATATATATATATATTATTATATATATATAACAACATAAGCAAGCTAAAGCCATTCAGAATGACTGAAGCATTTGGTCCCATCTAATCTCGCAGAGTTCCCAGCTACAGTGTCCAAGATCCTGCACTTGCCTCATATGTCTCTAATGACAGCCCCGGACCATTCCAGAAAACCTTAGCACTTCCTATTTTAACCATAAATTACATATAACTCTTTTGAATTCTTAAGCTATAATTTCTCATAAAATTCTTTGAGATTCTCTGGTGAAGATAAATGGCAAGAATTATTGGACTTTAAATTGTGATCCTTCAGTGCTATAAGGCTCTATTCACTCTCTGGCTCTGCTTCCCTCATAAAACTAAACCACAAAGCCATTCTTTTCATTTCAAGCTTAACAGCACCAGACCCATGGGTGAGGTAATATAAACACTCTTGAGTAATTTCTCAAAACCAAATCTCTCCTGCAAAAACAGACATGCAAGTCAGTGATGTGTAATCTCTTCCCTGAACCTGTGAAGCTGTTGTGTTCAGGCCACCCAAGTAGACTTGTGAGAATAATGTTCATGTGCTAAACTTGGACAGGCACAGGGACTGTCTATAATTACCAAATCTGAATTCATTCCCGGCGAGTGATCATGTTTATGGATTAGGGAGGAGATGAAACCTCAGGAAGATAGACTCTTTCCTATTTTACCTAAATTTACAGAATTCATTGATTTATGATACCCACTGATCTTTGGCCAATGCATTGCCCTTTTAAAAATGTATTCTCTTGAATGCATATGATTAACACATATACCCATAGGCATATACATGAGAAATATGTGTGCAAAGAAATCCTAGAAATAGTCACATAAATGTTCACAAAGTCCCTATTTACAAGATCAAAAATATGGAAAAAATAAAACTGTACTTGTGAGGTACCGTGGAAGATTCTGTCAAAGAAATAGTAAATAGCATTAAATGGAAAAAGAACAGCTATCTGCAACAATTTGGAATTCTTTAATACTTCCAAGTCTCTCTGTTGACTTTTTTCCTTTCTTTTCTTTTTTGAAAATTTCATACATGTATATGTCTGGAGGCCAGTCCTCTCCATCCTCCAGCTCTTCAATTCTTTCCTCCTTCTCTTCCTCAGTGTTCTCTGAACCTTGGAAGGAGAAGTTGTTGTTGATGAAAGCATGTTGACTTATTAAATACACATTGTTACTATAACTAGTAAACATTAGTTATTTTCATTCTGTGTGTCCGAAAAATAATCTTGAAGCATCACAGTAAAGAAGAAGAAGAAGAAGAAGAAGAAGAAGAAGAAGAAGAAGAAGAAGAAGAAGAAGAAGAAGAAGAAGAAGAAGAAGAAGAAAGCTGGGCTAGATGGATGACTCAGAGGTTAAGAGGACTGGCTGTTCTTACAAGAGACCAAGGTTCAATTCTCAGCACCCACATGGCAGCTAACAATTGTCCCCAACTCCACTTCTAGGGGCTCCAACACCTTCTTCTGGGATTGCAAAGCATAAGTGCACTTACATACATGCAAACAATGCACTCATGCACATAAAATAAAAATAATAAATAAAACAAAAATGTAAAAGAAAAAATATATATAATCTGGATTATAGACATGTGGAGTTGCACTGCAGAAATCCACATGCATAATCCAGCACCTATTTTCTGAGTGACTCGGGCATATCACTCTCTCTAAATCTCAGGTTCTCACTTGTGAATTGGGAGCACAACTAAAAACCAAGAACACATAAATGAAGTAACCCAAAGACTTAGCATGCTGCCTGACTCATCACAGTAAGTGTTCACACCAATTATCACTCCAAAATGGCACCCAAAGGAAAGGCCTCAGGGATGCTGACTTCTGCAATACTGTCTTAGACCCCCTCATTCTCTCCTGAAGCAAATTACAGAAACCAGATTTCATTATCCCCAATGTGAGTCATGAAAACCAAACCCACCTTCCCTCAAAGCCAAAAACAAAACCAAACATTTCACCCCACCTTCCCCTGCCTTTATGTGCAAGATTTGACCATCAAGAAAAATCTGTGACCTATCTTGTCTGATTACAGTTCATCACACCCATAATCCAGGAAGGGTCCTGCCTTCTACCTGGAAGGAAGGAATGCAACCAAGAACAGCCAAGGGGACTCTGAACAAATGGGCCATGCTGTCTTCTCCTCTGAAATTCCACAGCCATTAGATCATAATCTTTTGTCCAATCATATTTCCACATTCTTCAGACAGAAGCAGAAAGGTACATAAAATTGAGGGGCCCCAACTGACCTTTGAGTCAGTTTTACCTATCTTTTGTTATAGAAGTATTGATAAAGATGGGGAGGAGAGAGAACTTTTCCATTTAGAAATATTTTCCCATTTGCCACATGTGGTCTGTCCTGTCCTTACTTCTCATTCTCCCAGTGTAACACACACACACACACACACACACACACACACACACACACACACACGTGATCATCCATTTCTGTCTGCTCTTCATCTCTATATCTAGATTTAGATTGAGGGCAGTAAACAAGCCCAAATTTAGGTCATGAGTTTTTATTTTGGACCCTAGGATATAAATAAGCACAGATAGATTGAAGTTCCTGTAAGACTTTTTCTCAGAACCTCCATTACAAGTGAGGTTTATTTGGTTTGTATTACTTGAAAGAACTTGAAATAGAGAAAGAGACCATTTTCACAAACCACACAAGAGTAGTAAAAAAGTGTGAGAACAATTCTTTAAATGTATACAACCTAATTGGGAGAAAAATCATTAAACTACAGTATTTGAAGCAAACATTTTGAAGGACCTAATTTATATGTGTTGAATCTGTTAAACTAAGCAACTACCTAGAGAGGTCATAATGGAAGAAACTGGAACTTCAAGGTAGACCTGGCCTCTAGAGAGGCTTGCCCAGCTGCAGGTGCTGGGAGAATGTCCTGTTTGGTGGCAGAACACTGTTTCCAAAGAATGTGGCAGTAAGAACTGACAAGAGAGCTCGGAAACTGGCACCAAGAAGCAAGTGGAAGCTCAAAGCACAGAAGGGCGCCTAGGGATCAGAAACAGGAAGTATCTCCAGATTCTCACAGGTGGCATCAGAAACCCAGTCCGTGATGGAGCAGCCTCCCGCGGCACAGGAAATAGGGTATGTTGAAGGGGAGAAAGGAGGAATAGCAAGTGGAGTGTTTAGTGTTGGGTATTTTTAGGGGACCTGAGGAAACCTAGAAAGTTCCAAAGATGAGAACTCAGTCCTGGGTCAAGAGACAAACATGCATTATGGGAGAAGATGAGTCCTAGGAAAAGAAGTACATGATCCTAACCATGAAAAACAAAACTAACCTTGAATGCAGCGCCCTCGGTAATCTGAAAGGCTTACAGCCAGGAGCAGCACTCTTAACCAAATCTCTGCACAACAATCACAAAAGTGGGAAAGTCCCTGTAGATTTGTTAGGGGTTCTGTTGTCGTTATTCTTTTCAGTCTTTCTGAGACAGAGTTCCCTGCAGCCCCAACTGGCCTGGAACTCACTATGTAGACCAGCATGGCCTAGAACTCACCTGCCTCTGCCTCCAGGTGATGGGATTAAAGGTATGTGACACCATGCCCAGCTTGTTGGGATTTTTTATATTTATTTTATTTTAATTCACATGTACGTGTCTATATGTCTGTGTGTCTGAACATGGGGAGGAGGGCAGGTGCTTCTGGAGGCCAGAAGAGGGCTCCAAATCCCCTGAAGCTGGAGTTGCATGCAGTTGTGAGCTGCCAGTGTGAGCCTGGTAACTGATCTCTGGTCCTCTGCAAGAGCAGCAAGTGCTATTAACTGTTGAGCCATCTTGTCAGCCCCATCTATAGATTTGCTTTGATAAACTTGACCAGTAGTATCAAGATGGGCTATTTTTTGTTACCCTGTTTTCAAAAGATGAATTAAAAGAATATGACAAATTAGAATGACATATATAAATGAAAGTCCCATAATGAAACCCTTTGCTTTATATGGTAAAAACTAATAGACAAAAAAAAATTTGATGGAAAACTAAACCATCTCCTATTCCCCCCATCTTTTTATTAGCATGTATATTTAACCTATGAGAACAAATTGCCTTTCTGAATTTCTTTTTTATTCTGTGCCTTGACCACCCTCTAAGGAAAAATATATTTTCCAAGCCTTACCCATTTTTCTGTAAGCAATAGCTTCAAAGGCCCTAAAATAGCAAATCTTGATCATAGAAATGGAGTATAAAAACTTCTACATATCTACCACACTGGCATTTACTGCCTGCCAGTAAGTGGCACACACCCACTGACAAATATCTGTCACACCCATGACCTAATTCATTTGGGGGAAGAATCTCCAAATGGCCATCCTTGGAAGTCAAGAATTGTCCTCTTGTGAGTATGAACATTCATGCAATAGAGACAATGGGATTCCATGAGCCCTTTCTGCTATGGCTGTTTATTCTTTACAAGTTCAATGGCTACTGGAATCCTGGACCTGTAGACTGTGCAGATGCAAAAATGACAACAACTGGCAAACTTCTTCACAGCCGATGTCAGCATGTCCTAATGAGCTAGTGATCTTCAGTTAAGTGCTCATGAGCAACTGCTCTGAAATGCTCCAAAGCCTGTTGATTAGCAGCTATGTGCTATGATTAGTTTTTATTAATACTTTTGATATTCGGGTAAGATATTATTTCTTGTGTATGACAGCTTCATTCTTCATGTCCCATTAAAAAGCAGCAAGAACAAAATTTTAATTTTGTTGTCATTTTCATTTTCTCCTCAATACCACTGTTGTATCATTTGTATCTCAAGCTACTGGCCTGCAAATTTCATGGACCATGCAAAGAACCACCGAAGAAAGGTTGGCAAAGGCATCCAAGGCTTTTTCTAGGCATTCAAAGCCCTTTGAGGGTACCAGTAGGGACTATCTAAATTAAGATGATGATATTGAGTTCTCAACAGTCCTAATTCACCTCAGTAGCCCCTTGTGGGAATGCTATGTCATTCAATAATGGTTGATTGAATGTCTCTTATGCACTCTGTACTCTTTATGAAATTACGAGATTGCAAATGTGTTTTTCCAGGTCTTTTCTCAGTTTATAGTTTTACAAGGTAATAAATCTAAAAAAAAAAAAAAAACGCAAAGATCAAAGATTTTAAAATTCTGAAAGTGATACCAGTTTATACAAATAAGCAAAAAAGTTAACGTAAGGCATCATCAATAAGTGCCAAATAAAAGATGCAAGTGTTTTAAGACTTTTAAGGAAGGAGTGTTTAGAATGCCAGATTTAAGAGTTCTACAAAACTGGTTCTTGGAGCTGGAGAGATGGTTCAGCAGTTAAGAGCACTAGCTGTTCTTGCAGAAGACCCAGGTTTGAATTCCTGCTAAAAACCGTTCATACCTCCAGTTCCAGGGGATCTGATGCCCTCCATGGGTGCACAATATGGGTGCACTTACATACACACAGGCAATACATTCATGCACATAAAATAAAAATAATAAATAAAAAAGGAATTCCATAGAGCTGCCTCTTACATACCACTGCACATCATGATTTGATAAAAACAGACCTCTGAACCCCATGACCACAGTGGACTAGAGTTGGGACCCAAACTAACATTTCTTCTAACTTTCCACAGAAAGCTGGCTCCACTGGCTCATAACCCTGTCTTGAGAGTCAATGTTCGATGGAAAGCCACCAGAGTTACTGCACAGGAAAACAAACAAACATGATGCAAGCAGTGTTCTGGGAAAGTTGATCTAGTGACCATGGGTAAAATCACCTAGAAGGAGATGGACAAACTTACTGCTGGTCCCAGAAAGGGCAATGGCCCAGGTCTGAAGACTAGGACTTCAAAAAAGAATGGGCTTGACTAAGAATGGCAATTTGGTGGTTTAGTACATAAAGATCCTTGACCCATGGAATGAAGCCCAAGGATAATTTACCTCTGTTCTTTCTGAGTTTCTCCAGCAATTATCAATAATCCCTTGACAATGGCATCAAGACCTAGCATGGAGCTGTCCAGTCTGCCCAGGTTTGAGAACTTAAGAGCCTTGAATCATATTCCTTAAGTTTGTCACAATACTTCAATTTCCAAACACTTGAGTCCTCACTTTAAGCTAAGATGCTGGCTTTGTGAAGTCTGATAATGTCAATGTATGCTAACCTGCACCTCAGAAAGGCCTGTTCCCCTATCACAACCAGAGGACAGAGGGGCTCTTCTCCTGAAGCTCCAGCTGTAGGAATTTGGCTCTCTCTAACTCTCTTTCCTAGTGAGTCATTTGGCTCCTTGCCCGCTCTAGCCAGCAATTTGAAATGTAAGAATCCACAGCTCCACTGCATAGTGAGGAATGTTAAATGCTTGTCAGCAAATTGAAGGTATGTGGTGGTTAATACGCCATCTTTTCTAGCTTCCCTTCAAAGGACCCTCCTTGCTTCACTGTTTCAGGATAGCTAGCCAAGACCTCCTACAACCCAGCCCACACCATCCACCTCTTTGCTCAGCCTTCCCGGAGCAAATGTACCCATAGATTTAGCATCTTGATCCCTGTCTTTATCTCACCCCAAACCCAAAACCCATTCTTAACCTTAGCTTCAAGGTTACAGAATGTCCTACAAAATAGAGAAGCCATCCCTAAGAGCCACACAGAGTGCCATGCTCCTAAGTCCTGGTCCCTTTTGCCCTGCTCACCTTCTCTGGTGATTGATGACACATGCCAATGGCCTTGTCTTCACTGCTTGAAAATGTGGGGAATTCTGAATCTGGCATTTGTGACTCTGTCAGTCCCAGGCCTGCCTGAATCCTTTCTCAAACAGTTTAGAGTAAACTTACAACTACTTGGGATTAATCTACTGTACTCCATCTCTTTTAACAATAAAATAGATAATTGGGGCCAGTAAATGGCTCAGTGGTTAAGAGGACTTGCTACTCTTTCAGAGGAGCTGGGTTCAGGTCACAACATCCACATGTCCACTTACAACAGTAGGTATCACCAGTCCCTGGGGATCCAACGCCCTCTTCTGACCTCTGAGGGCATCAGGGACATATGTGGTATATATACATACATGTAGGCAAAACGCTCACATAAAATTAAAAAATAAAATATGTATAAGCCCAACTCTTTACTAATTCCCTTCTCTATTGCAATAAAGATAAAGCTTTCACACCCAGTACTAATGGGAGATTTCCACCAGATACCAGACTCTCCTCCACTAGCCACTCCCCAGTCTGCCCCTGCTGTCCATGGCAGGTTCCATGCAATCCAACTTTGCCAGGTCTCTTAGAGTTTCTCGGTCATTTATCCTGCACATACCCCAGGGTGCAGTGAAGGGTACTCTGCTCTAATTCCTACTCAAGGGGCGTAAGGACTCTTGGTCATGTTCTGTTGACATTCCCTGTCAGGTTTTGGGTAGATTCTGAGGATAAGAAATGAATTAAGGGGCTGGAGAGATGGCTTAGTGGTTAAGAGCACTGACTGCTCTTGCAGAGGACCTGGGTTCGATTCCCAGCACCCACATGGCAGCAAAGAACCGTCTTTAACTCCAGTTCCAGGGGAATCAGACACCCTCCTCTGACCTCCGTGGCATTGCACAACACAGGTATACCAACCTACATGCAGACAGTACACTCATACACATACAAAAATATATAAGTAAAAATTTTTTTAAAAAAGAAATGAATTAAACATGAATGGACAGCTGGGCGGAGTGGCACATGCCTTTAATCCCAAGCACTCGGGAGGCAGAGTCAGGTGGATCTCAGTGAGTTCAAGGCCAGCCTGGCCTACAGAGCAAGTTCCAGGCCAACTGGGGCTACAGGAAAACCCTGTCTCAAAAAGACCAAAAAAAAAAAAAAAAAAAAAACCCAAAAAACAAAAAAAAACACCAAATGGACAAATCTGCTTCTTGTGATGAAAAATTCAGCACTGTAATCAGGCCAATTTGCTATATTTACTTAAAAGACCAGAAAACAAATATCAAAGTGGGAATCTTCTTTCAAATCATATTTTAATATATTCCTTGAGAATTCATACATTCCAGGCTGGAGAGGTGGCTCAGGGTTCCAAGCACTGGCTGTTGTTGCAGAAGACCAGGGCTCCATGGCTGCCGACAACTCTCCATAGCTCCTGTAAACAGGGGATCTGAGGCCTTCTTCTGTCCTCCATGGCATTGCATGACATGAGTGTACTTGCACACAAGCAGGCATAATACTCATACATATAAAATAAAAATAAATAAACCAAAAAGTTTTTTAAAAAAGACAATTTGTACATTTGCCAAGTGTGGTGGTGCATGCCTTTAATCCCAGCACTCAGGAACAGAGGCAGGTGAATATGTGAGATCAGGGCCAGCCTGGTCTACATAGCGAGTTCCAGGCTAGCTGGGGTTACAGGGAGACCCTGTCTCAAAAAGACAAAAAAGAAAAAAAATAAAATTCATAAATTAATACAATGTCCTTAGACCATCTCCTGCCACCACTGCCCATGCCAGTCCCCCAGCGCTCCTCCCCACCCCCTCCCAATGTCACGTCCTCTTCTTTAGCATTATTGGTATTAAGAACCCCCTTAGCACTGCTTCCAAGTAGGCCAGAATATTTTTATAACCAATGTTTGCCTCAGTATGTAAGAAGCCTCCTTAGAAGTTACTTACAAAGAAAAGGCTTTACACCTGTTGCATTCTATTTGATGGCCCAGACAGAAGGGCGTTTCTAATGATTTCGTCACAGTGTAATGCAATCTTTCCTCAATTGTTGCTCCAGGTGCCTTTCCCTCTTTGGAATTTGCCATTAAAGAGGTGCCCACATGTCAGAAAGGAGTGGAGAGAATAAGAGAGGGTATATTCCCACCTTCTGGAGTTGGAACTAATAAAAAATAATGTAGCCATGAACTATTTCTCATACAAATATCAACCTTTCACCTACCAGCAAGAATCTGTCATGCTTTTATCTTTTTGTCTGATTATAAACATACATACTCATTGTGGAAAATATATAAAGTATAGAGGAAAACACTTTGGAATCTCATTACTCAGTGATTATCACTTTTAATATTTGGGTTTCTCCTTTGAATGTTATGAATTTTCTGTGCACATCATATAGACATATACAAATATTTTAGATGACTTTTATACTATATATAATATGTATTCTGTTCTAACCATTAGACAAGTACAATGTCCTTTGTAATTAAAATTTTTTTTGGTCTTTTTGAGACAGGGTCTCCCTGTAGCCCCAGCTGTCCTGCAACTCACTCTGTAGAACAGGCTGGCCTTGAACTCACAAAGATCCGCCTGCCTCTGCCTCCCGAGTGCTAGGATTAAAGGCATGCGCCACCACGCCCAGCTAAATATTATTTTAAAACATCAGAAAAGTGGCCTCCATACTTAGATTAAGATTATTTCTCCCATTAATCTAAGTTCTAATCTTTAGTCAGAGATATAGGCAGATTCGATTCATGCATGTGGAAGTCAGAGGACAACTTTCAGGAGCCAGTTTTCTCCTTCCTCCAGGTAGGTTCCAGGGATTGAACTCAGGCCATGAAGGCTGAGGGCTCACAAGTGCTCTCACCAACTGAGCCATCTCATCAGCCATATTTTTTAAATATAAATTAATTTTAATACCTATTTTTAGAATATGGCTTCGTTGTTTACTTGATCATAAACTCGGGACATAATTATTCCACTTTCTTTTATGTATTTTTCTTCTTAACAAAATGAGTTGTTCAGCCAGAGGATTATTTCTACCCCAGCGTGATAGTTCTATTGATTGTCAACTTGAACAAGATCTGAATCACCTAGGAGACAAAGCTCTGTGTGTCTGCGATGGGGTTTCTAGACTGAGTTAATTGAGGTGGGAAGCCCGTTCTACGGGCTGGGGCTCAGACCAAAAATGAAGCTGAAAGGCAGCTGAGTATTTCTATTCACCTCCCACCTCCTGGCTGATGATGCAATGAAAGCAGCTGCTTTGACATTGTATACAGTGAGAAAAATAACTCATATACCCAGCTTCCAAGTTATTAGGTCTCTGAAGGTCTGGAAATGTTAAGTCTCTCAAAGTCATGGAGTAAGTCAAAGAACTTTTCAAAGAATCTACCTTAAGTATTTTATCCAAATATGGCTCCTGTATATTATATCATGTTCCAAAATTTCCATTTCATCCAATTCCATCAGAAAACATTTTAACTGGGAAATCCAGTTTTGACTTGGCTCCAGATGAGGGTGACCAAGGCTATGAAAACTATAGAAACCACATTCTATGGTCAATAACGGATGAAGGAGCTTGGTATATTTAGAGGCTAGAAGATCAAGAGGAGATAAGAGGACTTCAGCGTTTGAGAGTCTATCAAACAGATAAAAGAGCAGGCTTGTTCCGTGTTGCTCCAAATATCAGGCAAGAACAATGCACAGAACTTCAAAAGAAACAAGTTCCTACACAAAAAGTGATCTGTCTTTTGAAGCAATAGAACTGTTCAACTGTGGAGAAAGCTGTGCTCTGTAGCACGGTGAAGGAGCTAGCACTGTGTATATTTAGGAGGAAACTGTCAGAGATGCTGTGATGTCTCTTTCGGCTCCTGTATCATCAGTCAACATTGTGTTCATTTTTCTTGGCAAACTCCTGCCATGCACAGTACTCAGAGGGTGACAGAAGAGAAACAACTATGAGCCAGGTGCCTCCAATGCTGTTTCCCAGATAAGAAGTGCCTGGGGTAGCCAGTGAGCCCAGCTGAATGGAGGACCTCAGAGGCCTGACAGGGGGAGACTGGGAAATGTGGTTACGCAAGCACCCCAAGTGAGTTGTATCACCACAGAGTTTAAGAAGTGCCTTTGAAAACATCATTTCTTTGAATCCTCACAACAACCCTGTGGGGCACATGAAAACACGGAGGAGTTACTTAGCTGTGTGCTCAAAGTCACGACTGTAGATCTGACAGGGATTCATTCATACACAGGCAGTTTGATCTGGAGTTGAAGATCTTACCCTCCATTAGATTCTGAAAGAGAAACACTGAGTCAAAACTTGGGTAGCTTCCAAGATAGCCTAGATTTTTTTTTTAAGCAATACCCCATGCATACAGTATACCTTGATACCCTTGTGTCCAGATGTCTAACACTCTTGTATCAAATGGGGCAATATCCGCATATAACAGGTTTATAGATATGCTCTGGCATCCATTGAATCAGCTCTGTACTGCTTAGCATATCTAATGCTATGCGAGCATTCTACACTTGCCACTCATTGTTTAGAGAATAACAAGAAAAATGTTCCTGCCTTCTCAGGAGAGATGTATTTTTTTTCATCCAAGTATTTTAAGTCCAAGGTTGGTTAAATCAACAGATGCTGATTCTAAGGGCTAACTGTATTTACAGTCATGGTAGACTGTGGATGGGGACTTGTAATTGGCAGTATTAAAATTTAGACAGGAACTATATTGAGGTTCACTTTTTTGTCTTTTGTGACTAATTATGAAAACCGGTGTACTCACCAAATAAATAATTTCAACATGATTACAAAGAGAACAACATTTTAATGCACTTAGTAGAAGTAATTTACATGCATACAATTAATGTGCTAATTTCAGTGATCTTTAGCTATTCATTAAAACAGGCCTGGCAGGTCCTGTACTTGGCAACACTCTGTTAGTCATTTCCTGCTATTACTTTATGTACTCAAAAGTAATCAGCCATCTATAATTTAAGACTTTTCACTAATTAAGTAGCCCTTTCTCTAATTATGTCCAAATTAAAGAGGTTAGTGTGTGGATAAATATGTTTGTACTTTGTAGGTACATGTATTCAAAGATGGTGATTCTCTGTATGTGGCAACACAGACCAATAAGCGATCCAGAGACTTTAACAGGCAGTGGACGGGAACGCTGTTAGAGCCACTGAGGAAAAAGGTCTTTTGACTTGAAATCTGAGCAGCAGAAAGAGCATTCTCATTCCAATGGGTTTTGCATTCAGTCTTGTAAATGTGGTAGAGTCTGGATTTGTTGTCCTTCGGGGGATAATAACACAAGGATCATCTGTTATTTTCAGGCCTTTGCCTGAGAGATGAAATGGAACAAAGGTTCTGGGAGAGAAGGAGTTAAAGGCTGTGTTTGAAGGAATGTGTTAGCTGACATTGATCAATGAGTAATTTTGTGATTGTAGTTTATTCACATGGAGGGTTCAAAAAACAGATCAATAATGAAGCACTGGTGAAGATGCCAAAGAAATGGTGATTAATGAAAAAATGGTAGAGGTGCAATCTGCCGTGTGGTAGGGACGAACGCTCCTTCATTCAACACCCTATAAATAAATGTGAATCAGATGGAAGAGAACACTTCCTTGGAATGTCGTTGGAGCCAGGCAGAATCTCATCTGAGCTCATGCTTCAAAGAACAGTTCCTCACATCCAAGAAGCAAGTTTAAATTCTCCCGTGTATAGTCTGTAAGCAACCCGTTCCTGCATTATGCATGGTTCTGACAACGTGTAACGTGAGTGGTGTTCGAAAGGGATTTCCAATTTTATTTTCTATATTATATTTTATTGATGCCATTTAAATTAGTGTTTTACTTTGTCCACAATATCTTCTTTCTAGCCACATAGTACTTAATTATGACAACAGTGTTATAACCTAGGACAGTAGAGATAAGCATGGATTTTTCATGGCCTTAAAAGGATCTGTTGCTTCTAAAGCCAGGCTTTGTTCCATTATTCTCACTGTGGATTTCATATGCAATGAGTGTTAAGCAGATCCCAACTCATTACACCCGGGAGCTGATAATAACTAGTAATGAGCCGTATTGAAAATGAATACCGAAATCTAGGGCAACTGAACATTAGAGTGTGTTACCTGTCTTTTGTAGGGTAAGAACATTCCACTTCTTAAATACAGAACTGCAGAAAGCGTTAGCTGGAATTAACCTTGTGATGGCTTCACTCTTCCTAGTCTTAGCTTTTTTCCCACTTTTGAGTCCTATTTCTAAGAATGGGTTTATAATCAGCCCTTAGCACCCAGAAGATACCATGTGAGGGAATTGATTCCCCACATTTTACATGTCCATAAGTCCTATTTACTATGTTAAAATATTGGTCCTCTGCTAAATTGTTTTATCAGTCAGTAGACAGTTAGTCAAGGCACCAAATGTGTGAGTTGTTTTATTCCCAGATGTCATTGTTTTTAATGGTCTAGATATAGGCCATATCTAAGGATAAAATTAAATGCTTTCAATTAACCTCTTAATTTGATCCACGAGAGCATTGAGGACTAAGATATTTTTTAAAACTTCTACTAGGTAGTTTTGGCATCTACTGACAGCCAAGTAATTACCATGTATGTTCCTCTGCATGTACTGAAATAGACACACCTAAGAAAAACACATGTACATATACAATGTGCTAAGTATGCACTATGCATGTACATTATCTGCATGTGCTTTCTGGGCACAGAAGTGTCCAGCTGAGCAAGCTGAAGTCAGGGCTGCAATCCAGCTGAGGTTCTCCCAGCCACACTGAGAAGAGACACAGACGTGACCACGCTTTTCAGTGGATGGACACATTTTCCTACCTCACACAAAAACACCATATACAGTAGTATTAATGTTGATCTCACTTCATAATTATTACAGCAGCATGAAAAAATGTGCTTGTAGGTGAATGTGAGAGTTAGAGGGATTAAATAACTTGTTTCACATGTCACAACTAGTATAACTCATCAGAACTTGAAATTAAATTTGTCTGAATTTATTTCCTCAAAACAAAAGGAAAAATGGATGGACGTTCACATATTTACATTATTGATGTGTTTTGAGCACTCTGCTAACAATAAAACTGTAAAACCAGCAAGCTTAGTGAGCTACGCTTTCAGAGTATCTGCCCCCCCATTGTAATTATTTCATCAAACAGGCACTTGAGCAAATGTCCAAATAGATCCCAGATCTCCTTATTTGCAATAGCCCAGAAAGAGGCTGTATCTATGGTACAGCAAGGATAACATTACGTCAAGTCATGGGCACACTCAAGATCTTATGCTTGGAGGAGGACACAATGGGAAGGGGGAGTTGGATAGTATGGTCCAGTGGTTCTCAAGCAGGAATAGGCTTAGAGTCACCAGGAGAGCTTGCTGAGCAGACACTGTAGAGATCACACTACAATGTCTGATTCAGTAGGACAGCAGAAAATGTGTACGCCTAACAAGTTACCATGTGATGTTGAGGCTGTTCATACAGGATCCAAAGTGGTAAAGTTTAAACTCTGAAAGATTTATCCAATTTTGTTTTAAAGCTGAGCTAAAAATCGATTATTCTGCAAATGTGTCAGTATCATTTAAGAATGCAACAATAGTAAACAGGCATAGTGGTGCATGCTTTTAATCCCAGTATTCAAGAGACAGAGGGAGGTATATCTTTGACTGATCATGGCCAGCCTGGTCTATATATCCAGTTCCAATCCAGCTGGAGCTACAGGGAGACCCTGTCTCAAAAAACAGATAAAAACCCAACCAACAAACAAACGAAAAATAACCCAGAGAAACTTCTTGCAGGATTATAATGGTATACCAGCTATCTATTTACAGCCAAAGTGTACTGAAGATTTAAATAACAGTAGGTAGCAGGGTGAGCTCTGACTAGGTTTGGTGTGAGATGCCCTGCTTAATATGACCATTTTGGTATTACCGGATGTTCCAGACAGAGAATCATAGATTAGAGTTCTTCTCTGTTGGCTGCATATTTATTCTGGTCCCCATACTCATTTTTCATATATGAACAAATCATAGTCAAGTATAAAGCATTGCTTTTGTTACCTTTCCCAATTATTATAACCTTATAATGTAATCACTTAATATATATATTATATATATGTAATAAAATATATATACATTCATTTATTTCTTCCATATTCTCTAATAAAATGTTTAACAGAGTGTATTCAGTTTCCAGTTAAGAAACATACTTATATTGTGAGTTTCATCCATTAAACTTTCCTTTGTGCATTAACAATTATTTTATTTATTTATTTATTTTATTTATTTATTTTTGGTCTTTTTGAGGCAGGGTCTCCCTGTAGTCCCAGCTGTCCCGGAACTCACTATGTAGACCAGACTGGCCTTGAACTCATAGAGATCCACCTGCCTCTCCCTCCAGAGTGCTGGGATCAAAGGTGTTTGCCACCACACTCAGCACATTAACACTTTTTTTTTTATCTTTTCAAGACAGGATCTCCTTGTAGCCCCAGCTGTCCTGGAATTCGCTCTGTAGACCAGGCTGGCCTTGAACTCACAAAGATCCACCTGCCTCTGCCTCCCAAGTCCTAGGATTAAAGGCGTGCGCCACCATGCCCAGTTCTCAGCACATTAACACTTTATGATAAATCTTGAAATAACCTTATTTTGTCCTGATAAGTGGAAGCAGAGTGTTCAAAACCCCCTTCCCCATCCTGTAACACAAGCTGCCCGAGGAATAGTCTATTCACAATATTTTGGTCTTGTCTGTGACTGTAATCAGCCAGTGTAGTGTGAAATAGAGTCATTTAATCTTTATGTATCACCTCATAGTCCATGTGGCCACAGTGCAACCAGGGTGATCCATCCACACGCTGAGTGACCAGGCCCCGTCCAACCAGGGTGATTCGTCTACATACTGAGTGACCAGGCCCCGTCCAACCAGGGTGATCTGTCTACATACTGAGTGACCAGGCCCCATCCAACTAGGGTGATCTGTCTACATGCTGAGTGACCAGGCCCCACCCATCTGCCTCAGTGGATCCAGAGCAGACTTGGTCTTGCCTGCTTTCCTTCTTTCTTCACCCTACTGCCTTTATTCCTTTCCATGCTTTTAATCTTCTTTTAAGGAATCTCAGTTCTCCAGCCAAGCATGGTGGCACACTCCTTTAGTCCCAGCACTGGGAGACAGAGGCAGGAGGATCTCTGTGAGTTCAAGGCCAGCCTAGTCAACATAGTGAGTTCCAGGACAGCTGGGACCGTATCTTAAAAAGACGGAAAAAAAAAAGAATCTCAGTTTTCCCATTTGCTTTGTAATATGAAGGAAAAACATTTTAAAATGAGTCAATCTGTTTTCTGGAGGGAGGAAGAAGAAACTCACAGTATTTAATTAGTGCTAATTTAAGAGGTTTATCTTGGTCTTTAGGATCAAATCCCCCAAGGGAAATCGTGATGCAACTGTTTGATGTCTTTCACTTAGCTAGTTGCTTCACCTTTGTAGTTTAGTTTTGTCTGGGGAAAAAAAAAAATCAGACAGGTGGGCTAGATTTGATTCCCATGGAAGCAGCGTTGTCTCAACAGTTTGATTCGAGCTCAGGAAATCAGGTTTTTCTGGCTCTGAGGTACTGACAAGTCTGTCTCTGGCTTTAAGGACAGTCTGGCTTGGAGAGCAGTTTTCTTTGATGTAGATGTCAGGCTAACACAGCCATCACACTGCAACTAATGCATTTCCTTCATGAAGGCCACCAGTCAAAAAACGCTCTCTGGTTTTCATGTGATCTGTGAGAAATGAGACTTTCCCAAGACTTTTTTTTTTGTATGTGTATGAATGTACTGTCTGCTTGTAGGTCTGTGCACCCGTGTCCTGCAATGCCTCGGAGGTCAGAAGAGGGTGTCGGATTCCCCTGGTACTGGAGTTAAAGATGGTTCTCAGCCACCATGTGGGTGCTGGGGACTGAACCCGGGTCTTCTGCAAGAGCAGTCAGAGCTCCTAACCACTAGGCCATCTCTCCAGCCCCTCCCAAGATTTTTTTAAAGGAACAGTCTACTAAAAAACTTTTAATTGAAAACAAGTAATTATAGACCTGAAAGGGTGCTCTAAAATGAACCTAAAATCCAATATATCATATTGAAAAAGACATACAAGAGGGTTGGGTATCTCACAGGACAGGCCAAAGCCAGAATGGTAGCTGATAGGATTATTAAAATAAAAATCACATTTTCCTCTTCATCTCAGATTGTCTTCTCAAGGGACATTTTTAGCACTTCAGTTCCTAAATAATGTCAATAATAAGAATAAAAATAACTGTGCATGGGGATGGCTGCTGAGACAGAAGCTGAAGTTTTCTAACAAGAAACTGGGTTGTAAAACTTGCCAATCGCGCCGGGCGTGGTGGCGCACGCCTTTAATCCTAGCACTTGGGAGGCAGAGGCAGGCGGATCTTTGTGAGTTCAAGGCCAGCCTGGTCTACAGATCGAGTTCCAGGACAGCTGGGGCTACAGGGAGACCCTGTCTCAAAAAGACCAAAAAAAAAAAACAAAAAAAAAAAAAACTTGCCAATCGCTCAGCTTCTACCAGTGGAAACATGATTTGACTCTGGAAGGAGACATTTTTAATTAAATAATTGTGAGATAAATAGGCATCTATTATTCTGGGATAGAAGTACAATCCCCTGTGAAGAAGCTGATCCATCCGGTTTGCCCTGAGAGTTCTGGAGATGGTGTGAGGGGTATGGGAAAGTTTCTCGGGTGATTTCTAAGAGCAATGTGAAGCCTCTACCCCAATTCCCTCTGAAACTGCAGGTTGCTCAGACACCTCTGGCTGACTCAGGTTGACCTGGCTGGAGTTAGATGGAAGCTTGGGGTCCACAAAGAACAGATTCTGCAAGAGAAATGGGAGCTCTGAGCCAGATATGTAGAGTCTCCCACAATGAGTACATCCTAGACCAACCACCCGATTCCTGTTTGCTACAGAGCCAGATTCTCTGCATGGGTATGTATGTTAGTGCATAAACCCAAGAGCTGACTGGTGGTGTTGTTTCTCCTTCCTTTGTCTGGTACCGGGTGATTTGACCTTGGATGGAAAGGTGTTCTCTCCCTGAATTTCATCAGGGCAGCATGGAAAGACACCATCAGTTTTGCAGCCAAGACTGTTCAGTGAGCCAGAGGCAGTAGACAATCAGCCAACTGATTTTCTCTGGATGAAATCTGATTATAAGTCTAACTAACCACAGGATCTAGATAGCCTCTGGGCTACTGGGTTCTGCCAGGGAGAAGTATTCTGAGAAGTCCAAGATGGCTTCTTCATAGCATGCTGAATTGATTGTTAGAGGAGATATGATCTTAATCATTTTGGCATTCATAAATGCTAGTGAATCTGTGCAAACATCAAATATCAATTAAAATTCATTTAAACACGCAATATGCCAGACACTATGACAAGCAATTTACATTTTATCTTCTTCCATTTTACCATGTTTTATTCTACAAAAAAAAAAAAAAATGGCTTCAACAATAACACAAAAAAACCCATACAGTTATTAAATGGAGAGCAAGGATTCAAACTAAGTCCCATGTAATAGCATCTTTCAAGAAAGTTAGTATTAACAATCTCAAATGCTACTATAAAAACTTGTTAGAACAGGAAATAATAATTAGCTTAGGCCCTCTTCATTTAAAGGGTTAGCTAAATAATC
The DNA here is from genome assembly GCA_009823505.1 of Rhizomys pruinosus. Lineage (NCBI taxonomy): Eukaryota > Metazoa > Chordata > Mammalia > Rodentia > Spalacidae > Rhizomys > Rhizomys pruinosus. Next base: position 1,369,358 of record VZQC01010664.1, on the reverse strand, counting down.
TTTCAAAAGGAACCCCTGAGGGATAGTATTGATTTTTTTAGAGGAAAAATAAATGAAGTTCCACATAAAAATTAAATTTTCAGAGGATAATTTCTAACGAATTCTGAGGGTAGAGCAATCAATGATGTTGTCAATATATTTAATACTTTACCTCTCTACACATTTGTACTGTGTACCTTACCTTAATTGCTCTCAATAGCTGGCCTTACAGGCTTTAAGATTTAATGAAATTAAAGTTTAATTTGTCAACTTGAAAATGTTTATTTCTAAAAATGAACATTTTTTAAATATCAGCAATAAAATTGCTTTCCTCCTCATTTTCCACTTCTGTTATTGGTCCTGTGTCCACTTTGTCCACCAATCAAAAGCTTGAGGCCATTTCTCTTTTCCCCTTTCTTTCATCTCTGTAGTCAGTAAATCACTAAGGGTATTCACCACTTACTTATTTACATATCTCACATCCAAGAGGAGGGTTTTTCGTAGACTGTCTATTAACTCCTATAAATTCTACCACTGGCCATCTCCAAACACTATTCCAAGCCTCTTAATCAGCCTGCTACCCTTCGCCCTGGAAGCCACCCCACACAATTTTAAGATCGACACCTCCAAACACTACTTCATATATGCCAGTTTGCATGATGTCCTTTGGCTGGTTAAAAATACAAGTATTCCTCAACTTTGGCTGGGGTGATGTCTCAATAAACCCATTGTGCTCTAAAGATAGAGGAAAAAATTTACTTTATATATTTAACATACTAAACATAGCATATCTAGCCAACCTTAAATATGCTCATAACACTGAAATAGAGTAAAATCATCTAGCATTGTCTGACCTCCAGCCCATTTTAGAATAAAACAATGAATATATCATATAAATTTACAGATGGGCACTTTATAGATAGGAAGAAATGTGAAAAATATAAATGTAAAAAATGAAAACAACAAAAAAGCTTTCACTGCAAGGCCTAAGTTGCTTACCCTCATGAAGCTTGTGGCTCTGCCCAGCCTTCCAGAGAACAGAGCCCTGCATAGTACCTATCAACGATGGCTTGTCTCTATTTTCCAAATGGTGCCTCAATACTCACATTCAGAAAAACTGTACTTGAACTTTGAATTTGACCTTTCCTTGGCCTTCTTATGTGGAGTCGACCCTTCCACGAGGCTGGGTAGCAGCAGTGAGCTCATAGTTACACAAGTGAGCAACTGATGCTCGTCTCTCTACTTTTATAAATATTGGGTTTATTATTTTTATTTTGGGGTGCGTGAGTGTATTGCTTGCATGTTTGTAAGTGCACTCCTGTCGTGCGATGCTCACAGAGATCAGAAGAGGGCATCAGATCCCCTAGAACTGGAGTGACAGTTTTTAGCTACCACCTGGGTGCTGGGAATCAAACCTGGGTCCTCTGCAAGAGCAGCCAGTGCTCTTTACCACTGAGCCACCTCTCCAGCCTCTATTGTATCAACATGGTTTTTAAATACAGGTGCTCAATAACTTACCTAAGGCTTTCAATGATTTCTTATAAAGCGTAGTTTACATTACATGATTTTTGCCCAACTACCAGCTAATAGGTTCTAAACATGCTTAAGGCTGGATAAGCTAAGATATGGTGTTTAGTAATTAAATATGTTGAAAGCATTTCAACATGCCGAATCTACTATGGGTTTATTGGGATATAAGCCAGTATTATTCAGGAGTAACTCTGTGTTCTTAAATACTCAAAGAAGGTGGACATTAAAATTGATAAATACAAAGCAATGTTAGTTGGACTGTAACCCCATCACAATTTGAAGAACAACTATGTACTTTAGCATAGTAATCAAAAGAAGTCACAGCAGAGTCCCAACCTACATTTCCTGCTTTGCCTTGAACTGCTGTTTTCCTGAATTTGCCCCCTTGCTCCATTATCTCACACCTTAAAACCGTCAGTCTTTTCCTGTCTTGGAACTTTTGTTCATTTCTCTAACAAAAGAATTCTTTCCCTCTTACTATCTATTTTTACCTTTTGAGTATCTCTCAAAGTTCAGGTTACATTACATTTTCTACAGTAAATTACCACTGTTACCTCAAGTAAAAGAGATAGACCATACTAAATGTCCAGCATGTCCATGAGTTACTTACCAGAAAATTATTAGTTTGTGTATATATACCTGAATGTACACATACACACATATATATGTGTGTATGTATGTATGTATGTATATGCATATTCAAACCTGATTGCAGCTAATTGAAAATGAAGACCACATACATTGTGAATCCTTTATGACACTTCTTTTTAAACATACATTTATATTCAAAGCCACTATGAATTTTTTTATATTGTATGTTAGAGACTTTATAAAACTATTCATGCTCCTGCCTCATAGAGTTCCAGGAAGCTTACTTGGGTGAAATCTACCCTTTATGAGGATTTGTTTCTGTGGCCATAAAAGAGAGAATGTAGAATGACGGCAGCAGACTGCAACTAATCAGGTCAAATTTAGTTTCTATTTTGGTTGTTACTTAACAAAAATGTCTCTTTTTTTTCCCCCAGAGCCCTACGGTGAATTTTTGAATTTTCCATCTAGTATTAAATCAGTTCTGTTCTTCATATACAGCCTATAATTGGCATAATCGTTCAGTGTCTGTAGATGTGCCAAGTGTCACCACATGACTTTGTGACTCGATAGATTTTATAGCTCATACCAAAGAAAAAAGACTCTTTGATGACCAGTGACATCCTTTAAGCTGACAAATCACTTCCTTGTTATTCCTGGCATCTTCTACACCTTGCCCATTAGCAAGTGGCAGCTCTAAAGGATGCTGAAAGTTGAAGCAAAAAATGAGAACAAATACCAGTCATTTCAATACTGACAGGTCTTAGGTAGACTGGACTTTTAAATTGGCCATTTTGAGACAGGTATAGGATTTTCTGGTTAGATTAAAAAGCTAAGTCCTATAGCTTTTGTGTACAGCAGGTTTTAATGCCAGGGAGAAGGTTTAACTATGGCACGGATGGAGGCTACTTTCCTTCTCTTACATAGCGGAACATCTTTCACTTCACTCAGATGAGTATCAGTGACATGAATTCTGTCATGTAAGGTTAATAAGACATAGCAGGGGCCCAACTACTTGGATAGAAACTTGGGGAAAGGCTATGGAGGGGAGATCTGGCTGCTGTTCCACTTGTCCTCTAGAACCTCTGGAAAGATAATTCTTACTATGAAAAGGAACCACTTGACAGTCACACAAATCCTCACCTGACAGAACCAGCCTGGTTTCAGCTATTTGAATCCTCCAAAGACTCATATTTAGACCTCAAGGAGATAGAAAGCTTGCAGTGAAATCTAAAGGACATTAGGGTGAAAGTTATGAATTAGCCTTTTTAGAGAATTTCTAATAAATATGAAGAGCGTGAAGCAGAGATCTCCTACAACATTTACTATAGAATAACCTGGTTGGAGAGACAGCAGCAGTCTCCAGCAGGAGAGACAGCAGGGCAGACAGGAGACCCACAATGCACAGAGCATGGGCAGTCAGCGCACTCTAGGGCACTCCAGGGCGCGTGAGCTGTCTTGTTAATGAACACATGGGCAGAGGAAGTGTCCTGAATGGCTTCAGTTGTCAACTTGACACACCTGGGAAGAGTCTCAGTTAGCGAAGTACCTCAGTGGGACTGAAAGATGGCCATGTCTGTGAGGCATTTTCTTGACTGTTGAGTGATGTGGAAGGACCCAGTCAACTGTGGGTGGTGCAGCCCCTGGGACGTTGGTCTTGGATTGGATAAGAAAGCAGGCTGAACATGGCCGGAGGAGTAAACCAGTAAAGCAGCTTCCTCCATGGTTTTTGCTTCAGTTTCTGCCTCCCGGCACCTTCCCAGAGTTCCTTCCCAGGATTCTCTCTGTGAAGGAATGAATCAGTTGAAATAAACCCTTCGCTCCCCAAGTTGTTTTTGGTGAGAACATTTTTATCACAGTAATAGAGAAACCAGAACAGGATGGAAAGATACTTAGAGGGCTAAAGTCCCACCACAGTGAGACATGACACGAATTCTCAAAATGACACTATTTGTATTCAGGATGGTTTGCATGAAGATAAATAACATAGCTCATGTTTATTAAACACTCCAGGATATTTTATTTAATGCTTTATTTGATTATTAAGTTGATTTTTATGAGACAGGAAATATTTTCTGCATGAGATGAAGTAATTGGCTGAGGAGAGGAGAAGATCAATGGTAGCCTGGGATTTGAACTCAGGTTGTAAGGTCCCCAAGGCTCATAGGCAACCAACCCTAGATTATGTAGGCTACTTGCTTGCAGTGTGTGAGAAGCTACAGGAGTTTGTTAGAAACACTAACTACAAGTTCCTTCTTCCTACAAGGGCCAGAATGGATGTGGCTATTTAACATTAGAGGAGCATCCATTACTGCTGAGTGGTTTGAGATTCCACTCTGTCCAATGAGCCGGAGAATCTTCATGGCCTGGTAAGGGGACATCCCAGGGCAGGCAGCCTGCCAAAAAGAACAGGTTGAGGCAGGTGTGGGAGTCTGAGGACTCCCAGCTGCAACTTCACAGCCTTTGAGACTTCATTGGTCGGTGTTCACAGAGGTTGGTTGTCACATTTGGGGAGCCCTTACCCCCCCATAATGTAGACAGAGCCAGAGAGAGAGACAGAATTCTTTCCGTGTGCTGGGAACTGGGATGCCTCAGTTATGGAGACTTTCCTGGGCTACATTTTGGGAGATTTCGATTCTTACTGCCCTGCCTCCCCTAACTCTCAGGAAGCTCACTACTTCATACTGGGCATCAGTTCCTTCTATTCCAAAATGAAGGAGTTGGAGCAGCTTGCCCTTCAAGTCTTCTTTTAAACTAAGACATTTGAGTTAGAAAACTAAGAAAATGCTTTTATGTTTTTACTATATTTTACAGAGAGAGAGAGAGAGAGAGAGAGAGAGAGAGAGAGAGAGAGAATCAGCCCAAGTTTACAGAGACAGAGGTGAAGGAGCTCCAGTTTTTCAAAGAAATAGATTAAACCTTTCCTTGTTATGTTAAAATATCCCACAGTATATTTTTCGGGCCAAGATAAGTCACAGCCTTCTTCACTCAGGACCAGTGTGAGAAAGGACTGAGGTGCAACCTCCCAGGAGGCCCTGAAAGCCACTCTGTGGCTGACAATCGGGGACACACTTCTTGACCTTGTAAACAGTGAAATTTCAGGATTCATCTCCTTTAGAGGAAAGTGAAACTATTGTCCCTTGCAAGGTTTGAAAAGAGTCTAGACAAAGAGAACCCTGTTCCCATAATGTCCTGCACTGTAAAGAAGAGACTGCAATACAGAAGGGTCTGCTGTGGAATCCCCAGGGGGGAAAGACAGGGTGACCTCTAACTTCTTTATTTTTGTGAGTTTCTGCTATCTTAAACTTTTGGCTACAAGCAGCAGGTCCCTGCGGACTTGAAATACAACAGGTGGCTTGGCTGGCTCTGCCCAACAGATGCAGAAGAAACATGACAAATGTTCTGTCAGGAAGACACCGGCTTGCCTACAGGCTCTCTCTCTCTCTCTCTCTCTCTCTCTCTCTCTCTCTCTCCTGTCTCTCTCTCTCTCCTCTCTCTCTCTCTCCTCTCTCTCTCTCTCTCTCTCTCACACACACACACAAAAAAAAAAAAACAAAAACAAAATACATATTTTTTTCTCCTGCCTAGATCTGTCCTAAGCAGGGTAATGAAGAAGAAGGCTTTGTACTGTATGCATGCATAGAATTCCCTAAACATTGATGCTCAGAAGGCCACTGAAGCTTTTATGTCACCTTTGCATTAACATTGTACCTAATTAAGCTCTACCTGTAGGCATACATGGACAGAAAGCTAAACAAAAAGCCAAGGCATCTTGCAACAACATATGAACATGTTCACTCAGGAATAATTCAATTATCTGATCTTAAGTACAAACAAAACCAAATACACCACCCAGCAGAGAAATAAAGCTGATGTTGTGATACTAATAGCATTAACATGACATATATTCTTAGAGCATCAGATCTTAGAAACTGCCTAAAGAAGCTTCCAGGTAAAGAAACCCCAGGAAGAAGAAAGGGAAAGAAGTTGTGTGATCCCCAATTTGTTGTCATTATGTTTTTATTTAAATTTTGTAAGAATTAGGTAAAATAAGACAGGAGTGGTGGCATACACCTTTAATCCTAGCACTTGGGAGGCAGAGGCAGGTGGATCTTTGTGAGTTCAAAGCCAGCCTGGTCAGGACAGCTGGGGCTACAGGGAGACCCTGTATCGAAAAGACCAAAAAAAAAAAAAAAAAAAAAAAAGAATTAGGTAAAATAGTGTTCCTTCCCTCAAAGGGCTTTCAATTTACTAAATAAAAATTTGGCACATAAAATAGCCAAATAAACAGATGGTAGGATTACTGAAATAACACCGTGACGATAACAAAAAGGAAGAAACTCTGTGAACTGAAAGGTTCCATATCAGAGAGAGCTTCACAAAAGGCAGGCAGCTGAAAAGAAGGAAATGGGACTTTTTCTTAACCCCTTCTTTTAAAAAACTTTTTTTATTGTTTTATTTAAGTACCTTTAGTGTGTAGGCTCGTACATGTGAATACAAGTGCTGATGGAGGCCAGAAGAAACTGTCAGATCCTCTGGAGCTGGAGGTACAGGTGCTTGTGAGCTGCCTGACACGGCGCTGGGAACAGGACTCACATTCCCTGCAAAATCAGCACACATCCCTCCAGCCCAAGTCCTCATTCTTTGTTTCTTTGTTTCTTTGTTTCTTTCTTTCCTTCCTTCCCTTCCTCCCTCCCTCCCTCCCTCTCTCTCTTCTTCTTCTTTCTTTTCTTTCTTTCTTTCTTCTTTCTTTCCTTTCTCTTTCTATTCTTTCTTTCTTTCTTCTTTCTTCTTTCTTTCTTCTTTCTTTCCTTTTCTTCTTCATAGCGTTTTGAACAAGGTCTCCCTAGTCGCCAAGCTGCCTGGAAGCTTTCACTCTGCAACCAGGCTGGCCTTGAGCTCACGAGATCCACCTGCCTATGCTCCTGGGTGCTGGAGTTAAAGGCATGAGCCACCCACGCCCGGCCCAAGTCTTCATTCTTATATAGTCTTCAAAGCCTTTGAAATTCTATCATTGGCATGTTAATCATGATATACATTTTCTTCTGTTAAGTATGCAGGGTCTTCGTGTGGTTTATAACATCTCCTAACCATTAGAGGATGTAAGCTTGGTGCATCAGCCATGGGTTATTCCTTCAAAGGGTTATCCTAATAGCCAATACGATTTGGGATATACAGACAATGGCCTGCCACTGCTGCACAGTATTTCCACGGAGGTGAGGTGTAGCGCATGCTGACGCGAGGAGTTTTGCTTGATTCAAGGAGACCGATTTTTGCTTATTGGTTTAGTGGTCTTTGGTAACACTCCTTGGCATTCGAGCCATACCATCCCAAAACCATCTGTCTATCCAAAGTTAACCTAACCTAACAATTTAGTACTGCTATTTAAATACCTTATATATCTAATTGTGTGTGCTTCATTAGTAGGGATCGAAAAGGCTATATATTATTACTATTTAAAACCAAATATCGTAATTGCTTGTGCCTTCATTAGTAGGATCAACAGGTTATGCCTGGACAAGCTGGCAGCCCATGAAAGAAAACAGCCAGAACTGACTTAGAGACCAAGACATCAGCTCCAGAGAAAGTCGAGTGGGTTGTGCTTTCTCATTCACCTGTGCCCCCTTTTCTAAGCCTAGGGAACAATCTGCAGAAGAGGGGTGTTGAGAATGTAAGGGCTGCGATGGGTGTGAATGGTGAAACTACAAAAAAATAAACTGGACATCTCATTTTGATCAACTTGATTGAACATACAAGCCCCCCCTGCTGGATGGTGGAACCCATGAGCTGTGTGGGTTTGGGCACAACTGCTTGCAAATTGGTTTTACATGAAGGATGCTTGTACTCACAAATTATCACTTATTGTTAAAAAAAATGAAAACAAAACAAAACAAAAAAGCAGAGAAAGATGCAGAAAACTTATGGCAGAATGCATGATTTGGGATGGGTAGGGGTGGGGTGGGGGGAAGGGAAGGGGATATATGCCTGAACTGAATTGGAAAATGATGTATGAAATACACGAAGCATCAATAAAAAAAAAAAAAACAATATTTAAACCGTGAAAAAAAAAGAAATTCTATCATTAGCCCATGCTTAACTCTCATCAATACTTTAAACACATAATTGGAGAAATATGGTCATTTAACAAACAAAATTGGTATCAAAAAATTTAGAAAAATAATCTCTTTATTGCTCCCAGCAATTCAGTCTATATGGATCCTTCCTCAAATCCAGACTCATTCCTAGGCTTTGCAAAATATTTTACTTTGTAACTCAATTTATTCTCATCATTCTCAGGCCATGATTACCACAAATGTGCTAGAATTCTAGATGTATAAACCTAGTTATAATTTGATCATTGTCATCAACAATATCTATACTGCATCATAAAACCCTTATGAAAATGATCAAATTATTTAAGAAGTTTCTTCTTTCTCTGTTTCTTAGTTTTTATCCATATAAAACATATTTTCCTTAGAATTATTCCACTAGTTTTAAAATATAAATACCTTTATATAATATCAGACTTAAAGTGTTATCCATATTTCCCTGTAAAGTTGAGATGAATCCACAAATTTACCAAGTTACAATTGACCCAGTAAATATAAGGCAGAAATCTAAAATCTCTTAACATTGTTTATGCTGGAAATGTATCAGATTCTATTCTGAAAGTACACTGACCTGTAAAAAGTGTTTGTCTTCTTCTACAAAACAGAAGCCTTGTGTAAATAGATACCTTCTTTGAACTGAGGTTTACTTTGTTCTAAGCAGACTGATGTATTCGATCTCTTCAACAGTGTCCTTGTTACACAAGAGAATCAGTCATTCCCCAGATTTGCACCACAGCATATAGAACCCCACACAACTCAGAGCAAATAAGGTGAAATTTTTAAATCTTCTGATAACTCTTTCCAAAGTTGACCATAAAAAAAATATTTTTTGTTGAATATCTCATTGTCAAAAATACATTCCTCAGAAGTAAAATAATAATAATAATAATAATATTAAAGAACTTTCAAATGGCTTTGTATTACACTGCACCTTAAGAAATCAGAGACGGTTTGAGAACTTATAAAGATGAGCAACTCTATCAGATACCTGCCTTGTCATTTGGAAGTTAGTCTAAAACCTCCTCCATCCCTACTCAGTCTACAAGGCAAGCTGTGGACTAAGAGATCCCTGTAGAACTTTAATTGAGGGGCTTGAAAGATGGCTCAGCATTAAGAGTGTGTACTACTCTTACAGAGGACTCGAGTTCAGTTCCCAGCACCCATGTCAAGCAGCTCATAATTATCTGTAACTCCGGCTCCAGGGAATCTGATGCCTTCTGGCCTCCACAGGCACTTACATTCATATGTGCATACCTGACCACAGACATACATATAATTAAAAATGTTTTTAATTAAAAATAAACCTTAATATTATTTCTTTTCCATTGTTTTTGCTATTGTTAGTTTTTAAATTAAATCTGATCACTAATAATTTAATACAAATGTATATATATATATATATATATATATATATACATGTATGTGTATAATACATTCTGATTACTCTTATCCTGTCTTATCCTGTACTGTCTTTTTTTATTATTTTTTTATTTTTAATTTTTTATTTATTTCTGTATGCGTATGAATGTAGTCTGCATGCAGGTGTGCGCACCCGTGTCATGCAATGCCGCGGAGGTCAGAAGAGGGTGTCAGATTCCCCTGGAACTGAAGTTCACCTGGAATTGGGGTTTCAGACAGTTCTCGGCCGCCATGTGGGTGCTGGGGATCAAACCCGGGTCCTCTGTAAGAGCGGTCGGCGCTCTTAACTGCTAGGCCATCTCTCCAGCCCCATCCTGTACTGTCTTTTATCTCCTAACCATCCAGAAAACCCTCTTCCCTCTTTATAAATCCTTTTATGTACATTCATGTCTTTTTGATTTGCTTTGTGGTCCACTGAGTTTAACCATGGCTCTCTGAATGACCATGGATTTGGAAATATCCACTGGAACCTGGTACTCACCAGTAGGTCCACAATTGAAGACATTGGCTGCCAAAAACTATCAGTAGCAACTAATTCAGCAGGCAGGGGCAGGGCTCTGTGAACCCCTCCCCCATGCATGATTGTTGATGTCGATTGTGCAGGACATGTGACCAGAGTCGCTCTGAGTTCAAGATCGCACTATGTCAAGCCCTGACAATGGCACTTTGCAGCTTATCATCTCCATATCCTCTGGTCATGACATTCTTTCTGCCCTCTCTTCTGTAATGTTTCTTGACCCTTAGAAAGAGGCATAAATATTTTAGTTGGCACTGAGCTTTCAACCATCACTTTCTGAACAAAAGTTCCCAGGAAATAAAACCCTGCATCTTCCATGAAACTTCTGCAATGCTGATCAACTGATTAGAAAGTCAAGAATGTTGCAGGTCCAAAACCTAATTACAGCTTTCCATTTCTTGCCAACTCTGTTTCTGACCTAACATCCTGTGACTAAGAGATAAAAATCTTTAGGATGTACCAACTTCACAAAACCTAGCTCCCACCAACAAAAAAGGATGAGTGTGATCAGAAAGCATCTGAGACCTATGTTTGAAATTTCTCTTTTGCTGTCACTGCCTATTTAATGTTTCCACCAATGCATTTGAGAAGAGCTTTGATTTATAACTTTCTTTCTTTTCTTACCATGAAAACTTAATGAAACTGCTTCCACATTAGGACATGGAATTTGGGGTGACCTAACTGTGTTCCCGGGCCATGGCCACACATACTGGGCTCCAGAATAATCTCTTATCCCCTTTAAGGTGAGAACTGTGCTTTTATGTTAACAGCTTTTTCTCAGCACCTTGAACAGCCATGAGTCTCCACATTCATTACCACTCACTGCAGAAAAGGCTTCTCTGGTTAAGACTGAGAGAGTAACATTTGTCCTGAGTCAGCTCCTGCCCCAACCCTGTTTGCACAACCTCCACCATATTCTGAGTGTCATTTCTAAGGAAAGCCCTCCTTAAATACTATTTTCCAGTTCTTAAATGCCTCTCCTGTGTCCCCCCCACAACTTCTTGCGCACAGTTCAAAAGCTGTATTCACTTATCAGTAACACCATCTGGAGTTACTAGCTGCTTGCTCTTCAGAACAAGGAACATGACTCATTCAATTTTGTTTTCCCTACCAGGATATCTGGGACAAAATACCTGCCCAATAAATGTTTATTTGAATGGATGAATGACATGTAAACAGTATCTATTCACAAAATAAGAAAGCCATTTTACATAATTTGCAAAATTATATCTTTGGACCTTTCTATTTATTTCCTGTTCTATATTTTAATGTCCAAAGATAATCTAAATTGGGCTTCTATGAACAATCTGACATATAAATTTTTATTTTCATATTATGATTTCCACTTTGGCCAAAAGTGTTTTTAACCCAAACTCTGTGTGTGTGTGTGTGTGTGTATTCTACCTAAATTTTTTTTTTTTTTTTTTTTTTTGGTTTTTTCGAGGCAGGGTCTCCCTGTAGCCTCAGCTGTCCTGGAACTCACTCTGTAGACCAGGCTGGCCTTGAACTCACAAAGATCCACCTGCCTCTGCCTCCCAAGTGCTAGGATTAAAGGCATGCGCCACCACACCCCGCTACTACCTAAATATTACTTAGAAATAATGGCACAGGCTTATGAGCACAGTGATGAATTTATAGTCTGAAATTCAGTGATTGTATTCCACTGTGACCAGGGTATATAATTCTTTCTTCAGGCTAGGGGCTGTCAATAGGCAGCTTCCAGAAATAATGAATGTTTGCAGTCATAATTTCATGGGTTGACTGAAACTTAATGGCCTTTATTTCCAATTTAGTTTGTGATATGTTCCAGTAGAAACAGTCCCAAATGAAATATAGTCTATTACAATACTATTTAACCCTCTATTATTTTGTTAATCATTTGACGCTGTTTGTTTGGGTTTATATGCCCAGCTGAAGCAGGCTCTGTGGGGCACCTCAATTCTCTACTGCTTTTGGTTCAGTCTGATCATCATTATGCAGAAGGTTATTTAGTGACTGCCTTGGAGATGAGGATGCTTGCTTCGTCTACTACAGCCAACTATGCTCATAGCCCATTATAGCTATTGAAGTACCAACAGCAGCAGAGAGAAGAAGGAAAAAAAATGCAATCCAGATTTGTATTTTTTTATTTATTGTCCATATATGCAATTGGAGGAAGGGTGGAGTTTCACGCATTAATGAGTCTCATTGTCTCTAACTGTGCAAAAATATGACTACCTGGAATAGTGGATTTTATGCATTGTGTTTAAAGAGCCACATGTATAGAAACAAATGAGCAACTCTGCACCATCCAGAGCATAATCAGCATTTGGGGGAAGAAGAAATGAGAGCTAGCATCTGATCGTAGCCTCGTGCTCATGAAGGTAAAAGGCAGAAAATGTTCTTGCAGATGGATCCTCTTTAGGGGCACACATGAGGTCCCCTTGATTGTCTTCTTGATTATTTGTGACTTAGGGTCTCAATACTTATATCAAACTGGCCTCAATATCTTCATCCTCCTGCCTCAGTCTCTAACTTGCTGAGATTGCAGGTGTGTGCCAGTACACCTGGACTCACATGAGGTTCACTTGACGTGGTTTTGCAAAAAATACAACTAAGTTCTGTCCTAAAAGACAGGAATCAAAATCTCCCAAAAAGGCCCAGATGAAACTATTTTAAAAACAAGTAATTAACTCTCCAAATGGGTATGATGCTCCATTTTATAACAATAAATTATTATGTAATTATTGTTCAGATGTGTCAAAGCCAATTAATTGGATGAAAAATAAAATAGTTTAGAGTCGTTAAAGCAGGAAAATGTATTGGCAGGACTTTCCCTTTGGCTTATGTAGGGAATAAAGGCCATACAAGCTTATGTCTAGACAACAGGACATGGATATGATACATCACTATGAACCAAGATGGCTGACACGTCAGCATAAAATGGCTGACATTGAATGTTGGGGTACTGCAAAAGTAAACAGTGTTATAAATTATTACACAACTAACTTTGGCAAGAAGTCACATTTGCGTGATTTCCTCGTCCCCGGGGCACTTGCTGTTGGAGGTAGGGAGGCACGTTCTTAGTGGCCTGTGAGCTAATGGGTGGCTCCACCAATCTTGACTCTCCGGCTCCTCGTGGCCTCCATCCATGGTCCCAGGAACTTGACCTCCACAGCTCTTCTTTCATGGATTTTGTAGCTGCAACGCTTCTATGGTTTTTGTGATGCTGGTGCACAGAGAAGAACATAGTACCTTATACTCATTCTGTAAGAGAACAAATCACCTTCTGCCTAAACTAGACTGAAACATCACATAGAGATATCATCCTTAACTGGGTAGGATAAGGATAGCTATATTAAAAAGCCAAGAAATAGCAAGTATTGTTTGGGGGATAAAAACAGCAGGAACTCTGGCATAATATCGTTGGGAATGTAAATTGATAGAAACATTAGGGAAGTTCTTCAGAAACACAAAAGTAAAACTACCACATAATCCAACAATCCTAATTCTGGGTATACCTCTCAGGTGAAAAGGGCATTATCTCAAAGAGAAATCTGTAGTTCCTCATTCATAACAGCATCATTCTAATGTGTAAGATTTGGAGACAACCTGCCAGTCTGTGGATGGACAAACTAATAAAGAAAATGCAGATTTTATATACACATGAGCACACACAAAGTACAGTCTTATTCAGTCACAGATAAGAAGTAAATCCTGCCATTTGAGACAAGATGAGTAAATCCAGAGGGAATTTAGACAAAGAGAAATAAGCCAGACATATGAAGTCAAACATGCATGCTCTCAGTTGTATGTGGAATATAAAAAGGGCCAAATTCATGGAAGCATCTGGTAAAACAATGGCTTCTAGGGACCAGGAGGTAAGAAATTCACAGTATTGTTTTTATTAGAAAAATTATTTATTTTTTTTTTTTTTTATTTTTTGAATGTGTTTGAATGTACTGTCTGCATGTAGGTTTGTGCACCCGTGTCGTGCAGTGCCGCGGAGGTCAGAAGAGGGTCTCGGATTCCCCTGGAACTGGAGTTCTCCTGGAATTAGAGTTACAGACGGTTTTTAGCCGCCATGTGGGTGCTGGGGATCGAACCCGGGTCCTCTGTAAGAGCAGTCGGTGCTCTTAACCACTAGGCTATCTCTCCAGCCCCTTATTAGAAAAATTATAAGATGAATACTTTTCAGGGATCTTACATATGTCCTGGCAATCACAGTTCGTAATGCTATATTAGTTACATGAAACCTGCTGAGAGCAGATATCCTCATCCCACCTCGTATTAACAGAGTAAGTGTGGTGATGTATATTGTAATTTGATTGTGGCATTCATTTCATAGTGTATATGTACATGGAATTGTTACACCCTGAGTATACACCAGTCCTCCTAGCCACATGTTCCTTATCTCTGAATTCAACCAAGTAAAGGTTGAAAATATTTGGAAAACATTGGGCCCATATCTCTAAGCATGCAGAGATATTTTTTTGTCATTATTCTCTAAAGAATATGGCATGAGAGTAATTTACATACATTTGCATTGTATTGGATGTTATAAATAATCTAGACATTACCTTAAGTAAATAGAGAGTATGTGTAGGTTGTATGCATATACTATCACATTTTATATAAAGGACTTGAGCCTTTAGGATTTGGGTTATTCTCTGGGGATCCTAGAACTAACTCCTAACAGATACCATATGATGACTAAATGAATTGTATTTCAATGGAACTGAAAAACTAAATTATGCCACTAAAAAACTCGTATTTTAGAGAAAATTTCTTCTGGTACTAATTTGTGTGTGTGTGTGTGTGTGTGTGTGTGTGTGTGTGTGTATGTGTGTGCATGTGTGTTCCTGTGTGTGAGTGGGTATGGCCATGAGCTGTACCTCATGTCTAGAGGTTAAGGACAACCTCAAGTGTTAGTCGTCACCTTGTTTAAGACAAAGCCTTGCTGCTTGTCACTGTGTATGCCAGGCTAGCTGTTATGAGAGCTTCCAAGGATTCTCCCACTCTGCCCTCCCATCTTGTCCCAGAAGCTCTGGGGTTACAGACACTTGCTGCTGAGCCTGGGTTTTACATGAGTTCTTGGGATTCAAACTCAGGTCCTCCACTTTGCACAGGAAGAACTCTGTCTACTGAGCCATCCCCATACCCCAGGAACTCGTTTTTAAAGCCAATGAATGCCAATAAATGAGATTCTTTCAGTGCTCCTCTTTGTTTGCTCTAGAATTTCTGAGTTGCTTACCTACACATACTATTAGACAATTTATGGAAGTGAATCTATCATTTTGCTAAGCCACAGTGCTTTCTAGACACTCTAAGAGATGTGGTGGTCCAGGACATGCTTTTTTTCTTCTAGAGTAAAGACACAGGGGCTGCAGCAATAGAAGAAAAGCTTTTATACTGAAACATGATGTTTGAGATGGGGTGGATAAAAGCAAAATGTTGATCTTTAAGGTGAGATGAGTCCTCTGTAGAGGAAAGTGTATAAGGGACAGAAACACCAAAAACCTGACCTCTTTACCAGAACAGATAACTCCCTGGATAGAAATCAAGAATGCCGCTGCGTTTTCCACAGCACTCGTCATATTGCTGCCCTTCGCTCAGCAGTAGTAATTATAGCATGTCTGTCCCCACTGTGACCTCCGAGAGGACTTGTCTTCCAAGCCCTTCCCCTGAAAGACCCTCCCTCTCTCTCTGCTCCAGGCCGTCCCACTTCCTTAGGGAGGGACGGTCTTCATCCAGACCCAGGCCATCCTGCTGACAGCTCTTGTCTGGACCCAAGGGCCCTCAGCTGGAGGTCCAGGTGGCCCGTTCCTCATTCCACAGCAGGGCTTCCACATGATCCGCCCCTTCCTGATCTCTCTACCATTAGTGCAGTCAGGACTTGAATGTTTTCCCAACCTTCAAAAAGCAGTTCTGTGTTTCATGAAGATTTTATTCCCATAGAAGAATCAGCAATGGAATGAAGACAACTTTAGAAGAGGTGAATTATATTTATGCAATGTACAGAAACAAGTTTGAATTACAGTGTTCTCAAACTTAGCTTTTACTCATTGGTCTGTCTAGATATGTATACGTCTATATATGTGTATATTTTTATAACTATATCCATATCTCACACATGTCAACTAACAGATAGGTAGTAAAACTGATAGAGAAACAGAAACTTCAAAAAATGCCATATAGTTGGAGACACAGATACAAGGGAGAGATGTGAGTCCATAGAGACAGAATATGCAGGTGTATATGTACATATGTACATATGCATATATGGCTGCACCTAAGGAGATATGGACACAAAGCTAAGATAACTACATGACATGCCACTTAAAAACTTAGGGCCATGTTCATCCATCAATAAAAATATTTTAAGGTGTTTCTGACAATTTGTCACATTGCTTTGGTTCACATTGTACGTAACAAGCTACAAAGATCTTCAACAAATTTGAAAGGGATGATTGAGACATTCTGACAGAAAATAGAGAGAATATGTCAAATACAAACTCCAGTCTGTAAGATTTCCCAAAACTGAGAGTAGATTTCCACTTCATTTATAGGGTATATTTGGTATCCACAAACTTTAAATGTGGATGATGGAACATATACAAATTCACTTGGCCAGGCCCAAAGTTCCCCTTAGTCATCTTCCAGAACAGGATAAAGAATTAAGAAATCATATTATATTCTTAGAGTTGCTGTAATAAATGGCCACAACTGGCATGGCTTAAAATAACAAAAGTGTTGGGTTTTTTTCTCACAGACCTAGAATCTAAAATCTGAAGTCAGTCCTTACAGAGCTATCATCATTCTGATACCGCTAACAAATTGCTTCCTCCACTCGTCCAGCTTTTTGTGTTACTGGTGTTCCTTCCAGGTCCTCCTTAACTCCAATCTCCGCCTGAACTTTGCATAACCTCTTAAGGGTCTGCAACTTGACCCAGTAAGACTTGATCTCCAAAGATCCAATTTCTGTACAGCATCACATTCCCAAGTTAATGTGCTAATTTTCTTGTTGTTGTGATCAAATATCTGACAAAAAAAGCAACCTAAGAGAGAAGGGTTTATTCTGATACAGACATGAAATCATTGTGGAAAAGGTATGGCAGTCAGGAAACAAAAGATAGACATGAAATATGGCCAAGCCATCAAATCTCAAGGCCCACCCCAATGATTTACTTCCTACAGAAAGTCTCCATTTCTTAAAGATTTTACAAACTTCCTCAACAGTACTATCACCTAGGGATCAAATGTTTGAACAAATCAGCCTATGGGGACATTTCAAAATCAAACCACAGCAAACAATCCAGATACCTTTGTGATAAATACAATTAAATGACCTGTAGGAAGCATTTAGCTAACATGGCTTAAGAAACAACTTTATGCCAGACCATCTTCCAACATGGGATTTATATATATATATATATATATACATATATATATATATATATATATTGATAGATCCTGGGATATAAGATATTATAAACATGGAAAATAAATGGGGCTGAAATTAGAACTATAAAGCTATTTTGAAATATTATCTCAACATTTCACAACCAAACCACAGCAAACAATCCAGATACCTTTGTGATAAACACAATTAAATGGCCTGTAAGAAGCATTTAGCTAACATGGCTTAAGAAACAACTTTATGCCAGACTATCTACCAACATGATGTGTGTGTATATATATATATATATATATATATATATATGTATATATATTAGGATAGATCCTGGGATGTAAGATATTATAAACATGGAAAATAAATGGGGCTGAAATTAAAACCATAAAGCTATTTTGAAATATTATCTAAACTGAATTACTTTTGGTAGTGTAAGTAGGCATAACTGATAATTACATCCTGATGATCAATATAAACCAACACCATCCATCTGAACACTACCTTAGCCACACAAGGGAAAAACCCACGAGATTAGGCTCTTGGATTTTTTTTTATTAATTTTATTTATTTCTGTATGTGTATGAATGTACTGTCTGCATGCAAGTCAGTGCACCCATGTCGTGCAATGCCGCGGAGGTCAGAAGAGGGTGTCGGATTCCCCTGGAACTAGATTCCCTGGAATTGGAGTCTTCAGATGGTTCTCGGCCGCCATGTGGGTGCTGGGGATCGAATCCGGGTCCTCTATAAGAGCGGTCGGCGCGCTTAACTGCTAGGTCATCTCTCCAGCCCCTAGGCTCTTGGATTTTAAGTCTTACTTTGCACTCAAGTTGCCTCTTGAAAAACTGCTTCCACTCAAATTGCTCTGAGTTAGAAGCAGCAGGGATTTATGTATTTAATGATGGATAATAATTTCTTTAGAGAAATGCTAGATAATTGAAAGAAATAAATTATTTATAAGCACTAGGATGTTTTAATTCACCTCCAAATCTGCAACTATTTTTACTGTGAACTTTTTCATTCACTTATAAATAAGACTTAGCTGCCTTTAAGTCTGAAACTCCTGAATCTTCAACCTATGCTTATTAGGTACTCTCAAAGAACTGTCTTCGCTGTGTGTATTTTCTTCATTGGTTTGATAGGAATGTTCTTGGGTAATGTTTCTGATTCTTGTTTATTATGCTTCCAAAGCTAAATCTAGTAATTAAATTCTTAAGCATTCAGTCAGGGATTGCATGGTACTTAGCTATGGAAAAATCACTGATATTTGAACATAACAATAGGAAGAAAAGTTGGGGGTTTGCTTTGATTCTTTTCAGAAAACAATGCAGAAAAATAAAAACCAGCCAGCTGATAGTTTATTTTAATTTTTTTTAATTTATTATTTTTGTATGTGTATGAATGTACTGTCTGCATGTAGGTTTGTGCACCCGTGTCGTGCAATGCCGCGGAGGTCAGAAGAGGGTCTCGGATTCCCCTGGAACTGGAGTTCTCCTGGAATTGGAGTTACAGATGGTACTTAGCCGCCGTGTGGGTGCTGGGGATTGAACCCGGGTCCTCTGCAAGAGCGTCGGTGCTCTTAACCGCTAGGCTATCTCTCCAGCCCCGATAGTTTATTTTAAAAAGTAGGTCAGCTCACAGAATGAAAGGCTGTTTAATTAACTAGGAGCTTAAAAGCCAAAGTGGGTATGCCACTGTTTGCCTTATTAGAGATTAGCCTTTTAGATATCGTAAATTTGGATGAGTCCTAGATGATAATAATCAATTGCATGATTAATACATCCCCTGTTTATCCACTTGCAATAATACATAGTATAATAACTTCATAAGAATAAAACTGCACAAGCCTACAGACATGTATTCTGATTACTCAGGTTATACTCATATATTATATACATATTATATATGTATGGAAAATGCAATAACCAACGAGTGATCCCAATTAAACATAAGAACTTTCAAAGTGGGAGGCCAGTCAGTAACCGGCTGAAGGCATTGGGAAATTCTGAGGGGAAACTGTAAATACAGCTCTTTGAAGGTAAACAGACAGAAGAGGAGACAGCAAGAGGAAAAGTGGATGTGCAACAGTATAAAGAACAGAGGACGGCGCTAACATTTGCCGAACAAGTATTAAATGCTAGGCAGAGTAGAGGACACTTCACATTCATATCTAACGGGATCTTCTCAGCAGGGTCTCAAAGAGACTATGAGTAAGAAATCATTAAAGTAACACACCTAAAAGGCACCTGACACAGACCTGGCTGAATCCAGAACCTGCTTCTGTGCCAGGGTAATGCATGGCAAGGATTCCAGGCAGTAGGGAGACCACTCTAAGAGCAACTGGGGCCTGAGCCAAGGAGTGGCACTCCACAGTGAACGAGACTCGGTTCCCGGAAAAGCTCCTCACCAATATGCACGCACAAAGGTGATGCTTCCTAAGTTGGAAATTGGCACCTTGTCCTCATTTTTCTCTTCTGGAACTATTTAAAGAAATTACTCTAAGACTTTACATATTACAAGGAGATGTGTGAAAAAAAGTGACTTTGCAAAGCTGTTTGTGGGAGTAATTTTTAGCAGTTTGAATTTATATTAATATCTGCTATAGTGTAAGTGTAAATGTGATGAATCAGTTCACTGCCATTTGGGTTAGCTCAGGGCCACTTTCCTTGTTTTCCATCAGCTTTGAGATTTTTCTCTTTCATATACAAATAACCACACAAGAAAGAGTGGGAAAATAATATCTCACCCTTTTCTAGAGGTTTTTGGGCCTGCCTAGCCACTCAAGGGTCAAAGTTTCAGCCATTTTTAAATAATTGTTCCCTGGATATCCTATGTAGGAATGACGTGCAAAAGACATGAGAGTTTCCTGGATAAAGAAATGCCTTGAACTAATGCAGTGTTCAGTGTTTGCCTGCTCACTGTTGGAAAGGAATCTACTGTTACTTCCTTAGATCCACATTTAATAGGGGCTACTAATGCCATCGTTCCCTTCACACATGGGACCCTGCTTTATTAGTTTTGATGATCCCATGTGAAAACCTGGGAGGAAAACGCTATACATTAGACACAGGAGAGGTTGGCAATTGCGTTCTCAGCATTATTTCAGTTTTTTACATGGAAAAATTGATTATGCTTAAGGTGTTTCATATTGTTTAAGATAAGGATTATAGAAAAGTAAGTTTCATGCTCATTAAGTCAAGGTTGTACAAGGAAACAAGAGTAGACAATAATACATGAAGATAGTTTTCTTTCCTGGTTAAAGTGGACGTGTAATGCGTTAGCTCATAAGCAGGTTATAAGCAAAACAACTGATCTTTCTCTAAATTTTGCTGAAGAAAATTGTCTAGGTAAGGGAAAAGGAAGAGGTGGGTAAAGTTAAATGCTTTTTACAAGGTTGTTGGCAGCATGAACTAAGAGCCCCTTCAATCTAAGAACACTGATTCTTTTGAAGATAGTTATATATTTATTTTAAGAATTATTTTTTATTTATTATTTTTTATGTGTATGAATGTACTGTCTGCATGTAGGTTGGTGCACCCATGCTGTGCAATGCTGTGGAGGTCAGAAGAGAGTGTCAGATTCCCCTGAAACTGGAGTTAAAGATGGTTCTAGCCGCCATGTGGGTGCTGGGAGTCGAACCCGGGTCCTCTGCAAGAGCAGTCAGCACTCTTAACCACTGAGCCAACTCTCCAGCCCCTATTTATTTTTTTTTTTACTCAGATTTTGTGTCAGGCATTTGAGGAACAACCTGAATATGACTGACGCAGAGCTTGGAAATCTTATGGGGGAGGCAAACAATAGGTCAACGGTAAAGACAGTGTGGTCAGTGGAGATAGCAATGCTCTAACTAGGAATGTCAAGGAAAATTCTTCACAGAGAACAATTTTGAGGATGAGACACAGTCTATCGGTATGAGTTATCTAGTTGAGCATTTAGTAGTGGAAAAAATAAGAGTCAGAGTGGGAAAGGGGTCTATCCAGATGCTCCAGGCAAAAGTAATCAGATGTTCAAGGCCACAAGGTGCAGTCACACTGCTTTTTAAAGAGCAACAACAAAATAACTGTACACAGAGAATTGCACAAGAGGAATACTCTAATACAAATGTTCTAAATGGACATAACCATGAACTTTCCCATTTAAAAAGTTAAATTCATTTCAGCAGATATTATTAAACTGTGGTACAACCAAGACTAAATTTAATTAGTAGTTCAAAGATGTGTTGAGAGAAAAGGGAGTTCACCTCTTCAGTCACATCCTTAGGTACCAAAAGTTATGTGCAAATGCAGAACAACAGGATGTCTGTGTGACTCAGGCTCCCTAGAAGAGGCTTAAAATTTGCATGGGATGAATTTGCTCTCTTCTGAGAAAAGGTGAATCAAATATATACAAGAACATACAAGGAACTGTCAATGTTTGGCTGAGGTCAAGCGTGTATGGCAAAGAAGCCACATGGCAATGCATCTGGTAATGTGGGCATAGGCAGGATTGGGTGAAGAATGCAGCAAGTGGATACCTATAGCTCTTTGATCCAAATGGGAGTTCGATTGGAATGGAAAATTACAGCAGGAGGTCCATCGGAAAGAGTGTGCTGAGTTTTTGTTGATGAGTTAAATTTTTGACATTTTTATAGATGCATATGCAATCTGAAATATTCTCTCCCCCTAACCTTCTCCTATCTCTCTTTCTTCATCATCACTTTCCTACCCACTCTCTATCGGTCCCTTTCCTAGATTCATGAGTTTTGCTTAGCCAGCTCCACTCCATGCCAGAAGCCTACCTTGACAGATAGCAGCTCTGCTAATCTGGGGTCTCTGATGCAATTTAGGTTTCATCTTCTTCACAGCTTCACACAATGGCCTCTCAGGGGCTCCTTGCAGGGACTGTGACTCTGCCGCATATTGTCTTGTCTAATCTGCTCCCCATACTCAGTTCAATCTTGCATCTTTCATCCTTTAAAATCACTCCCACGTGGTGATGCCATCTCCATGGTTTGCCATTGGGTAGAGATGTAGTTTGACCCACTGGAACCACAGCTGTATCATCTTTGGTGTGCTGATCCTGAAACATTCATATCCTCCCAGTGCAGAGCTCCAGGTTTCTCTTCAATGGTGCTGATCTTATAACAATTACAGCTGGGTTGTTATCTGCAAACTCCTTGTCTCGAACTTCAAAATAGCCCAAACATCTTTCCTTCATCAAAACAATTAGCCTATTATCTTTTTTTGTTTTTAGCTTCATTCAAGTTCTTAGGAGACAGGTCGAATGAAGCCATATTTTTAACAAAATATCACATAGCCAGGCACTGTAGTGCACACCTTTAATCCTAACACTTGGGAGGCAGAGGCAGGCAGATCTTTGTGAGTTCATGACCAGCCTGGTCTACATAGTGAGTACCAGGGACAGCCAAAGCTACAGGGAGACCCTGTCTCGAAAAGAACAAAAAAAAAAAAAAAAAAAAATCACATAAATGGTCTTTAGTCTACAAAAGTACAGTTCCTTGTTCCCCTGTGAATATTTTACTTATTGTTTTTATTTTATGTATATAAGTGTATTGCCTGTAGGTCTGTAAGTATACCCATGTCATGCAGCACCTGCTGAGGTCAGAAGAAGATGCCAGACCCCTGGCACTGAAGTTACAAACAGCCGTCAGCTACCATGTGGGTGCTAGGAATTGAACCCAGGTCTTCTTCAAGAGCAGGCAGTACTCTTAACCACTGACCCATCTCCCCAGCCCCCTTTGTTCCTCTTTCAAACCTCATGAGTTGGGCTTCTGCTGTACACATTTTACTTAGCATTACCACTTCCAAAGTCTCACTGGAAATGTCCATTAAGCTCTGCTTCTAACGTTCAACTTCTTTTCTGGTCCAAGGCCCAAATTCTTCCACATATCTCCCACAGAATAGTTCCAAAGACCTAAAGAGCCACAAGGTCAAGTTTTCCACAGCAACAACGCCACTTTTATTACCAATTTCTGTCTTATTTTCTTTTCTGCCTGTGTGATAAAATGTCGTGACTCACAATCTCAAGTTAAAGTCCATCATGGCATGGAAGTAACAGCAGCAAGAGCCTTCGAGAGCTGGGCCCATTGCATCCACAGTAAGAAGCAGAGAGCAATGAGCCAGTGCATGCAGGTGAATGCTCTGCTTGCCCTTTCCAGTTCATACAGTCTAGGATTGTCTGCACAGGAAACGGTACCATCCCCGATAATTAAGTTGCATGTTTTCTTCTTAATAATTAATCAAGACAACCCCTCACAGACATTCTCAGAGGCTTCCTTAACCTAGACAAGCCCTCACAGGTATACCCAGAGGTCTCCCTCCTAAGCTTGAAGTGGACAACTGTGCTGGACAGCTTTAGTGTCAACTTGACACACCTGGGTTGAGGGAGCCTCAATTAGGGAGTTAGTTCCATTGGACTGGCCTGTGGACACATCTGTGGAGTATTGTCTTGAATATTTAACAATGTGGGAGGGCCCAGCCCACTATGGGTGGTGCCACCCTGGGCAGGTTGTTGTGTACCGTATAAGAGGGCAGGCTGGGCATGGGCCAGGGGAGCAAGCCAGTAAGCAGCATTCCTCCATGGCCTGTGTCTCAGCTCCTGCCTCCAGGTTCCTGCCCTGAGTTCCTACCATGGGCTCCCTGAGTGATGAACTGTGATCCAGGAGAAGTGAGCTGAATAAACCCTTTCCTCCCCAAGCTGGTGTTGGTCAGAGTGTTTTGTCACAGCAATGGAAGAGAAACTAGAGCAACAACTAATGCTAACCATCACAAACAAGAAACTCCGGCTACTCCTGGCAGCAGAGGCAAAAGACAGGACTAAAATAACTGTTTACTTCTCAGTGGTCAGTCTTTACGAAGTCTACTCACCACCCATAAATGGATAATTGAATAAGAGAATTATTAAACTATTGTGTTAACCAAGAAATTGGATACTTGATGTTAATGCACTTATCTTCTGCTCTCAGGTATACTTAATGGTCTTCTGGTGGTAGTGAAGACCACAGCATTCGAGCATACTAGAACATTTGTTTCGGGGAGAAGGAAGGTAAAGCTTGCCTTGCTGTTCTTTCCATTATATGAGTTAAATAATCATGTGCACATATTCAAAGTCAGAAAATGTTAAATATGAAGAAAGAAATGATTAAGGAAATACATAAAAGAAAATTATTAAATATGAGCCATATATAAATGTGAGAAGAAAGATCATACAAAAGAGATGAAGGAACAAAAATATGAAAAGTGAGGAAATAATTGGTTAAGTAAAGCACACAGACCTATCATTTATGTAAATTTTGTACATAAACAAAATTATATGTTGTTTTAGGGATATATTTTTAAGTAGCTTTTAAGAACTGACTGAATAGATCATGCTAAGATCATTAAAGGCTGTTCTCTGTGAGGGAAAAAGAAAAAAGGGAACTGGGTAAGTTCCCAACTTTATCTGTGCTTTAAGAACAGAATCTGACAAAGGCCACAGTTTACAATCCCAGGTAGGAATAGGTGCACTTGTTATTATTCACTGTGGTTTTATGATGTGTGTTTTTTTGTTCTGTTTTGTCCCCCTTTTAACTTTTCTAAGTAAAGAGAGACGGATAGAAAGGATTTTGAGAACAAAGTGTGAACAGCTGGCCTATGGGGTCCAGGTTAATAATCAGCCAAGGAAGTCAGCAAATATTTAAAGTCACAGCATACAAGAAGTAACTAGAAGTTAGTTTCAAATCCAGAATAGAGAGGAATGCTTAGTTCCCTTACCAGTCTTGGTATGCTTTCCTCAAAACTCCCTTCAGGAACTACCCTGTCTGACTAGGGATTGCTCTCTCTGGTTCAGCTTTGTTTATTCTCCAGGGTTGCTTATTAACAGACATGTTTTCTGTAAACTGGCATAAAAGACATTATATAATGTTTGACAGGCACTGTGAGCCTGTGCAGGTGTATTCTGAGACATTGATCATGCATGGTCAGGGGACTTTCATGCTCCTTTAGTGGAGGTGGTGTCCCCAGCTCCTACCAAAGTCAACATCCTCTCACAATTATTTTTTGCCAGATGCTGGCAATTCCAAAAATAACTTTATTCTAAACTGATGTAGAAGTATAACTGATTTTGTTGCACAGAATATTTCTAATAGCCTAAATAGTACTAATATATTCTATTTAGCAAGCAAGAAGCTTTTCATATTCCATGAAGGATGACAGAGAGCAAATTTGCAAGCAATAACCTGAGTGTCTATGTACTTGTAAAGCTAGAAAAGGAATCTGAATACAAAGAAATAGATTAAGATGTGTGTTTTTATTCTACACATAAAAAACAACAATGAAAGTAATGGGGAATTTAGTGAATTTTCTGAGGTCCTATACAATGAGGTTAATAATAGAATCAGTAGAAGATGGATGGATGGATGGATAGAACATGCTTGGAAACCTAGCACTCAAGAAACAGATTGAGAAAGGAGGATCCCAAGCACGGGCTACAAGGTGAGACACTATAAATAAATAAATAAATAAATAAATAAATAAATAAATAAATAAATAAAGTCTAAGGTGATGGCTCAGTGAATAAGATGCTTGCTCCACAAGCATGAAAACTGGAGTTTAGATCTTCACCACACATGTAAAGCTCATGTAAGGTGTGCCAGCAGGAACCTGTACTTTCAGCCCTTAGGAGGTTGGTGGAGATGGGGAATGCCCAGGGGCAAGCTGGCTAGCTAGACTCACTGAATTAGCTATTTCCAGGTCCACCAAGAGAAGCCTACCTCAGTAAACAAAGTAGACACCTGCCTAGGAAAATACCCATTGTAAACTCTTGGCCTCCACCAGCCTGTGGCCTCCCACATAAATGTACACACATGTGTATGTGCGTGCGCGTGCCCACACACACAAATACACACACACATGTGCACTACACACAAACGTACATGTTAAGTAAATAAACAATACAAAGAGTAAAACAGAATCAATGATTAATTCTGGATATGAAGTACATATGGTGACACACAGTGATTTTTAGAGTTTCAAGCACTATGGGAGCCTTGAATATAAAAGCCAAACTCTCAGAAAGTTTTGCTAAAGTTTAAAAGAAAGTGGAATTCTTCAATTAAAGAAGCACATAGTTATTTTGCCTATTTATCCATTAAGCATCACATCAATATCCACTGTCAGCCTACTAGTCCCATCTTTCCAGAAATGAGGCAAAAAGTAGCTGAGGGTCACAAAGCAATGCAGATTATAAATTATCACTTCTAGGCCTGTTGCTTAGCGACCAAAACAGCCTGTCTTCTTATCCTTACACTGCTGGCAGCATCATTTGCATTCACTTATGTATACTTGAGTGAATTCTCAAGCTGAAATGGAAACCAAGAAATTACTACATGGACACAGTTAAATGGAAGAGATGCAACTGAATGTGTGAGATAAAAATCTATGGCCTGGGCTAGAGTCTGGGAGTCCTGAAAAGATAAATTGTGGCTTTGGAGTATATCTGTTCCATGGTAGAAATTTCACTGACAGAGCTGAAAGCAAGGAGCAATTGATCACTCACCTGAAAGCAGCTTCTATATTCAACTGACTCTTTGGCGGTTTTATGCTAAAGAAGAGACAGATTTGTTTCCTGCCTGACAGGAATGGCCAGTTTAGCTGCTGATCTAACCTTGTTACATAGTCTGTACGTGACCATGTGCACACATTGATATATGTGACAAGCACATACTTATAGGAGTATCACACTTGACTCTATTTGTGTAGGTATGAAGTTATGTTTGCAATAGTAAGAGCTAAATATTAGAATGGCATGGCACAGCTTCTCATGTTACTAAAGGAATAAGAAGAGGAAGGAATGAAGCACAATGACACAGAACTCAGAGCTCTAGCAGAGGCTTCGCTCTTGTGTGATGTTGTTTTCTAAAGGACATGGCATGCAGCTGAAAATGAAAAGTGAAGGTTTAAATGTGTTTTGTATAAAAATGAGAAGTAAACATGTCCAGCACCTGAATTAGTAGCATATGTGTTGAGAGAGAGGTGTGATATCATTTGAGAAGTTAAAATTGGAGGTGAGCAATGACGATGGCCGAGAAGTAAATCATCTAGGTATTAAGTTTCAGTATAGGAGATGAGAAACAGCAGAGACTGGAGAGAGGCTAGGGTAAGCATTTTGAGCAATTTACGTTTGTTTTGGATCTGAGAAACAGGTAGCACGAGAGGACTGTGGGCTAAGTGTATTACACAGTAAAAGAAGACACTGAAGCTCGTGCTCACAGACTTTCCTAAGAAACCAAACAAATGCAATTTATTTGCCATGATGATATTAATGCACTGTTAAAAGGACTAGTGCAAACCTTGAGGAGATGAACAGGAAGCATGCTATTGGTGAGCAAATGACCAAATTTTTATATCTTAAAACCTTGGATACCCAAGGTGCTGTGCCAGGAATTTGATGTGTTGTTTTTTTTTTTCCTTATAAGTAATAATTAAAATCTAAACCAAGGGGGCTGGAGAGATGGCCTAGCGGTTAAGAGCACCGACCGCTCTTGCAGAGGACCCGGGTTCGATCCCCAGCATCCACATGGCGGCCGAAAACCGTCTGAAACTCCAATTCCAGGAGAACTCCAGTTCCAGGGGAATCCGAGACCCTCTTCTGACCTCCGCGGCATTGCACGACACGGTGCACAAACCTGCATGCAGACAGTACATTGATACACATACAGAAATAAATAAAATTAATAAATAAAAAAAAATTAAAAAAAAATCTAAACCAAATGAAAGTGTTTCCCCTAAAATCCTACTACAAAACAATGTAATCATTTTGTTGAAAATCTCAGATGTGTATAATAATACATTTTCTGCTCAAGTTAACCTGCAGAATGGCACTTAAGCTTTGCTTGGTAACAGAGTCTTCATCCTGAACATCGGGCTAATGCTCTGGAGGTCTCAGGGCCACTGAGGACTGGGCCTTCAGACTAGGCTGGCTGGGTTCCTGCCACCTAGCAGCCCCGTCTACCCAATGCACCAAGTCCACTGGTATAGAGGGAAGCCACTATAATATATGGCCTCACATTTTTTGCTGCTTCACTTAATTAGATCAGCTTCTTCCTTTTCCTGAGTGCTTTCCCAGACATCCTCTTGCTCACTCTGGTTATAGCCTCACATAAAGTAAAGACTGACAAGGATGATTTTTTGTGTAATTTTATATAGTATTGACACACATAAAATGGAAACAGAAAGATGTGCTTCTGTTCTTCTAAACAGCAGAATGTAAGAGTTTTATATATGGTACATTCCTTTTTGGCTTTAACATTTATTTATCCTCTCTCTTCTCTCTCTCTCTCTCTCTCTCTCTCTCTCTCTCTCTCCACATGTGGAGGTCAGAGGACAGCTTGTAAAAGTCATTTCTCTCCTTTCACCATGTGGGTCCAAGGGTCCAAAGCTGAGTCTTCAGGCTTGCGGGCAAGTGGCTTTACCCTATCCATTCAGCCATTTCTCAAGTCCACATAAACTATGCTCTTATTTTGAAATATTTTCTGCCAAATTTTCAATATTGAAGAATATGATCCCTAGTAGATACAGGGGTGAGGTACATTGATATTTTCATCTTGTAATCTTTTCTCTTTTTCCACCCCACACTTTTCAAACTAGCCATCTTCAGCCTTGAACATTTCCACATTCCTCACTTTGATACTTCTATTTCAGCAGAATCTCCATAGAAGCCTTGCTCTGTTATGAAGCTCAAGACAGGGTGTACACAAAAGTAACTCACTGGAAAAATATGCAATCACCTGTTATTTTTGGTTTTCTATCATGCTACTAAAATGCCTGAGATGACTGGCTTATAAAGAGGCAAGATTTATTTGTCGCTCATGGTTTTGGAAGTTATAATCCATGATGGAGAGAGGATAAATTGGGTCTATGCTGAGGCAGTTGTGTGGGTACAGGAAGCAGAGAAAGACACACAGAGCCCTGAGACTCCCACTGGCCTCTATAAAGGCATCTTCTCAAGGACTTAAGCACCTCATATAAAGTTCCACTGAAACTCCCAATGGTACCACGATATGAACAAAGCCTTTAACACATGAATATTTAGAATTTCATTCAACATCCAAATCATAGCACTATCTAAGACACAAATGTTTCTACCACTCATATTTCTTAGCCATTTTCCTTTTAAATGGAATAAAAGAAAGTGGTCTCCCCTGGGAAAATATGGTTAATTAATACTTTCAACTGTTCCTATCGCACATGCTTCCTGGGTTGTAGAATCTTATAAAATATAACCATGTGAAGTGATAATGGTCAAAGGAAGACATATCAGAATCTGATATCTTAGCTACCCCTGGTCAGAAAGGAGGCATTCTAGAGAAAGAAACTATACCTCTCCCTTTGGTTATTAGACCCCAAAGAGTTAAAATTTCCCCAGGAATTGCATGATGGAAGAAGGGAAGGGACAAAGCTTTAGTGACAATAAAAAGGGGAATTGAACTCCAAAATACAGATTTCACACAGTTCTGATGAAATAAATTAACAGACGTATATTGAAAAGACTGAAAGTAGGAATCTTTCCTAAGTTTGACAAAACTCTAAATAAATCCATTTTCTTTATCAATTGTCTGGTAGTTTCTTTTAAGAAACAGCAGGTTTCTGAGTCTCAGTTCCTTCCCTCTGTCCCCATAACAGCTTTAATGAGTCCAGCAGGAGGCAAACCCATGGCTAACCTATACCTGTAGTTGGAAGGCAGGAGCCTTTCCCTGGTTCTCTAGCCCCTTGGTGACAGGTGTGTGTGTGTGTGTGTGTGTGTGTGTGTGTGTGTGTGTGTGTGTCGTTTGGAGTGTGGACGTGTGCGTACGTGCCTGGGCAGAGACCAGAAAAATGTATCATGTGTTCTCTCTGTTCTTTTTGAGGCAGTGTCTCTCCTTGAACCTAAGGCTCATATTTTTTCATCTAGGCTGCAAAGGTCAGCCAACAAAGCTCAGCAAGCCTCCTGTCTCCACCTCCCTGGTCAATACTCACAGGCTGGAACTTGTTTATTTTCTGCTCTTGGCACCAATTTATGAAGATACATTATAAATAAATGCCTATTCTTTTGGAGGATCCATTGAAGCATTTTCTGAATTGTTTTCAGATTATGTGAAAGGGATGTTCAGATTTCTATTGGCAAAATGCTTACTTTGTTTTTCTGTGCAGACTAGCATAGCATTCAGTCAGCCTCTTTTAGCGTAAACTTTATCTCCATGATTAGGGTGTGGAAGCTGTTTGAACTGTCTTGAAACATTTTGCAGCATCAGTTAAGAAGAGATAAGTTATCTCTTTTGTCATTTGGCTGCTGCCTTTGTTCTGGGATAAAGATTAAGATTCTTAAGAAAAACAGTCTGTGGAGATTTGCAGTAAACCTCTGAGGAATCTCTGTTGCAATTTATGTAGGAATGAACAATATAAAGTACTGTTTTGGTGGCCTCTATGCAGGACTCCTGCTGACTGGCCTTTCATGACCTCAGAAGGCACTCTGAATTAATGTAACTTTGTATATGTTATTTTATGCAATAACCTGTTCCTGTGGTAATTGGCTTAATAGTAGCTGAAAATTTGATGGCGGTACCACTGGTCCCTTTAGAGATTTATATACACACATGATGCATTTCAAAGAAAAGAGATAAACGTTCCTCCTGACCTGCTCTGGTTGACTCCAGGGTCTCAACAGAAGGGTCAGATACCATGATCTGAAACATCCATATAATGAACCTAGAAGGAAGAATACATTCCACTCTTGGGTTGGAAGGAACTCCAACAACTTATCTGGAAAGTGTATAGAAGGGGTAGGCATGGCATGACCTACCACACGTCCCTAGTTGTTGGGACTTCCAGAGACACTTAAGAAGGGGAATCTGACCTATTATTACCAAGTTCTTAGGAAGTCCCATTAAATAGCACACACTGGCTCCAAATACTCTTGCTTCAGACACTCTGATGAGATGCTAAACTCAGTCTGACCCCTGGAATTCCTAAAAGTAACTGGCGTTTTAAAAATCTCATTGTACTCTAAATTATTATTCTCAACATGCCTAATATGAAACATATGATTTTATTTGCACCAAGCATTGTTTTATGAAATCTGCTATTTTTAAATACTAATTCTGGAAACTGAAGCTAAAAAATACTTGTTATGGATTTATAAGAGAAATAAGAAAATGATTTACCTTAAAGACTTAAAACAAAAGCAGAAGGTCTACCAGGCATGACAACAGTAATCCCAGAACAGGTGTCCAAGATCATCTTGGCCGCATAGCAAGTTCCAGGATAGCCTGGATAGCCTGTGCTATGTGAGAGCCAGTCTTAAACAATGTAGATTATTTAATTGTTTTAAATATAATTTTGTTTTAATTCTATGCTCAAAATATTCAAAGACCTGCTAAATCTACACATGGGTACCCTAAGCTTCTGAAATAGTATATTAAATATGTTTCATAAAACATTACAATGATTTGAATAAGCATTGTTAGATCTTCTAAAGCAAGTATCTTAGAGAGAGAAAGGAGCTAAAAATACTCTACTGAAAGTACAGTTTGTTTATGTAAATAAATAACTCAATGAATCATAAAAGTTTTGCTAAGTTATAAAATTTTGTATTACCTTTATAGATTTTGATAAGAATTTTCTTCCAAAATAAATTCTAGAAAGAAATTTAATTGTATTTATTTTTAATGGTTTTCAAATAAGTTTTTTTTTTAGTGAATATACAATGCTCACATCTATAAATGTTACTCAAATTTTATCAGGAGTGTAGAAATAAATTTATATGAGTATTTAAAATATTAGAAAATGTTTATATGTACATAGGTTGACTATGACCAAAACATTGTTTATAAGGACTTTTTAATGTTTTGTATTCAAAGCAATTATACTTTCTTTGAATGTTGATCTACTTTAGTAAAATTTTTAAAGAACTAAGTTTGAAAGATGAGACTTTAATGTTTTGTGTCTCCTGTTCATTTTCCATACTTTTAACAGAAATTTTTCATCGGGCTGAAAACTTTTAATAACTACTTTATTGCTCAAGTTCAGCAGGGGTCAACATGAAGAGTACGCTTATACAAATGGCAATAAGGCTATTTTCACTGATGATCCATTCACAAATTTGTACAGGATTTTCAAAATGTGAATTTTCCAAAGGGTTTTCTGAGGTCAAGATTTAATATACCAGTGTGAACTAAAGCCTAATTCTTTGTGACTAAAGCAACAAGCTATTCTTCAAAATATTGTTCTTGAGCCGGGAGTGGTGGCACATGCCTTTAATCCTATCACTTGGGAGGGAGAGGCAGGTGGATCTTTGTGAGTTCAAGACCAACCTGGTCTACATAGTGAGTGAGTTCCAGGACAGCCAGAGAGGGAGACCCTGTCTCAAAAAGACCAAAAAATTGTTCTGTTCCTAGTAATATTTTCAAAAAAAAAAAAAAAATAGAGTAGAGAGGGCTGGGTGGTGGTACTCAGAAGTTAAAATGCTTGAAATAGAAGTGAGGTGATCAGAGCTCAAATCCACAGAATCCATGTACATTCTATAAATGGCGGTGGGCTCAATGTCCGGCCTGTAACTCCAGCATCAGAAGGCAGACAGGGATTCCCCAGAGCAGGCTGCCTACCAGCTCTGAGCTGGACTGAGAGGCCACACCTCAGTGAATAAGATGGAGCAATGGAGGAAGACTCCTGACACTCATGTAGTCACACATGAACACACACACACACACACACACACACACAAACGTGTAACACATCCAAACACATATACATAGGAAAATTAAAAAAAAAAAAAACTTCAAGAACTAGGATAGAAGACGGATTTTATGTCAAGTTAAGGTTATTGTTTATGTTTTCTCATGATTTTGTCAAAATTGTGACTGTTTATGAAACTGAATCTAAACAAAGCAAATTTCATTTAAATATCTGTTTTAGTTGTCTTCCATTGCTGTGACAAAACACTCTAACTGACACCAACTTGGGGAGGAAAGGGTTTATTCAGCTTACATCTCCTGGGTCACAGTTCATCACTTAGGGAGCCCAAGGTAGGAACTCAGGGCAGGAACCTGGAGGCAGGAGCTAAAGCACAGGTCATGGAGGAATGCTGTTCACTGGCTTGCTCCCCTGGCTCATGCCCAGCCTGCCTTCTTATACGGTACACAACAACCTGCCCAAGGTGGCACTACTCATTGTGGGCTGGGCCCTCCCACATTGCCTGACAATCAAAACAATACTCCACAGATGTGGCCACAGGCCAATCCAATGGAGCCAATTCCTCAATTGAGGCTCCCTCAACCCAAGTGTGTCAAGTTGACACTAAAGCTATCCAACACAATATACATGGCTAGCTATTAAAGCCTTCTAATGACTACCCTGTAAACAACTATTATTGTACAGTGAATGCAGTACCCATGACTAAATGTAATACCATGTCTAGAGCTGTATTTCTGAACTTCATCTAAATTTTATGCAATTTTTTGCAGAGTTAAAGGAGTATACATTTAATATATGTAAAGTGACCAAGAAGTGTTCTCCTACAAACAACATTACACCCAAATTCCAACATTTAAGTTGACAAAATGGTTAACATCTTTCCTATTTTTAATCAGTAGCATTTAGATGAAACATGTACCATTTAGGTGGCCCCGCAATTTCAAACCCTGGTCCACATCTATTTGCCTTAACTAAATGCATAGCTTGTTATTGCATCTCTGAGATGCAGTTGAGCACCCAGCAATGAGTCTAATTATGGACACTGGTACTTCTCTTAATTGGAAAGAGCTCTACAATTTTTACTTTTGCCAGTGCTTACTTTTCAAACTAATCATTATATATTTTCTCTTGATTATGTTTTGTATTTTCCTTGAATTCTGTAACTGTTATCTTTTGTCATTGTACAACTTCCTAGAAAAAACTTAAGCAATATTTTTTTGAGATACTAAGATAGGACTCATGGAATAGACAAAATTAAACTCAAGAATAGGCTCCGGGTAGACTAGACCTAATGGCTACTCCTTCCATCTCTTAGATCCTTGCATTTGGTCATAAATGGTTTTTACTGACAAACACCTTGATATCTGGTACTTGTTCCTCCCACATCCTCCTTCTTGGAATCATATCAGACTACCAGGTTACATATCCCAGCCATGAGGTGTGGTAGAAATAGAACCAAACAGTTCGTCAGCAGTAACTTCAGAGAATTTTTTTCAGAGACGGAAGAGGATGTTGTCAGGATGAAATTAATTCGCACTGGACATAGCATACACTTGAAGACGTAGCAGTGGGGAATCTGAACAGGAGGCTCCTGAGTTCAAAGTAACCAAAGCCAAGAGATTATATCAAGATCTTTCTTGTGCATGGTTACCTGACACTAACTGAATATACTGTTTAACATTGGCTCCTTGTTGTGTTTTGTTTATGAGTTTGTTTCCAAACATGGCCATATTTTAGGAATTTTCATACCAACTCCAGAAAATCATCCCAAATCATTCAAGACTCTCTGTATGTGTATATATGACTATATATATATATATATATATATATATATATGTAGTGTAAAAAGTTTTGTTTCCAAAATGTTTTAGATAATGTGCACACTGCTATAAGAGAAAAAGGAGAGATACTAGAGTCTTTGTGTCCCCAGTTTGGCCAAACTATGAGAAGCAGCAGGTTTATGAATTTAAGTTTCCTATAACAACACCTTTCTTTCCCAAATGACTAAGGACAAGACACCTAGCTCTCCTACATTATGAGTTCTCGGATCTTCCTTTGTTGTATTTAAATAGGTCAAGCCTCCATCCTCCACAATCTTGTGAGGAATTTTACCCTTTTCACAAAAAGTCTCAGAATCCCCAGAGTAAAATGCTCTCCTGCTCATTTCATATTCTACATCCGACAGCACTTGACAGACCAAAATCAACTCTTATACATGTGTGTTTTCAAAGTTCTTTGACCAGCTCCTATTCCTCCTTCTACCACAGTGCGTCAGCGCCCTATTAAAAGATGTTACTATGAAAAAAAAAAAAAAAAAAAAGAGAGAGAAGATGCAAGACAGTTACGGAGGATACATGTCTGGGATGGGGTGGGGGTGGGGGAAGGGAAAGGGAAATATGGCCCTGATCTGAATTGGAAATGAAATGCCCACGATTCACTAAAAGCAATCAAAAATAAAAATTAAATTAAAAAAAAAAAAAGAAAGACCTTGTCCTCAAGAAGCCCAGCTTCCTAATGTTGCTGCGTGGTCCACTATGGGCACCCGTGAACTTCATTTTATAGTGTCACCAGCCTCTATCTTCCAGGAAGATTCTTTTTATACTGAATTATTCAGGATGCAAATCACTCTCTATTTTGTGATAAGACTCCTCTTCAGAATCACAGAGCGGTTAGTGGCATACCAAAGTCTGGGCTCCACCCAACACCAGTTAGATTACAGTCTCTACAAGTGGCCTTAGCATCCTTGTTTTTAAAAGCTGGTGGCGCACGCTCTTTTATCACTTAGCACTTGGGAGGCAGAGGTCAGCGCAGATCTTGTGAGTTCAAGGCCAGCCCCTGGTCTACAAAGAGAGTGAGTTCCCAGGAAAGCCGGGGCTACAGGGAACACATTCGTCAAAAAGACAAAAAAAAAAAAAAAAAATAGTCACTTGAAGGAATTATCAAAGCTTTTACGTCTTGAGCGTTAACATGCATAGGAACCATCTGAGTATCCTGCTAAGATTTCAGTGTTGGCTTGGATGGTCACTCACACCTATAATCCCAGGACATGGGGAGGCAGAGACAGCCATTTATGAATGTTCAAGGCCAGCATGGTCTACATAGAGAATTCCAGGACAGCTAGAGTTTCACAGTGAGACCCTGTCTTAAAATAAATAAAATTAATAGATTTACATATATTACATCTTACGTTCCATTTGTCTATACTTTATTGTTTTTTTTTGGCATTAAATTATTCAAATGTATTTTATTATCTGTGATTTGGAAAAATGTGAATTCCTAAAACATTACTTTAAGATTCTAAACAAGCACCCAGGAACACACCTAGAAGAGCAAGGCTCTAGGCCAGTGGTTTCTAAGGAACTTAACGTCTAATCGCCTGAGGATCTTTACAAATCGCTACTGCCTGGCTCCCAGCTCCAGACACTCAATCTCCTTTTTAAGTTTCCTAGTTGCCTCCAAATCCCTCTGTTAGACCACAAATACAGGAAAGGTGAGTCTGTCATATCTGTCAGTTCTTCTATTTCCAGAACAAAAGCCACCTCCAAAATGCAAAAACATCTGTACTAGGCTTCTACTTTAAATCGGTCCCACTGGTAAATATATAATATATTATATATATATATTATAATATTATATATATATATAAGGAGACGGGAAGAAGGAGAGAGAGAGAGAGAGAAGAGAGAGACGAACTACATCTGTTTTCAGTAAATCATTATTAGCTGTTGCCAGTTAACACTTCTGTTTCCAAATGCTTAGAATGATAATCCCTTAAAGTACTATTTGTAGCAGAAATTTCTAAATCTAGGTGAACTTTTCCACCCATCAGATCTTGAAAGTAAGACCAGAGAGTGCATCATAATTAGCACCCTGACATGGGCTCTTTACAAAAAGAATACATAAACATGGATTCCAACATCTTACCCTGGTGGTGGTCAAGGCTCTTTAGACAGGTGTCCCACCTGAGTATTGGGCTAGTCACTGATTAAACTTAGTGCAGAGGCTGGCTCTAGACCACTGTCTACTTACTTAGGCTCTCCTGTCTTTTTGAGTTCCCTTTACAGAGATAACCAGTGTAAAATTGGATGCTAAATATTTTTAGTTCTTTTAAAATTTTGTATTTATTATTTTATGTGTATAAGTGTTTTGCTTGCACCTATATAAGTGTTCCACATACACATGATACCCATGGAGGCCAGAAATTGGCACTGGATTCCCTGGAACTGGAGTTACAGAGGATTATTATCTGCTGTGTGGGTGCTGGGAACCAAACCTGGGTCCTCTGCAAGAACAGCCAGTGCTCATAACTGATAACCCATCTCTCCAACCCTAATTCATTCTTTTTCCAACTACAAAATTTATAATTCAGGCTGCTGTGTGAACACACACACACACACACACACACACACACACACACCCTGCATGTGTATATGTAGAATTTTTTAAAATAATATGTATCAAATAACTATTACTCTTACCTGGTACTTAAATTAGCATGCTTCTTTCACATATTACATCTGAGACCATCACTTGTCATTATTGTTTGTTAATAAAATTTTCCAAAATAACAATAGTTTGATTCTATTTTTAATTTAAAATTACATGATGATATAGCAATTTGCTAGGTGGTATAGTGTTGTTATGAGAGTCATAATTTTCTCTATTTTAAAAGTATATCATGTACAGTCAGAAAGGATAAGCATAAACATGTAAGTATTTAAAAGCACAAACTGAAACACAGAGACAGCTTCAGCTCTGCAGAGAATCAAACATGAACAGAGCACTGTTTCTCAGAGACCAAGCCCTGGGGGCATCTATCTGTGAAAGCTGCACAAAAATGGTGGCTTTGTGCAGAATTTTGAAGGTACAAAGGACAGGCTTGGTGTGACAAGTGAAGGGAGGGAGGCAGAACAAAGAAAAAGGCTACTATTTTTGTAACATCATGGCAGTGGTCAGCAGCAACAGAGTCCAATTGCTACACTTTATAGGTCAGGATTTATGGGCTACATTTTTAAATAGTAAAATATAAAATGAATTCAAGTTTTAAAACTTAAGATCCAAAGATACTATGGGAGTCTCCTCCTGTGACAATCCTGCAGTGTTATATACAGAAGAGACATAGTTCAAGGGACTAAGAGAGGATCCTGTTACCTTGAAGATCAGTCTGATCTGCAAAAGCCTTGCTGTTGTGTATTCTTACAGCTGAAACTGGAGACCTTTGTACAGTTTTCACCTGGGTTACTTTAAAGTATTTTCCTAAAGTGAATTGTGTGTTTGTTGTATGTATTCTGTATTCGGCAGGAAGGACGGGGCAAGTAGATAACAATTCTACTGTAGTCGATACTCTAACAATTTGAGTTTCATTCACCTATAATGAGATGGATGAGTTTCACAATGAATAATAGTTGTGTCGTCCTCTGATAATCAGGTCTCCATCCCTGTGGAATCAGATGTCATGAATCTGCAGGCCCCCAAAACATCAACCTAGCTATATGTTAACAATGCTGAATTAATCAGCTATCCTTCAAGATCACAGGAAAATGAGCATTGTCACGTGAGATGGTTGAGATGAACAGGTTTTCCTGTACAGTCGAGGATTACTCTGAGTTCAGTTGTCCTATCTGTTCTAAAATAAAAGAAACTATCAAAGGCAACTATTATCTATTCTAATGAGGTAAGGAATTGATTTTCACAGATTCCTTCTGACACATGTAAAGTTTTAACTAGATCTATCTTCTCCAGGAACCCCCCACACACACACACCCACACAAATTCAGCTTCAGAGAATTCATTCTGGCATCCTGTGACTTGAGTACATGATTCTTATATAGTCCAGTGCAATAGGGCAGTACTTAAGTTCCATAAAGCACCACACTAAATTGTTAGAATAAATTTTTTAACTTTTTTAAAAATCTGCGGTACTTGGGCCTACCATTGATCTGAGGCTATAGAACAACTAACTTGAGACCCAAAGGAAAAACAGGTACATAAGGAAATGCAAAAATTTCCTGCCCTAACTAAGATGCTGTTGGATGGATGTAAAAAGAATTCAGCTAAAAGTATAGAACAAACAGGCTAGCCAGACAATCCAGAGCCGCACTGAACTGCTATCAGGAAACCTGCGGTTTCACAGGCTCTTCTCCACAGCCCCTGCCAATGTTGACCAAAACAATAAACAGAGAACTTAGGAAATGTCTCTTGAGTTTCTCTTCTTGAAAGGGGACTACCTCTGCTGGAGAATTGCACTGTTAGACATTGGATATTAATTTTATTTAACAAGCAAATATAGAAAAATTAATTCTCTACCGCTATAGGAAGGGGAAGAAATTTTCCTGAGCACAAATCATTAAGAGGCTCCTCTGGCTGAATGAGAGACTCGTGACACCACTCCAATGATCCAGAATAGTACCTTGCTAAGTCTGAAGCTTTATTAGGACAACTAAGAACCCAGCACCCAGCAGGAGCACCAACACACAGACACACAGGCAAGTATGCACACACCCACACAGATGTGTGCACACGCCCACAGAGATGTATGTACACATGGCTAACATGATGCAAGTAAAGTTGAGTAAGAAACAAGGAAGTTTTACGAAATGAAACCATGAAGGAAGAGATAGTATCTCTGAGGCAGATCACAGAGCAGAGCAGAAAGGAGAGCACAGATATAGAAAATGCTCCTGGCCCAACCAGGAGGAAAAGCTAATGGTAAAGCATTGAAAGCTAGTGCAGCAGAAGTACTAAGCCATGTTGAGGCATAAAATTACTCATCTTATTCTCTACGATCCTGCACAAGATGTTTAACTACCAACAAAAAATGAGAAGGCATCCAGTAGAACAAGTAAAAAAGCAGTGTATTGTTCAGAAAAAAAAAAAAAAGGAGACTGTCTCAGAGATGAAACAGGTGTTGGAAATATCAAACTGGGAATTAAAGATAACGAGGATTAATACATAAAAAGGCTCCAGCGGGAAAGGGAGACCACATGCAAAACCAGATGGATAATTTTAGCAATAAAATTTAAACTATCGCAAAACACAAATGAAATGCTAGACATTAACATATAAGCAAGGCAAGAATGTCTTCAATAGGCTAAACAACAGACCTGGCTCAGCAGAGAAAAAGAATAAGTGATATTTAAAATGAATTAATAGAAATTAACCAAATGAAACACAAAGGGAAAATTGGGTGATAGAAATGAACAGAACAGTCCAGATCCATGGAACAAAATCAAATTAACAAATGAGCAATTGAAATACCAGAGGGTAAGAGAAGAAATAGGGCAGAAGATCTTTTTAAAGAAAGAGTGCCTTAGAATGTTCTAAAATCAGCGACAAATTCAAAACTACAGATCACTGAAGCTCAAGGAACACTAACCATCATAAATAAAATGGAAAAGCATGGATATTTAAACTGCTGGAAACAGGTAGAGTAAACCTTGACTACAGCTGACGGGTAGAACAAGGTAAAAATTGCAGCAGCTTTCTCACCATAAATGATAAAAGCTATAAAAAAGTGAGTAACATTTGAGAGGAACAGCAAGAGAAACTTATCCCCAGTTCTATACCCAGTAAAGCATCAGTCAAAAGTAAAATAGAAAAAAAAATCTTTCCACAAGAGTAGGTTCAAAGAGAATTAGTGGCCATGGAGATGAACTAAAATATATAGAAGTAGCAGTACATCATACTAAACTCTCTACAAACGTTACTTAGGAAGGAGGCATATGATATTTGTCAGAAACTTGGCTCTATAGAAGGAAATGAAGAACACTAGAATTGGATAATGGATGTAATATAAAAATTTCCTTAACTATTCTAAAAGATAACTGCATGAAGGAAAAGCAGTAACAAAGCATTGCTTGCATATAGTATGGACCAACATGAGTGTATGGTGCTAACACAGCTAGTGAGGGGAGGCACTAGGACAGCACTGCCGCATGGGCCTTGCCATAGGTAAGGTAAAGTGCAATAGTACAGGCTGGTTTTAAAAACAGTTGAATCCCAGCACTCTCTGTGAGTTCAAGGCCAGCCTGGTCTACAAAGCGAGTTTCAGGCCAGCTGGGGCTACAAGGAGACCCTGTCTTGAGAATACAAAAACAAAAAAAATGGTTATGTCAATACCAGGGCAATCACTAAAAATTTATGGAAAAGGATAAATAATAAGATAATAGAGGTTAAAATAATAAGAAACTGTAAAAAGAGAAAAACAAAAAGAAACAAGTAGAAAACAGATGACAAGACAGTGAACTTTAAACATTTCAATAATTACATTTATTATACTCCATGATAAATACTCCAATATACCATTAAAAAGACAAATAATTATTGAAAAGACAAATAATTATTGAATTAAAATGTATAAGTGATGTTGTTTATAAAATGACTATTCTAAATATAAAGCCATAAATGTGGACATATGTATATAAAATATAAATATGAAAGTAAAAGATAAATCATGCAAATGATAAAAAGGAAAGTTTGAATATCTATACTATTATAATATCAATCAAAGCAGACTTCAGAAGAAACATTGCCAGAGATGAAGAGAGACAGTAGGTAATAATGAAGAGGTCAATTATGTGAAAAAACATAATAATTCAAAATTTTATGCATATTATATCAGAGCTTTAAAATATGTACACCAAAAAACAATTGAAAATGAAGGAGAAATGGATGAACAATACAATGGCACCTGAAGGGTTCATTCTCTGTTCTCAGAGATTGGAAGAACAAGTAAACAGAACTGATAAGGATATAGAAGCCTTGGTATCAGTCTGTCCTCACTATATTTATGCGACATTCCATCTAACAAGAGCAGAATGCACATAGTTTTGAAGAGCACATGGAACATTCAGTTATTTATAAGAAAAATTTAACAACTTGAAAAAAGCCTTAAATTATATTAACACAAAACTCCCACATAATCAAAGAATTGCACATTAAAATTAAAATTATGCTTTCTAATCACTAAATTTTAAAGGATATTTTAAATTTTTAAATATAATTTGGAAAAAGATTGTAAAAATAAACATTTATACACAACCTGTGGGAGTAAACATTTTAAAATTGTTGAAAAGAACATCAGGCAATCTATTCTAAACCATAAACACTACATAATTTGACTTACAAATTCACTCTGTAAGAATGTTTGCTTGGCTCTTTGTTCCTTCCTCTTCCAGAGACAGCCACATCTTCGTATGCAGTACCAGGCTCCTCTGTGAGACATAACGAAGGTCCCATTTGGCTGTATTCACTGATGTGGCCTTCCATGTTCCCACCCCCAGCACATCATTGTGAAGCTGATGTGCTGTTTGGAGAAAACCTCTAAATATATTGACATTCAGAAGTTTGTGACTCGGGTTTTAGCAGTGTCATCTAAAGGGCCACCTGGGCCATACTAAGGACCAGGTTGTCTTCTGTGACTTTAAAAGCAACACTCAATCTTCTACCCTTGATGCGGGGAATGACATTGCCTTCAATAACCACTTTGTGAAGGTCATTTGCTGATATGACAATGAATACAGCAACAGGGTGGTTGGCCTCAT
This sequence comes from Rhizomys pruinosus, assembly GCA_009823505.1. NCBI lineage: Eukaryota > Metazoa > Chordata > Mammalia > Rodentia > Spalacidae > Rhizomys > Rhizomys pruinosus. The sequence goes on along the minus strand of VZQC01010664.1, from coordinate 1,326,579 downwards.
GTTCAATATACCTACAAGGAGTTAGAAGCTCTGGAGCACCCACGCCAGCAAGGACATCAGAAGAGAGGGGTCCTTGGTTGCTTTGGAATCCCTGCCCTGGCTCAGCCCCCAACACAATGAGCATCCCCCCATAGTTTCCATGCCAGACCCCAGAAAATGCTGAGGTGCTTAGGGAGCCATACTTTTGCAAATATGATCAAGAAAGTTCACTGCAACCCCTCCCAAAGAATGAATATCAAATTAACTTTGATAAATATGCACAAGCATATTTCCTGCAGTATTATAACAGTAAAACCAAGAGGTATTTTTAATATATGAAAATTTATTATTATTTTACTATATAACATCTTAGCAAACACACCAGGCTGCATTTTTCCAATTGGCAAATGAGATATAGGCCAAAATTTCCTTTGATTCCCTCAAGAATCTCAGTATTGTCATCTGTCTTTTGGAGGGTTCAGCTTCTTACAACGTCTGTGATACAGTCCATGAGGGTACCAGCAGTGCCTAGTGGTGAAGAACATTTTGCTGAGATGTTCTATCATGGGTCCTTGCTCAAGGTGTTCACTTTTTTCTTCGAATTTGGTCTTCAGCTCTTTATCATGCGTTTCTTCATTATTATGCAAAGGATCTGGTCAAGGGTTTGTGTATTCAATACGTTTTGTGTACTCATATGGAATATCCATGGAAGGGTGATAGCACATTATTGTCTTGACATCAGATGTCAAAGCGAGCTCTACTTTACAGTTATAATCATCTGGAAGAGGAGAATGAGTACGTTTATGACAAACACAAAACAAAGCTCCATTTTGAATCACAAATAAGTGCCCATAACATAGTATTGTTTGAGATCATCCATTTTGCTACTGCCACAACCATGGTTCATCAAGATCCTTATCAAGTGATGTGAAAAATGATATTTTGAAGAAAAACTGCCTCTAGAATCTGCTTCTAGACACATGGACTTTGATTCTGCATGCCCGCCATCTTGGCTTACAAGAGGTATTTTTAATATGCAATAATATAGTAATACGCTTAACAAGTATATATTCATTTGGTGGCTACTGTGTAAACCATTCTAAGCACTAAATAAAAGGGAATATAACAATAGAATTCAATTTCTCAACTTCCTTAAAACTACTCTAGTAGAGATTTGTAGGAAACAAATTTTGAAAAAGAAAACAATACGAGCTGAGGAGCTGGCTCGGTGGATAAAGAATTTCCCACATGAATATGAGGAACTGAGTTCAGATCCCTAGTACCCAGGTAATGTCAGGTTCACATGGTGGTCCACCTCTAATGCTAGTGCTTGGAAGATGAACACAGAGGATCCCCAGAGCAAGCCAGCCAGCTAGATCATTGAGATATGAGCTCAACCAAGAGACTCTGCCTCCAATATATAAAGTGGGAAGTGATTGAGAAAGGTTCCTGGCATCAGCCTCAGGCTTTCACATGCATTTATACACTTGTACACACACACGCCCACACATATGTGTACATGCATGCACATACATAGAGAAAAATTCAATTAATATGTGATGAGATTTTTATTAATTTTTTATTAATTTTTTATTTATTTTTTATTGAAGTTTTGTGTACTTCATACATCATTTTTCAATTCAGTTCAGGCATATTCCCCTTTCCCTCCCCCCCACCCTACCCCACCACNTCTTGTGGACAGTCAGCACAAAGAAGGCTTATCTGGAGTGAGAGGTCCTTACCTGTTGCTGGACTGGCACTTGCTGTACCACCTGTGTAGGCACTGCTGCTTGACTTGCCACAGATGTTTGCAAAGTCACTGTCGAACCTGTGTCCGAACCCGTCTCTGATGTCTGCATGATGGTCTCTGAAATATATAAAAACAAACTTCAAATGTTCCTCTTCCATGACAAGCCTCATCATACTTATTGTTAACATTCTATTCTGAGCCTCTCATTCATATTATCACTCACTCCATCACAGTGTCTTAATAATTCATTCATGTTTTCAGCCATTCTGACCAGTTTTAAAATAAATACAGAAAATTACCAATCCACACCTTTTTTTAAATTTTCATTTTTTATTGATGCTTTGTATATTTCATACATCATTTTCCAATTCAGTTCAGGCATATTTCCCTTTCCCTTCCCCCCACCCTACCCCACCACATCCCAGATCATGCATTCTGCCATAACTGTCCTGCATCTTTCTCACGGTCTTTTTATGCTTAGGAATTCACATTTTCCTCCATTAATTTTATATCATTCTAAAATATGGATACATGCTCTTCACCCATATATAGTAATTACAGAGTTTGAAAATAATTGGTGGGTGGATTCTAGAGCCCATTGAGAGATTCACATTATAACAATATAGTTGCTTTCAGGTAAGCAGAAATATAATGATAATGTCATTCAGCTTCCTTTCATCTGGGGGATTTAGTGTTAGCATCCACAAATGAGGGAAATCATTCTCTATTTGTCTTTCTGGGACTGTGTTACTTCACTCAGCATAATGGCTTCAAGCTCCATCCATTTACCTGCCAAATTTATAATGCCATCTTTCTTTACCACTGAATGGTACTCCACTGTGTAGATGTACCACATCTTTGTCATCCACTCGTCTGTTGAGGGGCATTTGGGTTGGTTCCAGCTCTTTGCTATTGTGAAGAGAACTGCAATAAACATGGATGTGCATGTATCTTTGCAGTAGGATGAGTCTTTGGGGTATATGCCCAGGAGTGGTATGACTAGGTCAGGTGGTAGGCTCATTCTATGTCTTTAAAGGGTTCTCCACACTGCTTTCCATAGTGGTTGTACAAGTTTACATTCCCACCAGCAGTGGATGTGTGTTTCCCTTTCCCTACAACCTCTCCAGCATCTGTTGTGTATTGTTTTCTTGATCTTGGCCAGTCTTATTTGAATAAGATGATATCTTAAAGTGGTTTTAATTTGCATTTCCTTAATTATTAATGATGTTGAACACTTTTTAAGATGTTTCTCAGCCATCTTTAATTCCTCAGTGATTAAGACACTGTTCAGCACATTACTCCATCTTTTGAGTAGGTCATTTGTATTCTTACTTCTTTGTTTTTTGAGTAGTTTATATATTCTTGATGTTAATGTTCTGTCAGATGTATCACCGGTAAAGATTTCCTCCCACACCGTGGGTTTTCTCTTCACCTCCTTGATTGTTTCTTACACTGTACAGAAGCTTTTTTTTCTTTATTACTTCTTTATTTTTTCATTTTTTTAAAAATAAGTAATAATTTATGAGTACAAGCATCCTTCATGTAAAACCAATTTGCAAGAAGTTGTGCCCAAACCCACACCCATGGGTCCCACCATCCAGCTGGGGGGTCTTGTGTGTTCAATCAAGTTGATCAAATAAGTATCCAGACTATATTGCTGTAGTATCACCATTCACCCCAATCCCAGTCCTTACATTCTACCATTCCCCCTCTTCTGCAGATTGTTACCTAGGCTTAGAAAAGGGGCACAGGTGGATGAGAAGCAAAACAGTCTACTTTCTCTGGAGCTGTTGCTTTGGACTCTGGTCAATTCTTGCTGTTTCCTTTCATGGGCTGACAGTTTGTCCTGAAAGATTATTCCTTTCAATCCTACTAATGAAGCACAAGCAATTAGATATATAGGTATTTAAACAGTACTAATTGTTATGGTAGGTTATTTTGGTATAGACACAGATGTTTGGATGGTATGTTAATCCACGAATTACGTTTTTTTCTGTAAAATATGACAGGGTCTTACTGTGGCTTATAACATTTCCTAACCACTAGAGGATGTAAGCTTGTGGCATCAGCCATGGGTTATTCCTCCAAGGAGAGAGCTAATAGCCAATTAGATTTGGGATATACAGGCATATGTCTGCCTCTGCTGCACAGTATTTCCAGGCAGGTGAGGTGTAGCTGGTGCTGACAGAGGAGTCTTGCTTGACTCAAGGAGATCTATATTTGCTTTATTGGTTTAGTGGCCTTTGGTAACACTATCTGGTATTCCAGAGACCAACTGTACACTTGCAAGTGTGGTCTCAATGCATCTTTCCCATGCTTACATCTGGTCTTCGACACCAGGGCCTTATTGCCTTTCTTCTTACAGGTATCCCAGTTTATAGACAAGAAGCCTTTATCTTTTGGGGGGGCTTGGATCCCTGGCCAACATCTCCTTGGTAGAATAATCCATTGCTGATATCAGAGCTCTCCTGTATTAATATATTTTGCTTAATTGCATAGCTTAAGGAGAATTTAGTATCATATTTGGTTCTGAATAGAGAATAAACCTTTTCACAGTTCCTATGTCTATTAGTCAATTAAAGAAGGCAGTTTTACCGGTTTTAAAAGAGATTACCTCTATAGCAGTTAGCTCCAATTTACAGTTAGAGAACAACCTCATCATCATCATCATATTTCTCCTTTTTCTTTGGAGGGGAGGTAAGAAAGTCTCTCATATTAAAACCTTGAGGCACCTAGAAGATAAGTTTTGTTAGGACTCATTATGAATAGTTGTTACAAGTAGGATCCACAGAGGGGTTTGATGTCTGTAGCAGTCTGAGGCTTTTCTTCCTTTCAATGTCCAGATGGGCCAAAATTTCTGCTGGCACTTCCTGGTACATCCTACACAATGCAAAGCTGTATCTTTTCCTTCTCAGCCATTAAGTTGGTGACATTTTGACCTGTTGGAACATACAAATCTTTTCCCCTAGTTTTAAGATTTGAATTGCAAAGTTTTTGACAAAAAGTTTTCATTTATATCTGTATCCTGTCCCCCTTTTTATTTTAGGTTTTTGGTTTTTGACCCATGAGTCTCAAAAAGGGCAGTTGTATTACATATACCTATAGGCTGGAATCAAGGTGCAGATTTCATCAAATTCACCCAAGCTGTTTTGGGTGACTGTATGTGGTTAGCTTGGGAAGCAAACTTAATTTTTTAAGTTAAATCATCCTACAGGTAAAAGAGAATGCTACAAGATGATACTGTACAGCAGAAAAATTATAGAGAACATTTGTATGTGTCAATCCCAAAGTTATTGTTATACAGATTTTAAGTAAAACAAATGTGGACAACAACAATTTATATGGCCCATGAAGTGGCGTCATGACCCCCGTTTTTATCCAGAACTTTAAACCAATGTTGTTTAATATACACATATTTAATTTATAAACCTAAACAACATGTAACCGTAACTAGATCAGAGCTCTGGGCAAATTAGATTACTTGTTGAAATCATGTCAAATTAAATTATACATTATAATATTAAACCCATTCCCTTTCCACCCATCCCCCCTTCCCATTCACCATTTCAGTCAGTTTTCTGATGCAGTCTTCCGTTGTTGTTCTTTTATATGCAATCCTCTCCACAAGAAATATTAACAACTGGGTTTATTTGGGCTAGGCATCCACCGACTGCGGGATACCCATTTCGTCGTTTGTTTTTGGGACTGTGTACTTCACTTAATTACATATCTTCTAGCTCCATCCATTTACCTTGCAAAGTTCATGAGTGTTATCTTTCTTTTACTGGCTGCATAGAACCCAATGTGTAATGTTTACCACCTACCCAATCACATTCTCTATCAATCATCATTGGTTGAGGGGACATTTGGGTGGTTTCCAAAGCTTTTTTGCTACTGTGAGACAGAGCTGTAATAAATATAGCTGTTGCATGACTATTTCGTGCGAGTTTAGATGAATCTTTGGGGTATTACTATAGGAGTGGTATGACCTGGGATCATAATGGTCAAAGCTTCATTTTGATCTTTCCAAGTGTTCACATCCTGCTTTCCATAGTGGCTGTCAATAGTTTACCTTCCCCAGCCTCAATGGATATGAGTGTTCCCAAACTTCCCCCCACACCCTCCCTCCGCACTTGGATATCATTTGTTTTTCTTGGATCCTTGGAAGTCTTTATGCAGGTGAGTGAGATGATATTCTTAGAGTGTGGTTTTAATTTGCATTTCCTTAATTATCAGAGATGTTGAACACTTCTTAAGATGTTTCTCGGCCATCTCTAATTCCTCCTCTGTGAAGTCTCTATTCAGATCTTTGCTCCATCTTTTGAATGATTCATTTGTTTTCTTTCTTCTTTGTTTTTTGAGTAGCTTGTATACTCTGGAAATTAATGCTTTGTCAGATGTATCTGCTGTGAAGGTTTCCTCCCACTCTGTGGGTCTTCTCCTCACTTCCTTTATTGCTTCCTTTGATGTACAGAAGCTTTTGAGTTTAATGAGGTCCCATTTGTCAATTGTCGATCTTATTTCTTGTGCAGCTGCTGTCTGATTTAGGAAGTCTTTTCCTACGCCTATGTCTTGCAGTCTGCTGCCAAGTTTCTGTTCTATCACCTCCAGAGTTTTGGGTTTCACGTTGAGGTCTTTGATCCATCTAGAATTGACTTTTGTACAGGGCGAGAGGTAGGGGTTTAATTTCATTCTTCTACAGGTGGTGATCCAGTTTTGCCAATACCACCATGATCTTTTCACAATGTCCCATATTTCCTGGTTGTTCCGTTTTTATGTATTTTTTAATTTTTCATATTCTTTATTTGGGCTTTTTAGTTGCTCTGTGTTATCTTCCAGATCTGATATTCTTTGTTCTGCTTCCTCCATTCTACTTCTGAGGCTTTTTCCTTTCCTTTCTTCTTGACTGGATGAGTGTTCTAATTCCTTTTTCGTTTCATCCTGTGTTTTGTTTAGTATTTCCATTTCCTTTTGGAGCTTCTCAGTCTCTTCTTGGTGCTCCTTACTTCGTTGGTTGGCTTCCTTTTTCAGTGTTTCTACTTCCTTTTGGAGTTTGTTTCATTCTCCCTCTAGTTCTTCTGGAGTTTGTCAATCTGTTCCTTTAGTTCTTTCCGAAGTTTGTCATTGTATCCCTCTAGGTCCTTTTTGAGTTTTTAATTCTCTCTTTTTAGTTCTCTGAATTCTTTATTTTCTTTAATTTCTCTGCATAGGTCTGCAATTATTCCTCTAAGGTCTGTTCCTTGGGTCACCTCCAGGAGGATCCCACTGTAGCTATCTCCTACAGGTTTGGTAGAGCCTGGTCCAGGATTATCCTGTGCCTTTCCCATGTTGTCCCTTTGTCATGTCCCTGGCATGTGGGTTTCCCTTTTGTTATTCGAATCACAAATATCTTTTCACTATGTTAGCTGATGGTTTTGCTTGCCTCCTTCTGATGCTTTTTTTTTCTTTCCTCCTCGTTTATGGAGTATTGACTAGGTTTCAGGCTTTCAATTTTGTTTATATATTGGATATTGGAAGCCAAAGTCACTCTTCTCTTACTGTTCTGAAGATTCTCCAAAAAAAAGTCCACTTGGATACTCTCTCACCAATTCCAGTTGGCAGGGCGGGCAGGGGGGGATATGCCTGACTTAGCCCACACCCCAGTACCTGCCTGGAGCGACTTCTGAGTTCCTGTGCCTCAGGAGCCTGCCCACACAAAGCCACGGAGGCGCCAAACCCGACCCGCTGGCCACCGGCTGCAAAGGCGAAGGGCCTTTGTCCTGCCCAGACAGCCACCCCCTACAAAAGGGTTCAGAGTTGGGACCCTTTTTCAGCTGCCCAGGAGACAGTCTATCCCAAAATCTATCTGCCTGGAGCAACTTCCGGGTTCCTGTGCCTCAGGAGCCAGCCTGCACAAAGCCACAGAGTGTACAGAAGTTTTTGAGCTTTATGAGGTCCCATTTGTTGACTGTTGACCTTACGTCCTGGGCAGCTGCTGGCTGATTTAGAAAGTCTTTTCCTATGCCTATGTCTTGTAGGTTGTTGCCAACTTTTTCTTCTAACTTCTTCAGGGTTTCAAGCTTCACGTTGAGATCTTTGATCCACTTGGAGTTGATTTTTGTGCAGAATGAGAGGTAGGGGTTTAATTTTGTTCTTCTACAGATGATGATCTAATTTTGCCAGCACCATTTGCTTCTATCCTTCCTCCACTGAGGGTTTTTTGTCCCTCTGTCAAATATGAAGTGGCTGAAATTGTATGAGCTCAAGTTTGGATCTTCAATTTTCTTCCAGTGGTCAACAGGTCTGTTTTTGTGCCAGTACCAGGCTGTCTATATGACTATGGCCCTGTAATATAGTTTGAAGTCTGATAGGGCAATTCCCCCTGTATTGCATTTTCACTCAGGGTTGTTTTAGCTATTTGGGGACTTTTGATTTTCCATATGAATTTAACAATGTTTTTCCAAGTCTGAAGAAGCTCATAGGGATTTTGATTGGTATTGCACTGAATCTGTGTATCAATTTGGGTAAAATGGACATTTTTACTATATTAATTTTCCCAATCCATGAGCATGGGAAGTCTTTCCATCTTTTGATGTCATTTTCAGTCTCCTTCTCAGGGGTTTAAAATTTTTGTTATAGAGGTATTTTGTATCTTTGGTTAAGTTTGTTCCCAGGTATGTTATTATTTTTGAGGCTATTATGAGTGGAAAGGTCTTCTTATATTCCTTCTCCACTTGTTTATTGTTGGTATAAAGGAAGGTTACTGATTTTTCTAGGTTAATTTTGTAGCCCAACACTTTACTAAAACCCTTAATCGATCCTAGATGTTTTCTGGTGGAGTTTTTAGCATCCCTTAGATAAACTATCATATCATCTGCAAAAGGAGATAGCTTAACTTCTTTTCCAATTAGTACTCCTTTAATTTCCTTCTCTTGTCTTATTGCCTTAGCTACTGTTTCAAGCAGTATGTTGAAGAGGAGTAGTGATAGGGGGCAGCCTTGCTGGGTTCCCACCTTTAAGGGAAGTTGTTCCAATTTTTCTCCATTTAGGATGATGTTGGCAGTAGGTTTGCTATATATGGCTTTGATCATGTTGAGGAATGTTCCTTTCAGACCTATTCTCTCTAGGACTTTAAACATGAAGGGATGCTGGATCTTGTCAAAGGCTTTTTCTGTATCAATTTAGATGATCGTGTGGCTTTTGTCTTTCAGTCCATTTATGTGTTTTATGATATGTCTTGATTTACGTATGTTGAACCATCCCTGCATCTCTGGTATGAATCCAACTTGATCATGATGGATGATCTTTTTCATGTGGGTCTGTATGCAATCTGCAAGTATTTTGTTGAGAATTTTTACATCTATGCTCATTAGTGAGATGGGTCTATAGCTTTTTTTTTTTTTTTTTTTTTT
>VZQC01010664.1:1281787-1316821 GCA_009823505.1 Rhizomys pruinosus | reverse complement strand
TATATTATATATAATATATTATATATATTTATATTATATATATTATTTTTGTATGTGTATGAATGTACTGTCTGCATGTAGGTTTGTGCACCCATGTCATGCCATGCTGCAGAGGTCAGAAGAGGGTCTCAGATTCCCCTGGAACTGGAGTTCTCCTGGAATTGGTGTTACAGACATTTCTTAGCCACCATATGGGTGCTGGGGATCAAACCCGGGTCCTCTGCAAAAGAAGTCGGTGCTCTTAACCACTAGGCTATCTCTCCAGCCCCAATTTTTCATAATCTTTACTTGAGCTTTCTAGTTACTCTGTATTATCATGCAGGTCTGATATTCTTTTTTCTGCTTCTTCCATTCTGCTTCTGAGGCTTTTTTCCATCCTTTCCTGGTGATTGGATGAATGTTCAATATCCTTTTTCATTTCATCCTGTGATTTCTTTAGATTTTTCCACTTCCCTCTGGAGCCTGTCCTTCTTGTAGCTTCTTGGTTCGTTGGTCATTTTCTTTTTTCATTTCGGCCTGGGATCTTTTCAGTGTTTTGACTTCCATCGTGGAGTTTGTTATTTTCTCCCTCTAGGTCCTTCTTGAGTTATTCAAACTCCTCCCTTAGTTCTTTCCACTGTTTATCATTATCTCCCTCTAGGTCCTTCCTGAGTTTTTCATTCTCTTCCCTTAGTTCTCTGATTTCTTTGAATATGTCTACAGTTGTTCTAAGGTCAGTGTCTTGGCTTCTTTCCTCAGAGATCTCATTGTAGGGATTTTCTGTAGGTTTGGTAGTGTTCGTTGTGGATTTGTTATGTTATTATGAGCTTTTCCCATGTTGTTTTTTCTTTGTGTCTTTGGCATGTGGATTTTTCTGTTTATTTGTTTCTTTGAATTCTGGCACCTCAACGTTGGCTACACAGACTATAATCAGCAATGCTCCACCTGTTAGGTCCTCTGCACCACAGCTCCACCAGGATGATGGGGGTGTGAGGGTGCTACTTTGGCCCCCAAGGGTCAAGGCAGCTCTGCCTTGACTCACTAAAACCTCACTGACTCCAGGACAAGTGTCTGGAGTCCGAGCTGGGATTTACAGGGGCAGGTGGCATGCCCCCCGAGGGACAAGGCAGGTCCACCTTGCCTCACCAGCACCTCACTAACTCCAGGCAGGTGTCTGGAGTCCATATGATGTAATTTGTAGTGGTAATAAAAACAATGAACTTAGCAAGTGAGATTTGGCATATTTATAAAATACTACAGCATACTTGCTATGTAGCAATTAAAATCAAGTTGAGGGCTGGAGAGACAGCTCAGTGTTTAAGACCACTGGCTGTTCTTACAGAAGAATCTGGGTTCCATTCCCAGCACACACACATGACAGCTAACAACCTTCTGTAACTCCAGTTCCAGGAGATCTGATTCCCTCTTCTGAACTCCCCAAGCGTGGCATGACACAGGTACACTTACAAACATGCAGGCAATATACTCATACACAAAATAAAAAATAAATAAAGCCCAGCATGGTGGTACACACCTTTAATCCTAGCACTTGGGAGGTGGAGGCAGGTGGATCTTTGTGAGTTCAAGGCCAGCCTGGTCTACAGAGTGAATTCCAGGCCGGCTGGGGCTACAGGGAGACCCTGTCTTGAAAAGACAAAAAATATATAAAATTAAAAAAATAATAATAAATAAAATATTGAAAGTCAAGTTGAAAGAAACAAAAATACTGACACAAAAGATATGGCTGATATACCATAATTTGTAATGTTCATTATGAGATATATATATATATATATATATATATATATATGACATTATGAGACATATATATATATATATATATATAGTGAATGGCACATGTCTCATAGGAAAAAAAGACAATATCAGAAAAATAAAATAATATAAGACTGCTCTAAAGGTTAATGATAATTATAATTATTATTCAATTATGGATTTTTCCTTTGAACTACTTGTTTTTCCAAGTTTTATGGTATAGATAGACAGATAGCTGGAGAGAAACATTCTTGAAAAAAAATGTTAAGAACTGTAAGAAGGCAGAAAATACTAGCCAAGCACAGTGGCACATGCCTTTAATCCTAGCACTTGGGAAGCAGAGGCAGGCGGATCTTTGTGATTTCAAGGCCAGCCTGGTCTACAGAGTGAGTTCCAGGATAGCTGGGGCTACAGGGAGACCCTGTCTTGAAAAATAAAAAATAAAAAGAAGGCAAAAAATAAAATAATAGAAGCAAACATTGTGTTAGTTACCTATGTTTTATTTGGTTATGAGACAAGGGAAATTTCAGAAAATGTATAGAGCCAGCAAAAAGGTAAATAGGAAAAGTGCTAAAAATATCAAGAGAGTGAGCTGGGCATGGTGGTTCATGCCTGTCATCACAGCATTCAAGAAGCTGAGGAAGTTTCAAAGGTGTGAGTCTATCCTGAGCTATCCTGCAAGACCCTATGTCAAAATAAAAATAAATAAACAAGATGGGTATGGTGGCACATGCCTTTAATCCCAGCACTCGGGAGGCAGAGGCAGGTGGATCTCTGTGAGTTCAAGTCCAGCCTGGTCTACAGAGCGAGTCCCAGGCCACACAGGGGCTACAGAGAGACCCTGTCTCAAAAAAAACCAAAAGTAAATAAATAAATGAGAGAATAAATAAATAAATAAATGAAATTCAAGAGATATTTAGACAAAATTCTAGGAAAGTAAAGGTAGAATATTCTAGGCACAGGAACAGATCAGCCCTCAGGGAAAAGACATGCAACTTCCTTTGAACTAGAAAAATACTACAAAACAGTTCAGGACATCCCCAAAAGCACAAGGACAGTAAAAGAACAATACTGAAAAATTGTATAATAGTTTCCTGAGCTAAGAGGAAAGCCGTTAAGTTGGTTACAACAAAAGGATCAAAGATGACTACAAGGTTGGCAATGAAAGAAGTTTTGAATGGCCAAATGACATAACTGTAACAGAGCGTCAAGCTGGATGAACGAAAGATTATTAAAGAACTTACATTCAGAGGAACCCAATCATAGTGCAACTAACCGGGATGGACGTGTGACATTCTCCAGGCTCATTTTCCAGTATGGAAACAGGAGCAGAATGTCAGAAAGCAAGTAAACTGGTTCTCTCTGGTGATGTTCACGTTTTATAAAATTACTCATGTCCTCTAAAACAAACATGATCCCCTGCCTGGGATCTTCTAATTCTTTATTCACATGGTCTCCAGTCTGGGGACTTGGATGGAACTCAGTGGTAGACAATCAACCAGAAGGCCCTGGGTTCAATCTAGGAAATCTAGCATGCTGCAGGAGAAAAAAAGACAGTCTATTATTTTGTATTTTGGAACCACAGTTCTAATCCCCAATCCTGAAAATTCCAAATTTACTTCCCTGTTTTTTTTCTCCCCCTTATAACACTGTGTAGTTTATCTACACAGGCTCTTCATGCATCTTCTCCACTGGACAGAAACCTCCACTCATTTTTATCTCTTGCTTACTCTTGTATCCATCACATCCAAGGAGTGCCTGGCACACTGAATATGCTCAGCAATTCTATTTACATTTGTTATATAAATCAACTTCTTAGTGAGAACTAATCTCATTCTCTTAGTATATAGTGGGAAAAATAAATATCACTTCATTAACTTTTCCTGTTATTGAATTCGCATATTCATAACTTCTCTTTTTCCCAGATGACAAATTTAAAGTGTTATCATTCAACTGACAACATCTATTTACAGTTTCAATGTTGGTAACTGGTAAATGAGAAAATTTTAACTTTATGTCTTAACTTTTCTCATTAAGTACTTATGGCAATAATGCCAAAAAGAATTTTCTAAGAAGCCATGAAATTTAGAATTCCCAGTGCTCTGTATATGATGCCACCAAGTTGAAGGTAGAAAGTCTCACCAGAGTATGAAGAAAACTGAAGGCAACATATAGTCAGATGCTTGTCAGAGTGAATGCTAAGATAGATTCCTGCTAAAAATACAAAGGGGTACTTGGCTAATGGAATAAAACGTTACCTTTACTACTACTGAAAGCCTCAGGAGTGGTGTGGGACAATGTGGGCTTCCCAACTGTAAACTGCAGAACTGGGCAGACTAACCCCAGACTATCACTGCCAGCATTAGATAAACAGCCAGACTTCCCCACCTAGGGTAATCAAGTAAAAGAGATACAGAATCGAAGAGAAGGCCACGGGTTACAGGCTCTCTTCTTGAAGTACACCAATCATGAGATTTTCTTCAGCCCTGCTGCGGGGGGGATCCAGTCAGAGGTAGACAATGCCCAAAGTGTTCAGAGAACTTTTGAAGATTCCTCACAACAGATACACTGAGGCTTGCCTCAGGGAACATCAATGCCACCTATCTAGAGAATATTTGGGGAGAGAAAGGAACCTCTTTTATGGTTGATCTTTAAGATCTTATTACAGGCGGATCTTTGTGAGTTCAAGGCCAGCCTGGTCTACAGAGTGAGTTCCAGGACAGCTGGGGCTACAGGGAGACCCTGTCTCAAAAAAGACAAAAAAAAAAAATAAAAAAAAAAAAAAGATCATATTACACAAGCACTTTGGAAGCTTCCAGTTTCTGCTCAAAAGAGTACTTAAGGGGGAAAAAAGGGGGGTGGGTGGGAGATGGAGAGATTGCTCAGTGGTTAAGAGCACTGGCTGCTCTTGCAGTGGACCTGAATTTGATTCCCAGCACCCACATGGCACCAAACAACAACAATACACAACTCCATTATGGGGAATCCAACATCTTCTTCTGACCTCCATACACATTACATGACCTGCATACCTACATACATGCAGGTAATACACTCATACACATAAAATAAATAATAAATAAAAATTTAAATTAAAAAAAGAAAGGATGCCTTCTATTTTTCTATACCTCTGTTATGGTGGCAAAGACCTTTGGAGGGATGCAGTCAATTACCATGAGGAAGAAAGCTAGCCACATTCAATGCTGTGCCTTATTTTTCAGACAGCTTCAATACTGAAAAATAAAAATAAAATGCCTAGTCAGTTATGTCTTATTTTATCAATTCGATCATTTAACTCCTTATATTTGAAGAAAGAACATTCTTCCACATCCCACAAACTTAAGAATATTATGATTTGTTTATAGCTAGTGTTCGTTTTCACTAGGCTACATGCTAAATGCACTTTCCTCTAATTTAATTTCCCCCTGGAGTTAAAAATCGATTACAAAAACATTTTAAAGTTTTTAATATATAAAAATATCCATGCTAGTTTTGTCTTGTGGGTTCCAAAAGATTCTACACATCCACATACTGCAACCCTAAGACTTTTATGTTTAGATTATTGTATTTTTTCTTTCTTTCCTTATATTTTTTTGTGTGTGTGTTTGTGTGTGTTTGAGGCAGGGTTTGATTATACAGATCTAGATGGCCTAATACTTTCTAAGCAAAGCAGGTTAGCCTTAAACTCACAGAGATCCTCCTATATCTGGCTGCTGTGTACTGGGATCACAGGCATATTCTACCATGCCCAGCTGTAAACCACACCTACTTAGTTTTGTGGTTTTCCTGAAGTTGCTTGCCCATCTTTCCCACTGTTCTCTAGACTCCTTGCATGGCTCTTTCCTGAAACTTGCCTGTGCCATTGACTTGGGAAGTGTTTTCACTTCTCTTGCATTAGATTTGATTATAGATTCCATGTGTCTTCTTCCTAATTTCATTTAAATACTTCCTATCATTTTAGAGTAACATCAGAGCATGTTACTCTAAAATGATAGGAGAGGAGTACAAGGTTTCAGATCTTGTGTGAATGATAATGATATGCAGTCTTCACAACATGGAGTGGTGAAATTGTATGCAAGCAGAAAGACCAAAGAACAATATAGAGTGTTCTTTGGAACCATGAACAATTTCCTTTTTGGAGACAGAATCACTCTGGCCTGGAACCCACCAAGTAGGCCAGACTGCTGACCAGTGAGCCCAGAGATCATTCTTCTGTCTCAGCCTTTCCAGTTCTAGGATTTCAAGCACATTTCCAGCCTTTTTTTTTTAATGCAGGTTTGAATAATCCACTTTGTGTCTTCATGTTTGCACGGTCAGCATTTTACTAACTGAAGTAACTCCCCATGCCACAACTTCTTTATAATTTGTTTGTGAAGAATCTAAAAGGTGAACATCATTTCCATCAGTTTTAAAGGAATTCTTGATTACATGCTACTGAAAAATCTATTGTTATCCTTACTATCACTTTTTTGCATACAATTTTCCTTGTTCTATGGAGAATTTAGAGTTTTTTTTTTTTTATCTTGGTGCTCTGATTGTCATAAACTAGTACCTTGGTTTAGATTTATCTTCTTTTTTTTTTTTTCCTTAGCTTCATTTTCCAATTTTCTCAGAAGGATCCTTCAATCTAGAAATTCAAATCCTTCATTAATTGAAAATGTCCTATATTATCTCCTTGAGAACTTTTCCTCCATTTTCTTTATACTGTATTTCTGGGTCATCTATTACTCATCCATAATAGAGGAGCAATGTGAAGATTGGTGTGGTGGTGCACACCTTTAATCCTAGCTCTCGGGAGGCAGAGGCAGGTGGATCTCTATGAATTCAAGGCCAGCCTGGTCTACAGACTAAGTTCCAGGCCAGCTAAGGTTATAGGGAGACGTTGTCTCAAAAAGACAAAAACAAATGAGCAATGTGTTCTTACCTGTTATAAAACTGGACTAGCCTTGAATTTTTGTGCATTTCATACCAACATCTTAATCATTTTTATATCCCCTCCTCTCATCCTCACCCTCCCATAGTCCCGCACCAGATTTCATGCATTCTGTCATTTATGTTACACCCTACCAAGTCAAGTTTGTGTCCCCACGTGTGACTCAATCCAAATTCATCCACTGGAGCCTGGTCAGAGTCACTCCCTTAAAGGAGATCAACTCTCACTCACTCAGCTATAATCAGCTGCCAATAGTTTTCTGGCTAAGGTTGGGGGCTATGCTCGCTTTTTGTCTGCTCAACTTTGCATGGGTCTTAGGCATGTTGAAACTATTGCTATAGGTTCATTCCTATGAACAAGTTTCCAGGAGCCTATAAGACTCTCTTTACATATGGTTATGTATTTCCTCCCCTTACAATCTTTCTGCCCCTTTTTCTGCAGTGGTCCATGAGCCTAGGGTGAATGAAGTTTAACACAAGAGTCCTGACCAGGGATCCAAAATCTGCAGACTCTTATTTGCTACACTTTGGCCATTAGTATTCTATCTACTACTTGTTCCATTATATTCCATGAGGCTTAGGCGTAGAAGTTCCATTGTAGATGTGACACTTACAGTTGGACATCTCACAGACACTAACTCTTTTTCCGTGACCAATTGTAGAACTCTGTAATAGTCCCTTTCTGTTGCAAAGGAAGCACTTTGATGAGTGATGAGTAGCATACCTGTCTGTAAATATAAGGATCCATATTTAGCATATAGTAAGAAATTACATTTGTCTGGGGATGTGACAGCCTTAGTGTTTTCTTTAAGTTCTATGACCTCTCTGAAGGCCGGGTCTGTCTATCACCTCCCTGAAGGCTAGCTCTAATAGTTTTGGAGGAGAACATGCAAGCTGCTAAGGGAGAACATCAATGAACAGCCCAGCCCCAGCCTTAAGGCCCAATAACCACAATAGTGACAAGCACAGCAAATGATAGTGGTGAAACAGTAGCGCTTCTGTTTATCTTGGGAGTAATCAGCAGCTACTAATTGGACTTAAAGCTGTTTTCCCCCTGTACTAATAGAATTCTTCTCATTATAGCAGAATAGCTAATAAAGTACACTTTTTAAAGAAAAAGAAGCAGAATCATATTTAACCCACAGTTTTGGAAGCTGGAACAAACTCTCTGGTGAGGACCTTTCCCAGCATCACCTTGTGACACAGATGGCAATTGTGAGAAGAAACAAGCCATTGCATCTTGAACCAGGAGCAGAGATGATTCTATAGGGCCAGCATGCTCCTTTTATAATACCCCTCTTTTGAGAATTCAAGAGGTCACATAAGAACCACTTCCTGTGAGCATACTCACAGGTCCCTGAGGAACTGGGGTTTCTTGATCACTTCTCCACATCTATGCTGGAATTTCATCTGGTTTGAGCCTGTATGGGACCTGTGCATGTTGTCACCATTGCTATGAGTTCATAAGAGTAACTGACTAGCTGTGTCATTGGCTAGATCTTTTAGTTTCTTTTTATATGCAAGGTTAGATGTAAGCTTCAGCAACAGAGGGCTTGCCTAGCATGTGCAAGGCTCTGGGTTTGAGCTTAAGCATTTGACATAGAAAAGTCATAGTCAGCAACCGCAATTTCTCAAATTTTATTTACTTTAATGTTTATATATCTTATTGAATTTTTGTATATTTTATACAAAACATCTTATGAATCTTTATGCCCCTCTCCCATCCACACCCTTCCATAGTCCACCCCATCAGATTTCATGCTTCTGTCATTTATGTTAACGCCTATTGAGTCAAGTTAGTATATGTCTCTAGTGCAAGTTTGTGCACTGGGGTCTAGTGAGCCTACCCAGAGATACTCCCTTAAAGAAAATAAACTCCCCTAGCAATAATCAGTTGCTAATAGTTCTTTGGCTAAGGTTGGGGCCTACTGCCCATTTCTCCAGTTCTGTGCTGGCTTTTTGTCTGCTTGAGTTTACATGAGTTTTATGCATGCTGACACCATTGCAATAGGTTCACATGAGCAAGGTCCCAGGGCCCTGTAAGATTCTTTCCATATGGTAATGCACACCCTCCCCTGGCTTTTAAAATCTTTCTGCTCCTTCTTCTGTGATGGTCCCTGAGCCCTGGGTAGGTGAATTTCAATATGAAAGTCCTGCCCATGGAACCACATTCTGCATACCTGCTTCTTCTATGCTTTGGCCATTTGTGCCCTTTCATGTTCATGGTCCTCTGGTGCATGAGGGAGCTTCATTGACAAGAGCTGAGACATGCAGAATATTAGTATTCTCTTAAGGGCTTGTTCTACTGTTCTGGAAGCCTTAGGTATAGAGGTTCCATTGTGGATGTGTCACTTGAAAGTGGGAAATACACAGACAATCTCTGTGTGTGGCCAGTTGCGGAACTCTGTAATAATCTCCATGTGTTGAAAACGAAGCTTCTTTGATGAGTAGTCAGTATTGGGCACTGTGGTGCATAGCTTTAATCCCAGCACTTGGGAGGCAGAACCAGGCATATCTCTGTGAGTTCAAGGACAGCCTGGTGTACATAGTTCCATGCCAGCTGGGACCACAAGAAGACCATGTCTCAAAAAGATAAAAAACAAACAAAAAAAAAGAGAAATTATATTTGTCTAAAGATGTGATAGACTTAGAGTTTTCTCCAAGATCTTTGACTTTTCCAGACATGATATTTGGCTATTCTATAGTTCCACACATGAGTTCCCTCCCACTGAGTGTGCGTTAGTCCAATTAGGTAACTGTTGATTATCTCCCAAGATAAAATTGCCACTGCTGTGCCAATATAGTTTTCTATGACTGTCGTTGTGCTTGTTAGGCCTTAAAGATGGAGATTGGACCAGGACTGATGTTTTCTCTTAGTAGCTTGCATAGCGTCCTCTACAAGTATGAGACCTAGTCTTCAGGGAGGTGGCTTCCAGGTCTTCTCCAGCTTCATTTCTCTAAGTCTTCAAAAGTTGTTCTGTCTGTAGCAACAGGGTCTTACCATCAGGTTGTGGGAGATAATCAAGGGCTTTGGCAATAGCCTGTGTAATTTTGAAAGCCTTTTGGACTATTCTATCATCTCAAAGGGAGGTTTTTCTTATCTGGCTCTGTGTTTCTTGTTATATAACATATTTTTATTTTTTTATGTGTATGAATGTCTTGGCTATATGTGCATAAGTGCACCATGTCATGTTAATCCTGTGGATGCCAGAAGAGGGTATTGAATCCTCTGGAACTGGAGTTACAAACAGTAATTAGCTGTCATATGGGTGCTGAGAATCAAACTCATGTCCTCTGGAAGAACAGTCCCTGAGCCGTCTCTCCAGACCCAGAAACTGCTATTTTAATTTTTAGCTATTTAGCTATTATTTGCCTAATATTAGTCTCCAAAATGGTTTGTTAAAACGGACTCATCTATGCTAGACGTGGTGGCACACGCCTTTAATCCTAGCACTTGGGAGACAGAGGCAAGTGGATCTTTGTGAGTTCAAGGCCAGCCTGGACTACAGAGTGAGTTCCAGGACAGCTGGGGCTACAGGAAGACCCCGTCTCAAAAAGACCAACAAAAAAAACAAAAAAAAAAAAAACAAACAAACAAACAAACAAAAACCCTACTCATCTACTCCTACTGTTTCTTATATCTTTAAAACTTTGAATAAAACATAATAATGTAGTGAGCACATTTTCCAACAGTTTTTCTCCAGGCTCCCCAACATCCAATAAAAATCACATCTAGAGTGTCTAGAGAGATGACTCAGTGGTTAAGAGCACTGACTGATCATATAGAGAACCTGAGTTCGATTCCCAGCACCCACATAGCAGCTAACAACAACCATCCATAACTCCAGTTCCAGGGGAATTTGGTACTTTCTTCTGACCTCTGCTGGCATTCCATGATGGGGGTTGACTTACATGCATGCAGGGAATACACTCCTACACATAAAATAGAAATAATTTTTAAAAATCACATCTAAACATTAAATTCTTACCTTTCACCACCTATAAATGGATAGGCTTCTCCTGAAAATTAAAAACATCCTTGTGTTTGCTGAAATAATGAACTTGAAGCTGCTGCTGATTGATTTTATGAAATAAAAGTATGAAAAGAATCTTGTCATAGCTTTAAATTTTAAACCTCTGGTTTAGCTCTTTATGGAGATGTTGAGAAATTTCAACCAGAGCTTTCTAATATTTTAGAGTGTTGCCAAATTAAACAGCAACAGTTGGGAGATTTATCTTCCAAACACGTGGCTAATGACCTTTCAGGCAATTAGCCCCATATGTCAACAAAGAAAAAATATGAGCTATAACTATTGCAGTTAGATTCTTTTCTTGTTTTTTCTTCCATTTATGTAACTCAAGATCTGGTATAATAGATGTAACATACGGATTTAAAAGTGTTTTTAAGAAAAATTTTTCTCTAAAAGATGTTATTTTTGAAACTAATTATTAAGAAAATTAGATTTTTTGGCATTTCAATCTAAAATATGTCCTTGTTTCTCTAAGTAATTGGGTTGCATTTTTCTACAAATGTGTATACTAGCTTATGATATTCTTGGCTGAACAAATTGTTACCATGAGATTGTGTTTAAAACAACTGGTGAGGCTTGTGGAAAACACATTTCAACCCCTAGTAACTTGTGATCATATTGCATGTTTCTACATGCATCTCAAAGGAATTTATAATATAGTTGGTATTAATCATATATGTCTGCAAAGAACTTACAAATACTAAACATTACTTTTTTTACAATGAATTTGCATACTCTCCCATAAGAAAAGGTTATCAATAAAATGTTACAAATAAGAAAACAAGAATGTTTTTATGACTATAGCCCTGTAGTATAGTTTGATGTCTGGTATAGCAATCCCACCTGTATTGCTCTTTTCACTCAGGGTTGCTTTGGCTATTCGGGGTCTTTTGTTTTTCCAAATGAAATTGAGGATTTTTTTTTCCAAGCCTGTGAAGAAACTCTTGGGGATTTTGATTGGGATTGCATTAAATCTGTACACTAGTTTGGGTAGGATGGACATTTTTACTATATTTATTTTCCCAATCCATGAGCATGGGAGGTTTGTCCATCTTCTGATGTCTTCCTCAATTTCCTTTTTCAGGGGTTTAAAATTTTTGTTGTAGAGATCCTTGGTGTCTTTGGTTAGGTTTGTTCCTAGGTATTTTATTGTTTTTGAGGCTATTGTGAGTGGGAAGGTCTCCTTGTAGTCCTTCTTCAATTGCTTGTTGTTGGTGTACAGAAAGGCTACTGATTTTTCTAGGTTTATTTTGTATCCTGCCACTTTACCAAAGCTCTTAATCGTTTCTAGGAGTTTTCTGGTGGAGTTCTTAGCATCCCTTAGGTAGACAATCATATCATCAGCAAAAAGGGATAGCTTGACTTCCTCTTTTCCAATTAGAACTCCTTTAATTTCCTTTTCTTGCCTTATTGCCCTAGCTAGGGTTTCTAGCACTATATTGAAGAGGAGTGGTGACAGGGGGCAGCCTTGCCGAGTTCCTACCTTTAAGGGGAATGCTTCTGTCATTTCCCCATTTAGGATGATATTGGCTGTGGGTTTTCTGTATATGGCTTTGATTACATTGAGGAATGATCCCTCCAGACCAATTCCCTCCAGGACTTTAAACATGAAAGGGTGCTGGATTTNGTGGAGTGTCTTACTGGCCTGGAACTGAACAAGCTGGCTAAACTGGCTGGTCATGTGATATGCCCCAGGGATCTGCCTATCTCTCTCTCCCCACCACAGGGATTATGAATGGAGGCATCACTATGCTCAGATGTTTTTCATGTGGGCTCTGGGAACTGAACTCATATCCAGATAAGCTACCTCCCCAGTCCCTAGCGCCTGCCACTTCAGTATGACTTGGCTTTGTTAATGTTTGTAAAAGCATTGCTTCATAGCAAATAGAAAATGGAGATTATGTGCCTATATAACAGAGGTAAAAGTTAATAGTCAAACTTGGTCTCTAGTCAAAGAGGCACGAACTTGTCTGTTTTAGAGGAGATACATTTAATTGAAGACAGATTTTGAAAGCCTTTGGAAGGAAACTCTCCATTTCCTTTTGTTCTATAGTCTGAACAGTATTTTGTACTTTGGCTTGATAACTTAATATTTTCTTCTACTCACTATGGCAAAATTCCTGCCTTTGATATTGGTAAAAATAATAGTAAATAATCAATAAGTGAGATAAAAGTATAGCTGGAATTCTATGAATGCAAAGTGTTTGATTTGGTATTATAATGAAGTGAAGGTCACAGAATCATAAGAAATAGGGGCTGGAGAGATGGCTCAGTGGTTAAAAGTACCAACTGCTCTTGCAAAGGACCCAGGTTTGATTCCCAGCACCCACATGGCAGCTAAGAACCATCTTTAACTCCAGTTCCAGGGGAATCAAACACTCTCTTCTGACCTCCACAGCATTGCATGACACAGGTGCACCAACCTACATGCAAAGAGTATGCTCATACACATAAAAAAAATAATAATAAAATTTTAAAAAAGAATCATAGGAAATAATGGAGAGTTAGGTATGAATCTGATATTGAAGAATTATAAATGTTAAGATTGAATTCGTCATCATGAAGGGTGTTAAGAGTCACTAGAGATTATATTGAGAAACTTAGACCATCAAGTGCATATTTTAAATGGATGCCTCTGTCAGAAACGTGAAAAATAGATATCAGGAAGATAAGACTAGCAATAGACCAGTTAGGAATCTATTGGAGAATTGCCAGTCATGAAGATTATGATGACTCTGGGAGAGTGGTAACAATGGGCATGAAAAAAAGAGGATATCTTCGCATGGGAAGGAGAACAAATGTGGGCTATTTATTTTATTTAACAGCTCTAAATTATTGGGAATTTTAATAAATATGTTTTATTTCTACTTTGAGAATTTCATACATATTTTGATTTTTTAAGTTTTTAATATTATATTTATTATTTTTATTTTATGTGGATGAGTACATTGCCTGCATATATGTAAATGCACCTGTGTCATGCAATGCCCCTGGAAGTCAGAAGAAGACGTTGGAGTACCCTGGAATTAGAGTTATAGATGTTATATTATTAGAGTTATAGTTGTTATCTGCCATGTGGTTGTTGTGAATTGAATCCAGGTCTTCTGCAGGAGAACCCAATGTTCTTAAGTACTGACCCATCTCACCAGCCCCTATATAATGTATGTGTATCATACCCACTCTCTACTCCCCTTCCAACTGCCCCCAAACATTCCCCACCATGTCCTCCTCCCATCTGCATGACCTTATTGTTGTTGGTTGGTTATTTTATAACCTACCGACTTCAATTACTGAGGTCTGTATGCCTAGGGGTGTAGGCCCATCCGGGGGAGCATGGGAAACCTTCCAGTTTTCTTGAAGAAAACTGACTCACCTCCCCCAAGGAGCCATCAAGTGCAAATAACTCCTCATCTAGATGTGGGGGCTCATGTGCCCCTCATTGGTCCATGCTGGAATTTTAACTGGCTTGATTCTGTGCAGGTCTTATGCAGGCAATCGCAGCTGCCGTGAAAGACATTGTTTCAGAATACTTCTCCCCAACATCTGGCTCTTGAGAACTTTTTACCTTGTAGGAGAGAGGGAGTATGTGATATAGAGGGTCCACTTATGTCTGACCATTCCACAGTCACTTATTCTCTACTTTAGGACCAGTCCTGAATCTCCATATTAACCACGTTAAATACAAAAAGAAGCTTCTTGGGCTGGAGAAATGGATCAGTGGTTAAGATCACTGGCTATTCTTTTTTTTTCCCCAATGTATATTTTTAATTGAATTTTTGTGCCTTCCATACAATAAGTCTTAATCATATTTAGAACACCCCTCATCAGCACCCCTTCCCCATAGCTTATTCACAGATATTCATGCATTTTGTTATATATGTTAACCCTCTCCAGTCAAGTTTGTGTTCCTGCATGTCCCTTGGTGTGAGTTCTTAGCCTGGTCGGAATATCTAGAGTCACTCTTTTAAAGATCAACTCTCCCTCATGCAGCAGTGATCAGCTCCCAAAGTTCCTCAGCTAAGGCTGGGACCTGCTGCCCATTTTCCCAGTTCTATGCTGGGTTTTTGTCTGATTGAGTTTCCATGGGTCTTGTGTGTACTACTATCACCATTGCTGTAAGATCACTAGATGCTCTTGCAGGGTTCAGTTCCCAGTCCCTAGATTGTGGCTAACAACCATCTGAAACTCCACTTCCAGGGGATCTGACGTCCTCTTCTGGCCTCCATGGGCATTGCATGACATGGGTGCACTTAGATAAATGGAGACAGACTCATGCACATAAAAAATAAAAAAAAAAAAATAGGGCTGGAGAGATGGCCTAGTGGTTAAGAGCACCGACTGCTCTTGCAGAGGACCCGGGTTCGACCACCAGCATCCACATGGTGGCTGAGAACCGTCGGTAACTCCAATTCCGGGAAAACTCCAGTTCCAGGGGAATCTGGAGTTTTCCTGGAACTGAAACCTGAACACCCCCTTCTGACCTCTGCGGCATTGCACGACATGGGTACACAAACCTACATTCATACACATAATTAAATAAATAAAAATTTAAAAAAAAGATTAAAAATAAAAGTTTAAAAAAATAAAAATAAAAAATAAAAAAGTAAAACAAAATATTTTTTGAGTTGAATAAAGAGGTTTCTCTGATGAGAGCTGAGAGCTGTACTAATCTGTCTCTGCCAGAAGCTGGAGGGGTGGGGGAGGTATGTGCTGGAGCAATTATTAGTATATTAGCTGGAGCAAATATTTAGAGTCAGAATGGTTTCATGAAAACAACTGGACCAAAATTCTGTCACAGAAATTTAGATATATTAAAAATGTTTATAAGAATCGAAGGGAAGGAGCTGGAGAGATGGCCTAGCGGTTGAGAGCGCCGACCGCTCTTACAGAGGACCCAGGTTCGATCCCCAGCACCCACATGGCGGCCAAGAACCATCTGAAACTCCAGTTCCAGGAGAACTCCAATTCCAGGGGAATCCGACACCCTCTTCTGACCTCCGTGGCATTGCACGACACGGGTGCACAAGCTTGCATGCAGACAGTACATTCATACACATACAGAAATAAATAAAATTAAAAAAAAAAAGAATCGAAGGGAAAAGGTAATCTTTTATTTGTAAACCTTTATTACAAGAAATTATAAAAGTAGGGGCTAGAGTGGTAGCTCAGCCTTTAAGAGCACTGACTGCTCTTGCAGAGGATCCAGGTTTGATTCCCAGCATCCACATGGTGGTTAACAACTGTCTACGACTCTACTTCCTGGGGATCTGGCCACCTCTTCTGACTTCCATGGGCATTGGATAACACAGTTGCACCTAATAAAACATATATTAAAAGATAAATTACAAAAGGAGTTCAGTGGACCAAAATGGAAAGAGAGTAGACAGAACTTCAGACTTCTAGAAGGTAGTTAAGAGAATTAGACATGGTAATGTGAAAGCAAATACAAAAGTTATTTTCATGTTTCTGAATATGTTTAAAAGGACTTTTTGGGGCTGGAACCAACCTACATGCAGACAGTACACTCATACACATAAAAAATAATTAAAAAAAGGAAATTAACTTTTTAAAAGAAAAAATAAATTGTGAAAGATATCATAAATGTGTGAGTAAAATGACTATCAGCCATGACAGTAAGTGTACTGTGACCTTCAAAGGAAATGCCAACAGGATAGTCTCAGGCCTTTAATTATGCATTTACTAAGTTAATTCCAAGCAGGCTAGGATAAGTTAAGGGTGGTTTTTTTTTTTTCTTTTTTTTTTTTTTAGGGTGTCTAATTTTCCAGGAAGTGGAATTGAAGATGATTCTCAGCTGCCATGTGGGTGCTGGAGATCGAACCCGGGTCCTCTACAAGAGGAGCTGGCGCTCTTAACTGCTAGGCCATCTCTCCAGCCCCAATAAGTTAAGGATGTTTTACAAGTGAAGACAAAATGGCCCAGAGAGATGGCTCAGCAGCTAAAGACACTTGTTGACAAGCCTGATAACCTGAATTCAGTCCCAAGGAGTCAGATGATGGAAGGAGATAACCGATTCCTGTGAGCTGTCCTCTGAATTCTCTCTCTCTCTCTCTCTCTCTCTCTCTCTCTCTCTCTCTCTCTCTCGGGTCCATTTTCAAGATAATGGTCCTCCCTGCAGCCCCAGATGTCCTTGAACTCAATATGTAGACCGAGGTGATTGACTTTGAACTCACACAAAAATCCACCTGCCCTCTTGCATCCCAAGTGCTAGGATTAAAGGTGAGCACCACCACACCCAACCCGCTAAGTATTTTCCTTTTTATTCTGTTAACTTTTAACTTTCTGGGTCTAATTAATTCAATGCTAGTTCCTTTCACTTCAATATGTTTGATCTTTAATATTCAGGTGAGAACCTCTATTTTTAATATTTTATTATTGTGCTACTTTATATGTAATATAATACTTGGTACTTTGGAATTTATGTCTCTACTAGTTGTCCAATATTTTTTTGGTTTTTCTTTTTGTTCTTTGTTCTCTCTCTCTCTCTTTCTCTCTCTCTGTCTTAATGTATATGATTTGCTGTTTATAAGCCTTCCANATTTTCCTTTTTATTCTGTTAACTTTTAACTTTCTGGGTCTAATTAATTCAATGCTAGTTCCTTTCACTTCAATATGTTTGATCTTTAATATTCAGGTGAGAACCTCTATTTTTAATATTTTATGATTGTGCTGACTTTATATTAATTATAAATACTTGTACTTTGGAATTTATCTTCTACTAGTGTCAATATCTTTATTTTGTTGTGTTCTTTTTGTTCTTTTGTTCTCATCCTCTCTCTTTCTCTCTTCTGTCTTAATGTGATATGATTTGTTGATTATAAGACGCTTCCATGATGTACTAGCTCTTCCTTTCTCTCTTAAATATCTTATTTGTTAGTTTTGTTTGTTCTCAGGTGTTATGGCATTCCGTTTCTGATACATTAATTCATTTATGTGTGTAGGATAAGAAAGAGGATCAAGAGAGAGAGAGGATTCGAGAAGAGAGAGAGAGAGAGAGAGAGCGAGAGAGAGGAAAAAAGGAGGGAGAGGAGAGGGGAGAGGTAGGGAGAGGCAGAGGAGGGAGAGGTAGAGAGAGAAGATGAGAGAGAGAAGAGAGAGGAGATAGAGGAAAGAAGGGAAAAAAAAAGAGGGGGGAGGGGAGAGGGGATGAGGGAGAGGAGGAGGGAGAGGGAAGAGGAGGAAGGAAAAAAAAAAAAAAAAAGGAAAATAAAAAATAGACAGTGAAAGAACATCTCAATAATAATAACATACAAACAGGAAATTTGTTCAAAACTTCCTACAAATCAAACTTGAATTTCAGATGGCTTCATTGATGACTTGTATCAAATACTGAATAAATCATCCCAATCCTATAAAACTTTTTCAGATAAAGGAAACTTTTCAGCTCAGTTAATAAGGCCATTATCTTTTTATATTTCTTTTTTTTAATTTATATTTTTTTATCAAATCTAGACCTGTGTCCCCCCGACCCACCCTCCAACCCCAGCAGAGCTCATGCATTCTGCCAAACATGCTCACAGGTCTGGCATCTTGAATGTCTTCTTGGGGTCTCCGCTGCCAACCAGGCTTCACATTCACAGCTTCACGCAATGACCTATCAGGCCCTTCTTTATGCAGGGACACCCCTGCTGCACTCTGCCTGACCTTGGCAGCTCTCTGAAACCGTGGAGCAAGAACTGATGACCCCTTCATTCTTGCAAGCTTCATGCCTCTATAGCCAGCACCACGTGAATGAAATTGCCGAATCTGGCTGGAAGTTCAGGATGGACTCTAGCCTATTTCAACCACATTTGCAACTTTTCTCTGCCCTGGACTTGCTGGAGGATTAGCTGGGTGTGGTCTTGCCCTGAAGGCACTGATTCTTTTGTTTACTTGTAAATCTCCAGGCCTCTCTTTAATCACTTTAGTCTCCTTCTGAAAGGGAGCCTCTCCTTCACATGCCTTGGCCACACCTTTAATCATCCTAGTGGGTTTTCAGATCCAAACTGTACATTCTGCATTTCCTTCTGCCCCATCTGCTCTTCTTCACTGTAGATCTGCACAATATTCACCATTAACAGCCATGCCACCATTTCCATACCAGGCTGTCTTGAAATATCCTCCGCCAAAGACATCAGTCCACCGCTTTTCAACTTAGCATCAGGCAAGCATCTGGGCTCTGGGCAAACTGCTGCCAGACTCTTTATCAAAATACCCCAGTTGCTGCCTAAGTCTTTATTTTCCTCTGGAACTATATCTTTTGCAGCAATGCTTTCTTCCAGGCCTCCACTAGAATGGCCTTTTAAGCTCTGCTTACAGTAGTCAACAGCCTTTCTAGCCCAAAGTTCCAAAGTCTTCCACATTTCTCTAGACATCCATGGTCAGGTTCTTCACAACCAACAGCCCACTCTCTGGTACCAAATTACTGTATTAGTCACTTTTCTGTTGCTGTGATAAAACACCAAGACCAAGGAACTTATAAAAGGAAGACTTTATTTGAGCTTACGATTGGCAGTTCCAGGGAATTAGAGTCCATTGTGGCGGGAGGCATGGTGGCTGGAGCTGGAGTGGCAGGCCGAGGGTCACATCTCTCAAAGAGCACAGGAAGCAGAGAGAGCAACTGTAAACCACGAGGCTTGTTAAAATTCACTAAGCCTGCCCCCCAACAACGCACTTCCTCAGCACGGCCAACCTTCTAAGACCTCCAAAAACAGTGCCACCAACTGGAGACAAACGTCTGAATACCTAGAGCCTATGGGGGACACTCATTCAAACCACCACAGGCATATATATTCAAAATTGTGAAATCTTCTTGATGAATTGTTTCTTTGATAAAAATGTAATGGCCGGGCTGGAGAGATGGCCTAGCGGTTAAGAGCGCTGACGGCTCTTACAGAGGACCCGAGGTTCAATCCCCAGCATCCACATGGTTCCTAGCATCCACATGTTGGCTGAGAACCTTCTTTGATTCCATTTCCAGGGGAATCCGAGACCTCTTCTGACCTCCGCGGCATTGACGAAGGGTGAACCACACTTGCATGCAGACAGTAACATCTTACACATACGGAAATAAATAAAATAATTAAAAAAAAATGTAATGGACCTTCTTGTCGTCTTTGATTTTTTTACTTTGGAAGTCGATCTTGTCTGATATAAAATAGCAATACCTGCTTCCTTTTGTCTACCATGTGCTTGGAAATTTTCTCCATCCTTTCACGTTTTAAGGTGGTGACTGCCTTGAAGGTAAGACTGTGTTTCTGTAGACAGCAATATATAGGTTGTTTCCTAATCCATATTCCCAGTCTATGTTCTTTTGATTGAGGAATTTAGTCATAATATTAAGGTTAGACTGATAGGTTTGTGTTTGCTTCTTTTTGCCTTATTATCACATTTGCGGTTTGGTTAGGTTTTACTTCTGCAGTTATGCTTTTATTGATTTCTTCTTTTAGGTGCCTGGGGTTGGTCTCCTTTCTTCCTGTCCTTTGCATTGCTTCAAGTATTTTCTGAAGTGGTTTTTTCCAGAACATGTTTTCTTTCAAGCTTGTTTAATCATGGAAGGTTTTTTCTCTTCCCTTCAACTATAATTGATATTTTTGCTGGTATATAACCCTGGGTTGGCATCTATTAGTGCCTTTACAAGGAGAAGGCTTTGCTCCATATTCTTTCTGCTTTTCATAGTCTGCACTGAGAGTCAGTTGTAAATTCTGATAGGTTTCTACCTTATACATCACTTGTTTTTCTTCTGTGGCTTTAAGGATTTTGTCTTTGTTTTGGGTGTCTAGCATTTTAAATATGATGTTGGCATGGGAGAAGTTTCCTTTCCTGATCTTGTCTGTTTGGTGTTCTATGTGCTTTCTGTTATTGTATTGGTTGTCTTTTTTTGTTTAGGGGAAAATTTTCATCTACTATTCTGTTGAAGATCTGTCATTCAGATCCCATTCTCTTGGGATTCTTTCTTCCTCTACTCCTATGATGCAGAGGTTTGATCTTTTCATAGTGTCCCCACAGTTCCTGGTTGTTTCCACTTTTTTGTATTTTTAAATTTTTCATAATCTTTTCCTGAGGTTTTTGTTGTTCTGTGGTATCTTCCAAGTCTGATAGTCTTTGTTCTGTTCCTCCATTCTACTTCTGAGGCTTTTTCCATCCTTTCCTCTTGATTGGATGAGTGTTTTGATTTTCCTTTTTTTCCTCTGGTCTGTTCTTTAGTTATTATACTTCTTTTGGGACTTCTCCATCCTTCCTGTAGCTCTTTGCTTCGCTGGCTGGTTTCCTTATCTCTTTTTCAAATTGGGATCTTTTCAGGTTTCCACTTCCTTCCAGCGTTTGTCATTTCTCTATAGGTCCTTCTTTGAGTTCTTCCATTCTCTTTTCTCAGTTCTTTGATTTGCTGTTTATAATCTTGTATTCTTTAAATATGTTCCCAATTGTGTTTCTGATATCGGTCCTGGGGCATCCCCAGAGGATCCACTGTGGAATCTCCATAGGGTTGGTAGAGCTTGGTGTTGGATTATCCTGCCCCTTTCCCATGTTGTCTCTTCTTATGTTCCTGGCATATGGCCTTTCTCCTTGCCTGTGTATCCAATGTGAGTCCTAAATGCCTCTTTTCTGTGTTGAAGGCTTTTTGCTTGCTTTGCCCTCCTTCGATGCCCGTCGTAATCCCAGTTTGTGTGGGGGGGTCCTCTACCTGCACTTCCACTGTACTCAGTAGATCTTCAAGGCCATTATTATTTTAACACAAGAAAATGACATACACATTTTAAAGCAGAAAATTATATATCTCTCAACAATATAATCTCTTTAGGCTTTAACAATTTCATCCAATAAGTTCAGGAAGATATTTTGTGAAAACATGAAGTGAAGGTACAATGACATGAAACCACATGGTCAATGTCAGGCACTGAGGTGAAAAAGCAGCTGAGAACCAGCTGCCAATGCTCCCTACAATTTTAGAATAATTAGAAAATCAGAGGTGACAGTCCCTGGAGGAAAGAGCATAACTTGTGTCTGATGGCATAAATAGACATTTATTATATACTAGGCCTGGCTAGATAGTCGCATATTTAATTTTCATGTGACCTCTATGAGAGTATTGTCTCTTCTTCATTTCACAGATGATAAATAGAAGTTTATAGATGTTAACTAATTTACCCAGGTTACAGAGATTTTGAATGGCATGGGTGGATTAAAAACCATGTCTGTTTGGATCAAAAGTTATTGTATTAGTCAGGGTTCTCTAAAGAAACAGAAGCAACAGGATGAATATATATAACTATATACAATTTATTGATTTGCTCACGTGACAGACTCAACAGTAGCGCCGAACTGGAGAGGCCCGGAATCCAGGGAACTGCTCAGTCGCAAGGCGGATGTCTCAGGAGTCCCAGCTAGTGCTGAAGGCCCGAATGGATTCCAGAGATCTGCCCATCTCAGTCACGCTGGGATCCGAAAAGGTTATCACAGCAGCAAAGCAAACTCACCAGATGAGAGAGAGGCAAGCCGCAAGTAAGAAGGAAAAGGGACCAGTCCCGACTGCCGTGGCCTTAAATACTGCCTGCCGCAGAAGGTAACACCCACATTTGGGGTGGGCCATCCGGGTTGAGGTGGTCCAATCAGAAGACCCTTTTCTCTTATTTGTTACTTAGTGCCAGTCCAAGTTGACACCCAGGATTAACCATGACAAGTCCACCCCTGTCAACTACACCCAATAAATAGCCTCTGCTTAAATGTCAATTGCAAACGATGGCAGGTCATAATTCCACCTAACATGTTATAAGATCTCATGTGCAATAGCAAAACATTATATCTTAGAGTAGGTGTAATGTCCTTGAGAAGAACTTAGTCCTTCAGTATCAATAAACCTAAATATGACAACACTTAAAACATATCTCAGTTGCACATTCAAAGGGGACACAAGTATCCACTTAATACATACATATATACATATTATATATATATACATATAAACAAGCACATTCTTAACCAAATAGGACGAAGTTAATATCTATTAATCCACGTTTCTGCAACTGGTCCCGTGGCTTCAGCTGATATTTATGACTACCTTCTTCTACTACCCATTCTGTATTTCCTCCGCCATCAGCAAGCACCTCTGCAGGTCTTGGCTCTTCCCTGGAGGATGGACCCATACCTTCATCCCTGAAGGTCTGGGCCATTTATTGTCCTGTCTGGTTTGGGTTTTGGAATTTCCCATTGACCTTAATCATAGGACATGGTAGCACCAGAAGGCGCCCTACAGCATCTCTGCCTTCCAGACAATCTTCCTTGCCCCCATTGTGGAGAAAAAGTCCAATTTCCCCTGGTAGTCTGGATCAATCACTCCTCCTACTACTGTTATTCCTTCCTTAGCCTGTGGTTAAAGGCAGTAGAAGCCCGAAAGTGGCCAGGGGGAAGTCTTAGCTTCCAGTTCAATAGAACGTTTGCTGTATCTCTGGCAAAAGCACTCCCCCCATTGGAGCCAAAAAATCTAGACCAGCAGAACCAAGGTCGTGGGTACAGGAAGCAAAAATTTCCTACTGGGTCACTAGGGTGATAGTGAGTGGAATCATTTCCACTTCCACCCCTTGGTTCCTGGACCCATAATTCTGGCTAAGGAGAAAAACAGTACCATATAGTGGACGCTATTCAAAGCATATACTGCTTGCTGGAGAACCTTGCCCCAGCCCTCCAGGTATTGCTACCTAATTGGCGCGTAACTGTGTGCTTCCAAGAGGCCATTCCATCGTTCTATCAAGCCAGCTGCTTCTGGGTGGTGGGGAACATGGTAAGACCAGTGGATACCATGACCATGGGCCCACAGTCGCACTTCTTTGGTCTGTGAAGTGAGTTCCTTGTCAGAAGCAATGCTGTGAGGAATACCATGACGGTGGATAAGGCATTCCGTAGTCCCTGGATGGTATTTGGCAGATAAGCATTACGTGCAGGAAAGGCAAATCATAACCAGAATAAGTATCTATTCCTGTAAGAAAAAACGCTGTCCCCTCCATGATGGAAGTGTCCATGTAGTCAACCTCGCCACCAGGTTCTGGCTGGTCACGGAATAGCACCATCGGGAATAGCACCATATAGGGCTCAAGTTGGTCTCTGCTGTTTGTTGACACTCGGCAGCAGCTGTAGCCAGATCAGCGCTTAGTGAGTGGGAGTCCATGTGTTGAGCCCATGCATAACCATCTCTGCCACCATGACCACCTTGTTCATGGCCCATGAGCACAACAGGGATAGCTGGAGAAAAGAGGCTGACAACCACAGAACGAGTCATCCGATCTACTTGATTATTAAAATCTATCCCTGCTGAGATCACCTTTGATGAGCATTTACATGAGACACAAGTATCTTCACATCCTTTGACCATTCAGAGAGCTCTATCCACATACTTCTTCCCCAAATGTCTTTCTCACCAATTTTCCAGTCATGCTCCTTCCAAGTCCCTGACCATCCAGCCAAACCATTGGCTACAGCCCATGAATCAGTATATAATCGAACCTCTGGCCATTTCTCCTTGCAGGCAAAATGCACAACCATGTGACTGCCGAAGTTCTTCCCACTGTGAAGACTTTCCTTCACCAGTGTCTTTAGGTGTCTCAGAATGGGCTGTAATGCTGCAGCTGTCCACCTCTGGTGGTGCCTGCATAGCGTGCAGAACCATCAATAAACCAAGGCCCTAGTCTTCTCTTCCTCAGTCAACTGATCATAGCAAACCCCATAAAGCCATAGGTGCATGCTTAAGCCCAGGAGACATTGTAACAGGAGTGGGAACCATAGGCATTTGGCAAATTCTTCATGTAGACTTGCTGTCCCTCAGGGCCTGCCCGGGCCCTGCCCATATGTACCACTTCCATTTGACAATGGACTTTTGCTGTGCACGTCCTACTTTATGGTCTGGTGGGTGATAACACCCAGCTCATGAATGGGCAGCTCAGGTCCATGGTGACTTGGTGGCCCATTGTCAAACGTTCAGTTTCCACTAAGCCCAATAGCAGTCTAAGAGCTGTCTCTCAAAAGGAAAAAAAAAAAATTAGAGCCTTGCTCCAAAATCCCAAGGGCCTCCGCTGGATTCCCCTATGGGAGCCTGCCACAGACTCCAGACAGCATCTCTATCTGCCACTGATACCCAAGCACCATTGGGTCTGCTGGATCATATGGCCCTAGGGGCAGAGCAGCCTGCACCGCAGCCGGGACCTGTTGAAGAGCCTTTTCCTGTTCCAAGCCCCACTCAAAGTTTGCTGCCTTTCGAGTCACCTGTATATATGGGTCATAGTAACACACCCAGATGAGGAATGTGCTGCCTCCAATCCAAAAAGACCCACCAGACGTTTGCTTCTTTCTGTGGTGGAGGGAGGGGCCAGGTAGGTACCAAAATCTGTATTAGCTCAGGGTTCTCTAAAGGAACAGAAGCAACAGAGAATATATATAACTATATACATTTATTGATTTGCTCACGTGACGGGCTCAACAGTAGCGCCGAACTGGAGAGGCTGGGAATCCAGGGAACTGCTCAGTCCGCAAGGCTGGATGTCTCAAAGTCCCAGTCTAGTGCTGAAGGCCCAATGGATTCCAGGAGATCTGCCAGTCTCAGGTACACGCTGGGATCCGAAAGGTTGATCACAGCAGCAAAGCAAACTCACCAGATGAGAGAGAGGCAAGCCGCAGGAAGAAAAAAGAGGACCAGCTCCCCTGCCTGGCCTTAAATACTGCCTGGGCAGAAGTAACACCCACATTTGGGTGGGCCATCGGTTGAGGTGGTCCAATCAGAAGACCCTTTTCTCTTATTTGTTCCTTAGTCCAGTCAATGACACCCAGGATTAACCATGACAGTTATATACTTTCTAACCTACCAAGCTATCAGTAAGATAACTTAAATGTAAGTGAGAAGGGATGTAAAGGAAAAGTTCAGATTGAGAAGAGGCTCAGGTTTCAAGAAGGGTAGACAACCCACTTCCAAGTGGTACTAGAGCAAGCATAGGAACCCACAGACTGGACTAAGAGAGTTGAAGAGACTGCCTTCAAAGACAAACACAGAATCTGTGGTAGTTTGAATGAGTGTCCCCCGTAGGCTTTAAGTATTCAGATATTTGTCTACAGTTGGTGGCACTGTTCTTGGAGGTCTTAGAAGGTGTGGCCGTGCTGGAGGAAGTACGTTATTGGGGGCAGGCTTAGTGAGTTTAACAAGCCTTTGGTCTCCAGGCCTCTCCCTCTCTCTGCTTCCTGTGGCTCATTTCTAGATGTGAACCCTCGGCTTGCTGCTCCAGCCCCAGCCACCATGCTTCCCACCACACAATGGACTCTGATTCCCTGGAACCTCGTCAATCGTAAAGCTCAAATAAACTCTTCCTTTGATAAGTTCCCTTGCTATGGTGGTTTTATCACAGCAACAGAAAGTGACTAATACAGTTATTTGGTACAGAGGTGGGCTGTTGGCTGTGAAGAACCTGACCATGTAGATTTCTGGAGATATGTGGAAGACTGTTGGAACTTTGGGCTAGAAAAGCTGTTGACTACTGTAAGCAGAGCTTAAGGGGCCATTCTAGTAGAAGCCTGGAAGAAAGCATTGCTGCAAAAAATGTAGTTCCAGAGGAAAATAAAGACTTAGGCAGCAACTGGGATATTTTGATAAAGAGTCTGGCAGCAGTTTGCCCACAGCCCAAATGCTTGCCTGATGCTAAGTTGAAAAGCAATGGACTAATGTCTTTGGTGGAGGATATTTCAAGACAGTCTAATGTAGAAATGGTGGCATGGCTGTTAATGGTGAATATTGTGCAGATCTACAGTGAAGAAGAGCAGATGGGGCAGAAAGAAATGCAGAATATACTGTTTGGATCTGAAAACTGCACTAGGAATATTAAAGGTGGGGCCAAGGCATGTGAAGGAGAGTTTCCTTTTGATAAGGAGACTAAAGTGATTAAGGAGAGGCCTAGCTATTTACAAGTAAACAATGGAAAAAGTGAGATTAAAGTGATTAAGGGGAGGCCTCAATATTTACAAGTAAACAACAGAAATAGTACCTTCAGAGCAAGACCACACCCAGCAAAGCCTCCAATTTTTGAAAGGAAAATACTGAAAGTGTTTTCTACTCCAACAAGTCCAGGGCAGAGAAAATTTGCAAATGTGGTTAAAGTAGGAGAGAGTTCATCCTGAACTTGCAACCAAACTCAGCAATTTCATTCACGTGGTGCTGGCTTTAGAGGCAATGAAGGATGCAAGAGTGAAGGGGTCATCAGTTCTTCCTCCACAGTTTCAGAGAGCCACAGAGGCCAGGCAGAGTGCAACAGGGGTGCCCCTGAATAAAGAAGGCCCTGATAGGCCATTGCGTGGAGCAACTGTGAATGTGAAGCCTGGTTGGCAGTAGAGACCCCCAAGAAGACAATCGAGATGCCAGACCTGTGAGATATTTGCCAAGGAGAGCTGCATACAGGGAGTGGTACTGGCCCAAGAAAGAGATGTATGTTGCAAGCAAAGCTGGAAGAGCTGAGCCATCTAAGCCCTTTGGAAGTCAAGTCCCAGAAGTTGTACATGGAGCTACTGGACTTGGTGTTTGCCCTGCTGGTTTGTGGTCTTGTTTTGGTCCAGTATTTCCTCACAATGCCTCTATTCCCCCTTTTTGGAATAGGAATGTGTATTCAGTTCCACTGTATGTTGGGAGTTTGTAATTTGTCTTTTGATTTTACAGGAGCTTACAGTTAAGAAATTGGCCTGAGTCTCAGAAGAGACTTTGGACTGTAGACTTATGAATGGCATTGAAACTGGTAAAGACTATAGGGACTTTAAAGGTTGGACTAAATGCATTTTGCATTTTATATGGTCAGGAGCCTATGGGGGCCAGGGAGTGGAATGTGGTGGTTTGAATGAGTGTCCCCCCCATAGGCTTTAAGTATTCAGACATTTTGTCTCCAGTTGGTGGCACTGTTCTTGGAGGTCTTAGAAGGTGTGGCCGTGCTGGAGGAATTATGTCACTTGGGGCAGGCTTAGTGAGTTTAACAAGCCTTTTGGTCTCCAGCCTCTCCCTCTCTCTGCTTCCTGCTCATTTCTAGATGTGACCCTTGGCTTGCTGCTTCACCCCTGGACACCATGCTTCCGGCCACAATGGACTCTGATTCCCCGGAACTGTCAATCGTAAGCTCAAATAAACTCTTCCTTTGATAAGTTCCCTTGCTCATGGTGGTTTTATCACAGCAACAGAAAAGTGACTAATACAGAATCAATTCATTTAATCTCATCAAGGAGCTATTCTATAAAGATCACCTGTGTAACAGAGGATATTTTTATTATTCTGGCTTCCATAGTGGACCAGCAAAAGACTTATTATGTCAAACATAAGTGCAAAAAAATTAAATAATGATATGTTTTACACAGATATTGATGACTCTTTTTCCCTTCACTCTTCATACTCATAGTTCTGAGAGTTGCTAAAGTTTTTTTTTTTTCTCTATGTGTATGAATGTACTGACTGCATGTAGGTTTGTGTACCCGTGTCATGCAATGCTGCAGAGGTCAAAAGAGGGTGTCGGATTCCCCTGGAACTGGATTTCTCCTGGAATTGGAGTTTCAGATGGTTCTCAGTCACCATGTTGGTGCTGGGGATCAAACCTGGGTCCTCTGCGAGAGCAGTCAGTGCTCTTAACTGCTAGGCCATCTCTCCAGCACTGCTAAAGTTTTTGAATGCAGAGCAGCTCTCCCCTTTCTGAATGTGTAATAAGTACTTACATAGCATATAAATGGGTCTAAATAATATAAATGAATATATTTTATGTAATATAAATATTTATTCAAATTAGGGTATGTTCTCTTTTATAATTAGAAATAGATACAACACACACACACACATACACACACACACACACACACACACAGTCACTCATGGTTGATGGCTGTATACAGACATACAAAAGACCATCCTTGCTCTAAGGAGACCATAAAATACATAGTATGTGGTCCCACCAATGATTACTTAATGAAAGTTCATCCATGTTCATGGACAGGCCAGGAGCATGGATGCTGTGGGTTTGCTGTTATTTAACTCTTCTCACTGTACTTGAATATATTTGAATCCCTGACAAATCAGCAGATTCTTGCACTAAAGTCTCAGCTAGATAATTGAATTTAAGATAATCATTGCCTACCAATAATGTTAATTTGCTTATGCTACCTCTTTGCCAACTCATATGAAATATGAAGGAAATTTGAGATTGAAGTTATTTTCTACTTTTGTATTATATTTTATAATTTTATATAATTTTATAATTCATAAATATTTTATATTTGTATTTTGTATTTTAATTTATGAGCGAGCTGCATTGTGAGTTGCATAAAACTCAGTGTTCACACTCAAACAGTTGTTTGAGTTGGTTGCCACTTTTCAAAGGAAAATTGTATCTCTATGGCTTCAGTTTAATCTTGGGTTCCAATTTTTATTCAGTAAGTTCAGTAAGCAATGTATTTCTAGCATGAATAAATGCTCTCTCTCTCTCTCTCTCTCTCTCTCTCTCTCTTCAATTGAAATCTTAGGCAACTCCTTTATGAAGTAATGGAAATTATATTCTGATTGACATATTTAAGTTTGTGTTTTTTTAACTGCCCTGTTCCATTTGCACACAAATATAGGGTACTGAGACTTGTAAGAAGAAAGCAGTATAAATAAATTTCACCTTGAAAAATGAATCCTCATTCCAATCATTTTATAGCCTCTTTCAAATGTTTACAGATTTTATAGAAAATGAGCTAGAGAATCTAGGGAAACATTGTTTTTAAAAAACAACCTTAACATTTAACATCATCTATATCATATTGATTTCTTAGGAGAAGTTTCATAAAGCCAAATTGCCTGTACATACTTTCCAGTATGTAATATTTGAAAAAAATTATCCCACTGGCAATAATAATGAGCGAATTTTCCTCTAATTCACCCTGGCCATAGCCCCTCATCTGGCTACAATACCATTAACATTGGTGCAGGGACTAGGAGGTAGATACAGAGTCAAAGCACAATACTACATTAGTGATAGAAGCAGAAACAGGACTTCCCAAATTAGATTCCTCTCTTCTTCTGGGCATTGTAAGCAACAATGTTTATAGCTCACTATGTTTAATTTTGAAATCTGGCTTGACAGAGTTGGTGATAAAATAGAGGATCTCATTGCTTTCTACTTACTAAGAGTAGAGTTATCAGCAATCTCAAACAGAAACCTCATTTTTAAAGAATTGATCAAAAGCCGGGTGTGATGGCGCAGGCCTTTAATCCTAGCACTCGGGAGGCAGAGGCAAGAGTATCTTTGTGAGTTCAAGGCCAGCCTGGTCTACAGAACAAGTTCCAGTACAAGCTGGGGCTACAAGGAGACCCTGTCTTGAAAAGACAAAAAAAAAAAAAAAAAAAAAAAAAAAATCATTAAAGAGGGCCGCAAAATGGTTCAGCAGATAAAACACTTCCCCAAGCCTGATGCCTGAGTTCAATGTACCAGGACCCACCATGATAGAAGGAGAGAGCTGAACTTTTATTTTTTTTTTTTTTCTGTATGTGTAAAAAATGTATGTTCTGTATGAGGTTTTGGCACACTGTGTCGTGCAACGCCCGAGCGGAGGTCAGAAGAGGGTGTCGGATTCACCCTGGAAACTGGACGTGAGTCTCCTGGATGGAGTTTCAGACGGTTTTCAGCCTCAATGTGGGTTCGGGGAGATCAGAACCGCGGGGCCTCTGGTAAGAGAGTCACGTGCTCTTAATCGCTAAGGCCATCTCTCCAGCCCCCAGGACATATGTGAGATGGCTGACTTCTACAAGTTGCTCTGACTTTAATATAAGTGTTTATGAATGACATCAATACATAGACCACACACACACACACCACCACACAATCCACATCACACATAATCGAGGTAATTAAAATTTGTGTTTTTTTTTTTTTTTTTGAGAGAAGGTCTCCCTCTAGTCCCAGCTGGCTTGGAACCCACTGTGTAGACCAGGCTGGACTCTATCTCACAGAGACCCACCAGCCTCTGCCCCAGAGTGCTGGAATTAAAGGTGTGTGCCACCACATGCAGCTAGTGAAATATTTTTTAAAAAAGAATTGATCAAGTAAAAATACGAAAGCCTGAAAGTTATTCCATAGATCAATGTTTTCTCCTCTTCTGCAATGTACTAAATCCTGTTTGAGTTTTGGTGTTACTATTGTTATCTTGGCCTTCACAGTTCCTCGCTGATGATTCTCAGCTTAGTATGTCCTTCCGTTCCCAGATTTCATCGGTTCCTAAAAGCAGCCACCTTGAAGGGTAGATCTCTTCATACTCCCCGTCCGACCGTCCGTCCGTCCGTCCCCGTCCCCCCCGCCCCCCCGGCCCCCCGCTGCGGCAAACGTGCTCACTGTTTGGTATTTAGTGCTAAGCTTATGCTAGACTCTGGAGTATGTTTATTCTCCTGGTCCAGCCCAGCTCTTAGGCTGAATCTGCATACCTGGGCCTGGGATGCAGAGCCTTGTTGGCATTCCTGCCTCTACCCCTTGGCAACCAATTCTTTCTTTGTTCCTGTGTCTCATCAGTCTCACTCTGACCCCAATCTTTTTTTTTTTTTCTTTGTTGTGAGCATTCTGTGTAAACCCATGGAGAAAACATGGAAACTGGTGGTGAATGAGGCTCCGTTACTCTAAATTGATATGCTAGCCTACATGTAGTCTTTAGGATATTGAAATGTTAGCTGTTTTCTTCTTTCCTCTCCCATATTCTGTCAAAAATATAGCAATCCATGTGTCCTGCCCCCTTCTTCAGAGGTCCCATCACTTAGTTCTCCTATGGGCTTAAGAAAAAAAAATCATTGTTTTGTCTAGCTGGCTTTTTTTTCTTGTTGTGAATATAAGGACTTTTGCGACTTTCTGTGTTTTAAACAGAAGTAGAATCTGCAGTTCCAAGAACTGTCTAAAATAAAACATCCTTAAACCTTTCCTTAAAATGTTTTAAAAGATTTATTTACTTTATTTATTTATTTATTTGTTTCTTTACTTATTTTGTATGCGACAGGCAGACAGACAGACAGACAGCAGGCCCATGAACCATGTCATCTGTGTGCAAATCAAAGGACAACTTTTGGCGAATCAGTTCTCGTTATCTACCTTATTTTTTAGAAGAGCCTGTTGTTATTTCTGCAATTGTGTTATATGTGAGTATCTAGCTGATTCTCCTGTCTGCACCTCCCATTCCACTAAACGACTGCTAGAGCTCGGTTCACAGACTGAACCACTGAATCTGGCCCTGGCTTTTTATGTGGGTTTCAAGAGATTGAACTCTTGTCATTGGGGTTGTGCCACAAAAGTTTTCAGCTGCCAAGCCATCTCACCTCACCAGAAATGTTTCAAATCAAGCTCTCATAGTCTCAAGAAATTGAAAGAAAATAAAGACTAACAAACTCTTTGCCTACAGTAGCTTTTCTTATTTTCTCAAACCATTTCAGAGGTCATATATCCAGCTAATATGCTCTAAAAGGGGCATGGAAAGTAATCCATAAAAATTAGCCCTCTTGGGGCACTGAGAGGACACTTATATCATACCCTCTCCTCCCAAGGCTCTGAAGATCATTGCAGGAGAGGGGGCAGAAAGATTGGAAGAACCAGAGGTGTTGGATGAATACAAAGAGACTGTGCTTTCCAGGGTAGTTTCACATATAAACCCACAGTGCACAAGACCTGTGCAAGGCCAAGCCAGACAAAAATCCAGCATAGATGGGAGAGGTGAGCAAGTAACCCCAGATCCAGCTAAGGACATATTGACAATTAATAGCTTCTGCAAGAGGGGGTCAGTTTTCTTTAAGGGCACAGCACTGCCACATATCAATATGGGAATGGACCCACATCCAAGAGCATTTAGGGACACAAATTAGATTTAGTAAGCCTTAAAGAAATGATAGTAAAATGAAATGGATGTGGGAGGTAGGAAGGTGGAGGTTGAGCTGAGAGGAGACGGAGAAGGGATCTATGGATGATCAAAGCACACTGTATGAAATAAAATTAGACACATCACTTTTCTCTCTAATTCCTACTGGACTGTGCCTTATATTAGCTATTGATGCTACTGAGCTTTTCTGGAAAATCCTAATACATGATAAAAGCGGTTGTGCCAATTTTTTTTCAAGAATTTACTGACTCAGTAAAAACTTATTCTGAAAGACAGAAGAACAGGTTTTCTCAAATTCTTGAGTGTCAATTTGATTAAAAGTTTGAAATAAATTATTTTTTAAAAAATGGAAAGAAATTCTCAAATAATCTCAAAGGTTTTTTTGGTTTTTGTTTGTTTGGGGGGGGGGTTTGTTTTTGTTTTCGTTTTTTGAGACAGGGTCTCCCTATAGCCCCAGCTGGCCTGGAACTCATGCTGTAGACCAGGGTGGCCTTGAACTCACAGCACCTGCCTCTGCCTCCCGAGTGCTAGGATTAAAGGTGTGTGCCACCACATCTGACATTTATTTATTTATTTATTTATCAAGTATTATCTTTAGAAATGAGCACTCCCAGGGCTACAGAATTTAGGCCCAGGTCTCCAAGATTGAAACAGGGAATAATTTCATCAAAGAAATCTCTAGTGAGATAAAAACTGCTATGGTTTGGCCAAAGAGCATGGGGATCTCTAATCCAGAGAGATACTAGCTATGGACATTCATAAATACTTAAAGAAATCTGTAGGATGGACCTATGGGGACTGATGGTCCTAAGCCACTCCTATGAGATGGATGGTCAACAAGGGAAGCAGCCACATTTTCTTAAGTAACTGCTTAAAAAACTTTTATTTCCTCAGAGAGACAGAGTGCCCTGGTAGGGGCATCCCTTTCCTCTATCTCTTCTCTGAGTGTACATAGACCTTTTAAATTCAATTGAATCTTTTAACAAATGCTCTTGAATGTTGGAATATATTATAGCAGGTATAGTCTCTTCTTTCTAGTAATAAGAGATAGAATTAAA
Organism: Rhizomys pruinosus; assembly: GCA_009823505.1. Taxonomy (NCBI): domain Eukaryota; kingdom Metazoa; phylum Chordata; class Mammalia; order Rodentia; family Spalacidae; genus Rhizomys; species Rhizomys pruinosus. Next base: position 1,283,169 of record VZQC01010664.1, on the reverse strand, counting down.
CAAGATATGTGAAAAGATATTAGGCTATCTTTTCCTAATATTAGGAAAGTTATATGTGCTACAAGGGGAAAGGTCAATCAGAAATCGTAGGGGTAGTTGGTGTCAATTTTAAGGGTAATTGATGTAGATTTCAGTGCAGAGACGAAAGGCTCCAGCAAAGACTCGGGGGATGCAAGGGAGTGAACTATACAGATAACTGGGGAAAGAATGTTCCTGGCAAGGAGAATGGCCAGCAGAAGGCCATGGGCAGGAATGTGTTCTCATGCATTACCAGAGCAGTAAGAATAGCAGTAAAGGAAAGAGTAAAGAGACTAGGACAGAAATGACAGATCAAACAAGTGCATGTAGCACAGCTTACTTGCTCAAGTTATTTCTATTCCCATGCTGATGTCTCCTGGTCAATGAGCCCTTTCTTTTGTATCTGCCTTGTCAAATACAGAAATGAGAAACTTGAAATGTTCACGATAGGAGTCACCAGATAAGGACTGATTCAAGAAGACACAGTTCAGCCCAAGGTTTGTAATAGAACAGTTAAAAGAATGATTTCTTCCAGATATTCAATGGGAGGAGGCTATAGTCTAGAAAGTTCCAAATATGGTCAGGACAAGATAATTGTGTTAGCTGGGCGTGGTGGCACATGCCTTTAGTCCTAGCACTCAGGAGGCAGAGGCAGGTGGATCTCTGTGAGTTCAAGTCCAGCCTGGTCTACATAGTGAGCTCTAACCCAGCTGGGACTAAGGAAGACCCTGTCTCAAAAATACCAAAAAAAAAAAAAAAAAAAAAAAAAGATAATTTTGTTACCCAGAGTGAAAAAATGTGTTAATATCACTAAAAAGAGAAGTACAAATGACAATGAACAAAATAGCAAGAAAATTCAATCTTGCTAGTTGTCATGGTATAATTTTCTACAATCAACATAGATTATTTCTATATCACATAGTTTAACAGCCTATAAATTTAACACCCAATATGATCAAAGATGTGGAAACACAAATTCTCCACTATATATCTGGGAATGCAAGTAGCAACCTTGCTGAAAGATAATTTGGCAGAATCAGCAGCTCTCTCAACTGGACCTTTCTTGTCTACTGCACACTAGAATACATGAAGAAGCAGTTCCATTGCATACTGAATACTTGAAGCTGGGAGGCTTATCTCAAACTCTACTAAGCACTGCTGTTATTAACCAAGTAGATCAACCAAGTCAGTTAAGGTTTCCCTAAACTTAGTCACTCTAGGTATATATGCTATTGAAATGGTCCTTGGTTAATAAAATTGATGAGATGAAAAGTGATTTGTTTTCTCAATGGAAAACATGTGATTTGAGAAGACTCAATGAAACTAAATTCTTTTTTTTTTTTTTTTTTTTTTTTTTTTTTTTT
>VZQC01010664.1:1115494-1280845 GCA_009823505.1 Rhizomys pruinosus | reverse complement strand
AGATTTCACCACAGTGATGCTGGTCTCTTGTTACTTACAGCTGATTTTTCAGCCCCAGCTAACCAGCATCAATTGTCCCAGTACAACAAAGATTTCACTTCAGGTTCTGGTCTCTTGTTACTTACAGCTGATTCTTCAGTCCCAGCTGACCAGAACCCACAGATTACACAGTCCTGATGATCTCTGCTCCCCTTTGAAACTAGGAACTTCAAAAGCCAGGCCTCCATCTTCTATAACTCCTTCAGCAAAACCGCTCCAAGCTCCACAGCAACGATCTTCTGGCATTCAATGATCTTCCCAGCCCAAATTTCCAAATGTCTCCACAATCCTTCCCCAAAACACCAAGGTCAGATCTGTCACAGCAATACCCCACTCTTCTGGTACCAATTTCTGTTCTAGTTTATCTTCCATTGCTGTGACAAAACACTCTGTCTGACACCAACTTGGGGGGGTAAGGGTTTATTCAGCTTACATCTCCTGGGTCACAGTCCATCAATTAGGGAGCCCAAGGCAGGAACTCAGGGCAGGAACCTGGAGGCAGGAGGTGAAGCACAGGCCATGGAGGAATGCTGTTTACTGGCTTGCTCCTGTGGCCCATGCCCAGCCTGCCTTCTTATACTGTACACAACAACCGACCTAGGGTGGCACCACCCACCGTGGGCTGAGCCCTCCCACACTGCTCGACCACCAAGACAATACTCCACAGATGTGACCACAGGCCAATCCAATGGAGCCAATTCCCCAATTGAGGCTCCCTCAACTCAGGTGTGTCAAGTTAACACTAAAGCTATCCAGCATAAGAGGCATGAAGTTTGCAAGAGTAAAGGGGTCATCAGTTCTTCCTCCACGGTTTCTGAGAGCCACCAAATTCAGGCAAAGCAGGGGTGTCCCTGAATAAAGAAGGCCCTGATAGGCCATTGGGTGAAGCTGTGAATGTGAAGCCTGGCTGGCCGCGGGGATCCCAAGAAGATATTCGAGATTCCAGAGCTGTGAGATATTTGCCAAGGGAGCCCTTTGGAAGTAAATTCCCAGAAGACTCACATGGAGCTACTGGACTTGGTGTTTGCCCTGCTGGTTTGTGGTCTTGTTTTGGTCCAGTATTTCCTCACTATGCCTCTATTCCCCCCTTTTGGAATGGGAATGTGTATTCGGTTCCACTGTATGTTGGGAGTATGTAATTTGTCTTTTGATTTTACAGGAGCTTACAGTTTAGGAGATTGGCCTAGTCTCAGAAGAGACTTTGGACTGTGGACTTTTGAATGGCATGAAACTGGTAAAGACTATGGGGACTTTTAAGTTTAGACTTAATGCATTTTGCATTTTATATGGTCAGGAGCTTATGGGAGCCAGGGATTGGAATGTAGTGGTTTGAATGAGTGTACCCCATAGGCTGTAAGTATTCAGACATTTGTCTCCAGTTGGTGGCACTGTTTTCGGAGGTCTTAGAAGGTGTGGCTGTGCTAGAGGAAGTACATTATTGGGGGCAGGCTTAGTGAGTTTAACAAGCCTCGTGGTCTCCAGTTGCTCTCTCTGCTTCCTGTGCTCTTTGCGAGAGGTGACACTCGGCTTGCTGCTCCAGATCCAGTGGCCATGCCTCCCACCACAATGGACTTTAATTCCCTGGAACCATCAATCGCGGCTTGCTGCTCCAGATCCAGCGGCCATGCCTCCCACCACAATGGACTTTAATTCCCTGGAACCGTCAATCGTAAGCTCAAATAAACTCTTCCTTTTATAAGTTCCTTGGTCATGGTGTTTTATCACAGCAACAGAAAAGTGACTAATTCACTGTGTTACTTGCCATGTGCTGCAAGAAAAAATTTCTCTGAGAGTTGAGAAATACATGTAATCCAAATTTTTAAATACACAAAAACTTTCTCAGTCTAACAATGGGAAAGTTTAGCTAGATCCAAATTATAGAACATTCTCTAAGGTAACAGCTAACTGGTACTCTTTAAAAGCAACAAGGCCGTTAAAAAATTTTAGAAGGGTTTAAGGAGATATGATAATTAAATGTAAAATATTTTATGAATTGGATTTTAGAACAGAAAAGGGAAATTAGCACTGTAACTCAATTAGTATTATTAACATTTTCTCTTTTTATATATTTTGTTTATATATTTTTTAATTTTTATTTATTTTTGTATGTGTATGAATGTACTGTCTGTATGTAGGTTTGTGCACCCATGCCGCGGAGGTCAGAAGAGGGTGTCGGATTTCCCTGGAACTGGAGTTAAAGACAGTTCTCAGCCTCCATGTGGGTGCTGGGGGTCGAATCCCCGTCCTCTTCAAGAGCGGTCAGTGCTCTTAACCACTAAGCCATCTCTCCAGCCCCCTATTAACACTTTCTTAATACCAGTAAATGTACCAAGTTTAAGTTAAGATGCTAACAACATGAAATGTTGGATGAAGAAAATTAAAGAAAAACTATAGAACTAGAGACAAAGTTATCTTTGTAACTCTTCTTCAAAATAAACTCTATTTCAAGATAAAATTTTGTGCATATTAAAAATAGCATTTACCAAATTCCAGAAATTCTGCTACTGATCATTTATCTTAAAGAAATAAAGATAAGGGGTTGGAGAGATGGTTTAGTGGTTAAAACCATGGCTTTTCAAAATTGCAGAAGACCTGGGTTCAAACCCCTGTACCACAAGGCAGCTAACAACTGTCCATAACTCCAGTTCCAGGGAATTTGATGCCCTCTTCTGTCTTCAATGGGCACTATGTGACCAGGGTATACTTACACACACAAGCATAACACTCATAACACATAAAATAAAAAATAAATAATTTAAAAAGTAAATAAATGAAGACCCGGGCATGGTGGTGCATGCCTTTAATGTCAGCACCCAGGAGGCAGAAGCAGGGAGACCTCTGTTAGTTCAAGTCCAGTCTGGTCTACAGAGTGAGTTCCAGGCTAGCTGGGACTAAAGAGAGACCCTGCCTCATAAAAGACCACCCCCAAAAGGAAATGAAGATGTTACTGTGGCACAGACCTTTAATCGCAGCACTCAGAAGGTAGAGACAGGCAGATATTTGTGAGATAAAGTCCACCCTGGTCTCCATAGCAAGTTTCAGGCTAGCTGGGGCTACAGAGACACCCTGTTTCAAAAAGACAAAAAAAAGGATGATGTAGACAAAATTTTGCTATAATATATTAATAGATAATGACTTAAAGTGACTTAAAGGTATGCTATAAATAATTAGGAAATTACCGTTAAAATATTAAATATTCTATAGTTTCTAAAATGATATTTCAGAAGTATAATGATGTTGAAAAATGTTAAGTGAATAAAAATTTGATTTGAACAAAATTTTAAAGTCCAAACTTATTTGTGTATGTACATATACATATGCTCCCACAGGAAAAAAAAAACACATAAAGCACAAATGAAAATACTTTTGAAAGGCTAAGGATTTTTTTTTATTAATTTTTATTGATGCTTTGTGCATTTCATACATTTTTTCCAATTCAGTTCAGGCTTATTTCCCTTTCCCTCCCCCCCACCCCCACCCCATCCCAGATCATGCATTCTGCCATAACTGTCCTGTATCTTTCTCTCAGTTTTTTTTTCATTTTTAGCTATAAGTGATAATCCATGAGTACAAGCATCCTTCATGCAAAACCTATCTGCAGGCTGTTGTGCCCAAACACCTACAGCCCCACCATCCAGTGGGGGGTGACAGGTTGTTTGTTCAATCAAGTTGATCAAATGAGTGTCCAGACTACATTGCTGTAGTTTCACCATTCACCCCAATCGCAGCCCTTACATTCTACCACGCCCCCTCTTCCGCAGGTTGTTCCCTAGGCTTAGAAAAGGGGCACAGGTGGATGAGAGGTAAAACAGTCCACTCTCTCTGGAGCTGTTGACTTGGACTCTGGTCAATTCTGGCTGTTTCCTTTCATGGGCTGACAGTTTGTCCAGGAATAACCTTTCGATCCTACTAATGAAGAACAAGCAATTAGATATATAGGTATTTAAGCAGCACTAATAGTTATGGTAGGTTACTTTAGCATAGGACACTATGTATCTGCGATATTGTCTAATCCAATGAATTACAATTATACCCCCTGATTACAATATGACAGGCTCGATTACTTGTGGCTCTATACACATCACCTGCTAGAGGATGAGCTATCTGTGCATCAAGCCAGGGGTTTATATTCTCGCCAATAGCGGGGAGACCCAATAGCCAATTAGACTTGGGTTATACAGGCATATGACTGACACTGCTGCACAGTAATTGTCAGGGCGTCGAGGATGATCTGGTGCTGATGGCTCGAGTCCTTTGCTTGAGCTCAGGCGGAAGACCACTATTTGCTGACTTATGCGGTTCAGTGCCCCTTTGGTGATACTCTCTGGTGTTCCAGAGGGCATCTGTACACTTGCAAGTGTCGGGTCTCCAATGACATCCATCCCATATTATACGTCAGGTCTTAGGCAGTCAGGCGGTCTTCATCTGCCTCTACCTCCTCGTTACGGTATAACCAACATCGCTTAGAGGCAAGGAGCCTTTGACTTTTGTGGCTCCTTTCGACCACTGGCCAACACTTCCACTCTTGGTTAGAACAATTCCAATTGCCTCGATCGGTCAGCAGCTCCCTTCGCTATTAAACCTATTTGCCTGGAGTGGTAGCCGCTAGGTACCTTTATATATATATTTTTTTCTGAACAGAGAGTAATCCTTCCACAGTTCCCATGAGTCTAGTTGTCAAATTAAAAGAAAAGCAGTTTACAGGTTTCATACTAATGACTGCCGACTACCTCTACAATAGTTGTCTCCAAATTACAGTTGGGGAACGACCTCAATCATTGTCATATTTCTCCTTATTCTATGGGGGTGTTAAGAAAGTCTCTTGTTTTAAAACTTTGCAGCACCTAGGAGCTAAGTTTCATTAGGACTCACTCATTATAAATAGTTGTCCACATGTAGGATTCCACAGAGAGGGTATCGAACTGTTCGCAGCATTAACCCCAACTAATGGCATAAAGTACGGAGGATCCTTTTCCTCTCTGAATGGTCACGCACGGGTCAGCTTCCAGTCTGCCAGCTTCTATTGGTGTACATCCTACTTCAGACTGCGCAAAACTCCATGTATCTATTTCTCTTCCCTCACAGCCGTCCAACGTTGGGTGACGTTTTAGTCCTGTTGCGACGAACAATGACAAATCTTATTCCCACCTAGTTATGTTTTAAACGATTTGATCATTTGCAGGGTTTGATGAAAAAGGGGTTCATTGTCCTTTCTGTATTCCCGCCCCCTTTATTTTTTATGCGCATGAGCTCTGCCAGAAAGAGTTGTATTTAGTACATGAATAAATAGGGTGACACGTCACAAGGGCATCAGACTCTTCATCAAATTCACCCATGTATGTTCTTCGAGGTGATATATATGGATTTAACTGAGAAGCAAACGGATTATTTTTTGCTTTAAATCATCTTACAGAGAATGCTACAAGGTGATTACGTGTACACACAGAAAATTTAGGAAGCATACATCTTCGTTGGTACATCCTCCTGAATGTGTTACATCCCAAGAGTATCTTTGCCTCTACAGATCATTTATGTAGAAGCTCATATGTGAACGCGCGAACAAGCGAATCTTCATTCATTCATCCATGCTTTTGATGTCACATGCCCATTAGCACAATTGAATTGATATATCGAGGAATTTCTGACTAAACTCCATGTTGCTCTAATATATCTACGCTTGTTTACGTATTAAGTCTGCCTCTTATACTCCTAAGAGTCCTTAAATCAAACATAGTGATCCTGTAGAACTAGTGTCGAGAGGTGCCGAAACTTATCAACAATACGCGCTGTGACTTGCTTGAGGTCATTGTCAATTATAAATAAGCCTTTAATAGTCGCATGTAGCACCCTGTGTCCTCTCTCCACCCATCCCCTGTCTCTCCTATTCACCACTTTCAGTCCCAATTTGTTCAGTGCAAGTTCTTCTCTGGCTCTTTAACTGTATGCCTCCACTCTCCATGGGGAATATTTATATCTGGGTTTTTGGGTACTAGCATCCACATATGGGGACACCATTTGTCGTTTCAGTATATAGAAGATTCTCTGGCTCGTGATTTACTGCACCTTATAGCACTAAGTTGTCTTCCAGCTCCATCCACTTACAACATGGAATTCATGAGTTGTTCACCTTCTTTCACTGCTGACATGATTATTCCGAATTGAGTATACATATGCTACTACCAGATAGATTTCTCCTATCACACTCCGCGGTAGTTGGAGCTGGGCTGGTATCAGCATTTTTGCTACATTCGTGAACAGCTAGCGGACGACAGTAAACATACGCTGTGACTCGATATCTATTGCAAGTTATACGTTCGTGTCTTGGGTATATCAATACGTCCAGGGTATGACATGGGATCAAATGGAAAGGCTCATTCTTGGAGTCTTCCTACATGTGGTTCCATCCACACTGTCATTCCAGATAATTTGGCTGTACAGAGCATAGCACTTCCCCAATCCAGCAATGCCTGAGTGGTTCCTCGCCTTCCCCACAACCTCTTCCGAGCACTTGGATGTCTTCATGTTCCTGAGTCGCCTAGCCATTCTATTGAGGAATAGACCGCTGGTGGATCCGAGACGTTCGCTTTTAAATTTGCATTTCCTTAAATTATCAGAGATGTTGAACACTTCTTACGATATTTCTCGGCCATCTAACCTTCCTCTTTGAGTCTCTTATTCAGATCTTTGTTCCATCATTCCTTTGATGCTCATATTTGTCTCTGCTCTTCTCTCTTTGGTTTTGTGAGTAGATTTGTAATACTCTGGAAACTTAATTGCTAGGTTCAGGATGTGACTCTGCTGTTGAAGGTTTCTCCCAATCTCTGTGGGGTATCCCTGCAACTCTCCCTCGTTATTAGACTTGCCTCTTGATGCTCACTAGAAGGTCTCTTGAGCGTTTACTGAGGTCCCATTTGGTCAATTGTCGATCTTTATTTCCTTGTGCATGTGGCTGTCTGTGTTTAGGAATCTCTCTCTCGATACACCTTATGTTTCGTGTCTGCTGGCCAAGGCTTCTTCATTTATCAGTCCAGGTTCTGGGACGTTCACCGTGGGTCTCATTGATCATCTGGATGGATTGACCTTTGTACAAGTGAGCGGTAGGGTTAATCTTCATTCTTTACAGTGGTGATCGCCAGTCTTTGGCCAGACCACTTTGCCATGAAGATGCCTTGGTCTTTCGTCCATTGTGTTCTTCTGTGGCCCCTTGTCAGAAATTCATGAAGGTGAGCTGAGATGAGTGTAATGAGGCTGCAGGGTTGCGCATCTTCAAGTTTTTATCTCATTGGGTCAACTGGTCCTGCTTTTGTCGCGCTAGTCACCAGGCGATTTATGCACTCATTGAGCCTATAGACTATACTCAGTTTTCATTTGCTGGATGTCAGCCATCATAGCGATCACCCCTTATTCTCTCTTTCACTTCAGCGTCGCTTCGTTGTCTCATGCGGGCTATTTGTTGTTTCACATATGAAATTGAAGGATTTTTTAGTATTCCAGGCCTTGTGATAGAAAAGCTTGGGGCATGTTCTGATTATGGGATCGACATTCATATAATCTGTTAACAGTACGTTTGCCAAATGAGACGTCACTGGCACATCTTTATACCTACTTTATTTCCCGAATCCCCATGAGCAATCGAGCCAGGTGTTTGTCAATCTTCTGACTTCTCCTGATCTCTACTTCAATTTCCTTTTCAGGGGTTTAAAATCTTTGTCAGTGTACAGAGGAACTTCGGTGTCTCGTTGCGATACGAGAGCTAATGTCTTTCCTTAGGATGATTTTACTGTGTATTTTGAGCGCTAGTTGTGACCTGTCTGGGGCAAGTCTCCTCTAATGTAGTCCTTCTTCAATTGCTAGTTGTTGGACCCCTGATGTCACAGATCAAAGGCTCGACAGACTTGTTCACTAGGTTTATTTATCCTGGCCACTTTATACAGAAGACTCTTATCGTTTCTAGGATTTTCGTGGTCAGGAGTTCTTAGCATTCCTTGTTACCGGCTAGACATCATGTCAATCGCAAGCGGCCGAAACGAACGGTATCGTAGCTTGATTCCTCTTTTCTAATTAGAGCTCCTTTAATTTCCCTTTTCTTGTGCCGCTTATATTGCCCCATAGCTTAGGGTATTCCTCGCACTATATTGACAGAGGAGTACGGTTGACAGCGGGCACGCCTTGCGAAGCTTCACTTTAGGGGCAATCAGCTTCTGTCATTTCCCCCATTTAGGGATGTATGGGGCTGTGCGGTAGTTCTGTATAATATGGCTGTTGGTATTACCATGCAGGAATATATTCCCTCCAGACTCACAATATACGGTCCATTCCAGACTTATAAAGACATCGACATTAAGGCATGAGCTGGATTTTGTCAAAGGCTTCTCTCCGCACTCTATTTGAGATTCGATGGCGTGTTTTGATCTCTCGAGTCCACATGTTCTATGGATTGATGATTAGTGTTTATCTGATTTTCGTCATGTTGAACCAATCCCGATGTCTGGTATGACATCCACTTGGTTATACGCCATGGTGAGATGATTTTCTTTCGATCGATGAGGTCTGTAATGCCGATTTCGCCAGAATCGTGTTATCAATAGAACTTTTTGGTCGCATCTCATGCTCATTCATTAGGGAGATGTGTCATCCATACGTTCTCCCTCTTCTGAATGAGTTAGTCATCCTTTCCACCCTGTTTTGTCATACTGGTGCTAGTCATATGGCGTATAATGCTGGCTTCATAAGAAGGAATTTGGGAGAATCCCTCCATTTTATTTCCTTCGTAAAACAAAAGTAGTACCTGCTCTATATTCTACGGAAATATTATTTACCTAGAACATATCTGCCGCTGATCCATCCGGGCCTGGCGCATGTTTTTGGTATGGAGGCTCACTTATACACTCTATCCGACTTTCTTCACTGACTACGTTCGGTTCTGTTCTAAGTTGTGCTTGCTTACGAATCTTCTTCTTGCGTTCGAGCGTTGTCGAACTTCCATCTCAGTGCATATTCGAGATTACAATTCATTATCTTCCACTAGAGTTCGCTTCAAACGTTAGCTAGAAATATAAGCTTTCTTCGAAAGTAAGTCCGCGTATTGAGTCTATGAAGATCTTTTCCTCATTAGCCGACATCCTTTTGAAGATATTTCCACCGTTCTCATCACGACATTGATTTCGAGTTGTTCCCTCTTTCATTTTGTTAACTTGGAGCCTAGAGGTCTGTCTATCTTATTCTCTCAAAAACCCCAAACTTTGGATTCATATGATTTCTTCTGTATGGTTATTTGGTCACAGTTGTATCTATGCTGCTGACTCAACTTCTATCGCTGGTCACTACGGCCCTGACGTTTTCATACAAACTGCTGCGCTGTTCCTGATATTCTCTAGTATCCTCATTCAGTTCCCCTATGAGTCAGTTCTGCTTCATTCCTATCAGATTATATAGACGAGAGTGTATCTCAAGTCGTCTCCTCTATGTGTATAGATCTCTCTCAACGCTAACGCTCAGCTGTTCGTAAGTGCAATCGATATAATCAAGTTTCAGATCGGCTTTTCGACTCTGCTGTCCTCTTTCACTGCTTCCCTATACCATAGATAGTACGAGTGCCTAACGTCCTACCGAAGACCTGCATATAACACCGTTCCCTCCACTCCTCTCAGCGAATACCTTGTTCTTTCATAGCCATACGGGTTCTCCAGCTCAGCATTTTGTATCACGTGTGTTGGATCCTTCTACAGGTCATTGATCAAGTCCAGATTCCAGGAATGTTCTTTATATCTTTTTCTCCTACATATTCGATTCTCTGACGCCACTCATCGCTATTCAAGAGAGTGCTGTTTAGTCTCCATTGTCTCCCTGTAAAGGTTCGTAGGGTTCTATTCTGGGTGCTCGGTTGGATCCATCCCAGCTTTGATCTGCTACTTGCGAGCTCTGACGTGGAAGCATGCAATGATGATCATTCTCAACCCTTTTATAAACTTTGCTTGAGTGTTCTTGCCCTGTCATCCGTCCCAGGTATGCACGATCGGGATTATCGTTGGAGATTACTTTTCCATGAGCTGCATGAGTAGAGAAAGTGATCCGTTAGGGGTTTGGAGTGACGAATACATTCGCGGTGGACTGTCTGCCGAGGTCCAATTTCGCCATTGTATTGTGTTCATTTAGTTCAGAGCTCCTCTCGTGTTTATTCCTCTCTATACCCTTTCCTTGTTGATAGCTGTCCTATGCCAGAGCCTTCAATGGGGTATTAGAAGCTCCCCTCAGTATTAGCCTGTGCTGGGGCTTAAATCTGTGCCTTGCACGATCCTTGCAAGCAATTGCTCTTATAAATTTGCGCTTGACTTGATCGTTATTGCGCTGCCATAATATATCGCAGCATTGCTGAATCCCTTCCCTCCACTCAATCTGCTTCCTTCAATCAAGCAGACGTGTAATGGCCCTTCTTTTCGTCTTTTTGATTTTTTTTGCTTTTAAGTCTATTTTGTCTGATAATTAGAAATGCCACACCCACGCTTTCGTTCTTGTACATTGCTTGGAAACTTTATACTTTCTTCCAACCGCTTCGACCATTCTGAAGTTTGGTTGCCATATCCTTGAAAATTCGAGATGGGGTTTTTGTAGACAGGCATATAGCGATGTCGTTTCTGTTTCGCTAATCTTCTCCCAGTCTATGCCTTTTGTTTGGGAAGATTAAGCACCAATTAATATTTTCAGGTTACAATGAAAATGGAGTGTGCTTCCTTTCACTTGTTATTCATTTGGATTTCTATGCCTCTGATTTTTGCTCCTAGAGTTATTTTATTGGTCGTTTCCTTTTGCCTAGGTGTTTGAGTGATTTGTTGCCTCCCTCTCTTCTGCCCCTTGAATTGCTTCAAATAGCTTTATGAAGAGTTGGGTTTCCAGACATTGCGTTCCATCACTTGTTTATGTCATGGAAGATTTTTCTCTCTCCTTCAAGTATAGTCGACATTTTTGCTGGGTAAAGTTTCTGGGTTGGCATCCATGTCCTTAGCGACAGGAATGCTTTGCTCCATGTTCTTCTTGCTTTCATAGTTTGAGGCACGAGAAGTCAGTTGTAATTCTGATGGGTTTCCCTTTGTATGTGACTTGTTTTTTTTGAGTGCCCTCAGAAATTTTGTCTTGTTTTGGGATCTAGCATTTAACTATGATATCGTCGTGGGGTGTTTCTTTTCTCGATCTTGTCTTATTGGGGCCTAATGTGCTTTCTTGTAATTTAGTATGGGCCTGCTGTCTATTTTAGTTTGGGGAATTTTCATCCATACTTATTCTGTTGAAGATTACTGATCAATACTTTCTCTGAGATTTCTCCTTACTCATATCCCTATGGATGCGGAGGTTGGTTTTTTCATAGTGCCCATATTTCCTGTTGGTTCCACTTTTGTGTATTGTTTTAAACATTATAATTAGATTGATTTGAGCGCTTTTTAAGTGCTCTGTGTTATCTCCAGGTTCATATGTCTTGCTTCTGCTTCCCTCCAACTTATCTACTCGGGCTTTTCCTTCTCTTCGTGATTGACTGAGTGTTCTAAGTCCTTTTTCTTTCTCCTTTCCTTTGCAGTCCTCCATCTTTTGAGATTACTCCAAATCTCTTCCTTTTTAGCTCTCAATCTCTTCTTGGTGTTCGTTAGATCATGGTAGCTTCTTCTTTAGTGTTTCTACCTTCCATTCGGAAGTTTGTCTTTTTCTCCTCTAGTTCTTTCTGGAGTTTGTCATTCTATTCCTTTAGATTCTTTCTTCCAGTTTGTCATTGTATCCCTCTAGGTCCTTTTGAGTTTTTCCATTCTCTCTCTTTAGTTTCATGACTTCTTCTTTATTTCTTTCTATTATTTCTCTGCGATATGTCTTGTAATTATTGCGTCTAAGCTCTGTTCCTTGGGTACTCCTCAAGGGACATCCATTGTGGCATCTCTCGTCTCGGTTTGGTAGGCCTGGTGTGGGAGTATCCTGTGCCCTTTTCACTGTTTCCCTGTCTTCTGTCCTTGCATATGATTTCCCTTTTGGTGTGTTCAAGTCACAAACACTTTTCACATATATTATGATTGATTTTGCTTGCCTCCTATCGATCGCTTTTTTTTTTTTTTTTTTCTTTTCTATGGCGTTAGTTGACTATTGGCTTAGGTTTCAGGTTTTCAGTTTTGTGGTATATATTGGATGTTGGAGCCTAAGTAAGTCTTCCTTTTGTTCTGAAGGTTCTCAAAAGGAAGACCCTTGGATTCTTAGCAATTCAATTGGCGCAGGCGCCGGGGGGGGGTGGGGGGGGGGGGTATTGTTGCCTATCTAGCCCGCGCCCCGGTCCTCTGGGCCGGGGACACCGTAGACGGGTTCACAGCGAGACGTCTCCCAGAGCTCCCCCCCGCCAGACCCCGCTAGAGTAGAGCTGTTTAACTGGCCTGGCGCGTTATGGCGTCCCACTGCGACCCCGGTTCCCGCCACAAGTCCAGCCGGGACCCAGCAGCGAGGGAAACGCGACCGCTGCTTCTCACGCGCGAGTGCGGTCCCTCTGGCGGGACCGTAGACGGGTTTCCAGAACTCGAGACCTCTAGCTGCCCCCCGCCGAGACCCGCCTAGAGCTGAGGAGCTGTGTTACCTGGGCTGGGCGTCGTTATGGCGTCTCCCCTGCGACCCCGGTTCCGCCCACAAGTCCAGCCGGGCGACCAGAAGAGCAGAGGGAAACGCATCTGCTCAACCCGAGCGCGGTTCCCTCTGGGCCGGGGACCCTGTGGACGGGTTCACAGCGAGACCCTCTCCCAGCTGCCCCCCGCCAGCCCCGCCTAGAGCTGAGGACTGGTTACCTGGCCTGGCGCGTTTTATGGCGTCTCCCCTGCGACCCAGGTTCCCGCCACACAAGTCCAGCCGGACCAGAGCGCAAGGGAAACGCGACCCTGTCCACCGAGCGCAGTCCATGGTCCGCGTGGGCCCGACCGTAGACGGTTCACAGCGAGATCTCTCGTCCCCCGCCAGACACCCGCCTAGAGCTGAGAGAGTGTGTTACCTGGCCTGGCGTATATGGCGTCTCCCCTGCGAACCTAAGGATGTTATTATAGTGGAATCATCACTGAGTTTGGAGCTCAGTGTGGCTAACTTTACCACTGAAGTCAGACTTCAAATGTATGTTTTTATTCTTTCCTTTGATTTTATTTGCAGAACACAATCTCTGCTGTGCTGCTCCCCCAGTTCTCTTCTTCTCTCTCTCTCATCTCTGTCACTCATCTTTCTCCTTTGCTTTTTCTACAGAAAATACACTATAATCCCTATCTTTGAGTGTTCTTCAGTTAACTGTATTGGCATAAGTTTAGTGACTTCCTGGTAAAAGTAAGGCCCTTTAACTACTTTTCCCTAAGACTCAAAATTATTAAAACTTGTCAGCGTAGAGATAATAATTCCAAAAAGGCCAGCTAAAAAAAACAAGAGAAAAAAAAAAAAAAAAAAAAAAAAAAAGACAAACAACAATAGAAAAACCTCTTTTTAAACAAACACAAAACAGAACTAAAGTTTTGGTAAGGAGTCTTCTCTGAACACAGCTCAAGCAAGAAGAGAATTTGCAGCCAATGAAGGGGGTGGATAAAATGACTGGAAACTGACTCAGGAAAAGATCAGGGATTGGGATTCTGACCAAATGGACCTAATAGAATTCCGTGTGCAGACAGGCCTGGAACATAAAACACCACCCCAGGATTGGGATGTCGGATGGCCAGAAACCGGAGCAGGTGCCGGCATGATCCGGTATTGAGCTCTTTCTAAAAGGACTGAGCATGTTTTTGTTAAAATTGGATTGTATCAGGAAGTACACAAAGAGGACTAAAGAAAGTTCAGAAGCCTGACTAGAAAATCTTCGTCAGACATCAGCCACCCTAATGATTATCGCATTTCGCTGGCGCTTCAGCTACAGTGGCAGCTGCGTGGCGTAGGAGGAAGTAAACTGCGTCTACAGGCATCTATGAAGCCCTCCAAATGCAAGGACCTGGAGAGCCAGATTTAGCAAGCGATTGTACAGGATACCTAGTTAGATAAACAGTGAATAATTGTTTAGTATAAACATGAGCCAAATGTTTCATGGGAAGGCAAACTTACATAAACAACTATTATACTTATTATGGATCTGAAACTGGCATTTAACTGAATCACCTTTATTTTTTTCCTGATACTCCTATCCAGCGACACGCCCAAATCGCCAGTCTCCCAGGTTCATCAGCATGGACTTCTTTCTCAGTTTTATAACTTAAAACGTCAGTAGGTTTGATTTTCAATGCCAAGGATCAAGCCCAGTGCTTGGTATATGCTAGTCAAGCACTCTAACACCGAGCTGCGTTCCCAGCCCTATAATGTTACTGAAGAAAATATTATAATTAAAACGTTGAAGTTAGACTGCGTTGTGCTTCTAATCTCTTAGCCACTAGATATCAAAGAAGAGAAAACACAGAAGACAGCTAATCCTGACACCCTTCTAAGTCCTATTACTTTTGTCCTATTACTTTTGTTGGCTTTATTGAACTTTTTTTTTTATGGTCAAATTACAAGTCCTATATTAATAGCCAGTGGTCAAAGAGGGGGCTAGTGCCCAAAAGAACTCACGACCAAGAGAAGAAGAAGGGGAGGGTTTATAAAGCTTGAAACCACAATTACATCATGACATAGGTTAAGCCAATTTGTTACATCAAATCACCATAGTTCACCAAACCAGGGGCAGGTCAGTTAACAAAGAGAGATCTTTTCAGTTAACAAACAGTTTTGATACGGGAAAAAAAAAAAAAACTCTCAGAATGTAGAAACAACGGGCTCCATAGAGATGCAGGTATCACTGGAAAGGAGGACCTGCTATATGGAGGTGCTACCTGGCCACTTTAAGTCTCCCAATATTGGAGAAACAATGTATTCCATGAAACTACCTGCATGAGATGTTCTGCCTGGCAGAGTACAGCAAAAGTCAGCTAGGGCAAAATGCATTTCAGACTGAGGCACCAGGGAAGAAAACGACTCCTGTCTGTATTAGAGGCAATTATCTAAACCTGTGCCAGAAACAAAAGGTGTATATAACCTGAACTTCTTTAAAATACATTTTATTGACTTTTTATGGACTTCATACAATGCATCTTAGTCACACTTAGCCTCCCTTTCCTTTTCTGCAACCCCCCATAGCCCACCCACGGTTCATGCATTTTGTCATAGATGTTAAAGCATATCAAGTTTGTGTATCCAGATGTCCCTCAGCATGAGTTCATCCACTGGAGCTTGTTCAGCCTGTCTAACATCACTCCCTTAACGAAGATCACCTCTTCCTCCACCGGCAGTGATGAGACGCCAGCAGCTCCTTGACGAAGTTGTGGCCTCCTGCCCCTTCCCTCAGTTCCAAGCTGGTTCTTGTCTGAGTTTACATGGGTCTTGTGCATACTCTCATGATTGCTATCAGTTTCCTGAGCTTTTAATCAGAAGAATTATTTTTTTATTTTTTTATTTATTATTTTTTATGTGTATGAGCATACTGTCTGCATGTAGGTTGGTGCACCCATCATGCAATGCTGCAGAGGTCAGAAGAAGGCCTCGGATTCCCCTGGAACTGGAGTTAAAGATGGTTCTTAGCCACCAAGTGGGTGCTGGGAATCAAACCCAGGTCCTGTAGGAGCAGTAGGTGCTCTTAACTGCTGAGCCATCTCTCCAGTCCCAGAAGAACTATTTTAAACATGTTTAATTGCAAGAAGTATAAAAGCTGTAAAACTAGCAATAAGATAGAAAGAAAACAGAACTGGCCTTCAGAATGGAAAAAGAAGTTTGGGTGAGCATCAGGAAGTTTGAATTAGTAAAGGATGGCAGTGTCCAATATAATACTTATAATTAACTCCTAGGAGAGGTGATCCACTAAAGCTGTAAATCAGAATGCATCTCTCTCTCTCTCTCTCTCTCTCTCTCTATATATATATATATATATATATATATATATATATATAGTGATTAATTAGTATTTGTTCAATAAAGAATAAGGAATATTCTGAAATAAAAAAGGAACAATAAGAAATTTGGGGAATAATCCTGGTAAGAAGAGAGAGAACAGATAGGTCACTGATAGGCCAAGGCAAACAAGCCAGAAGTGCTTCAAAATCAATGAGAACAGAGAAGAGCTTCATTCCAAGGCAGGGAACACAAGCTCCTTTTTTTGCTTCAAGAGGAAAATTGATGAATAAACTCTGCTTCCGTGGAGCTGGAAATGTCGTCTGCAGGGATATTATCTAATCCTTGAGTTCCAAATGTCTAGGCTTTTGCATGTCATTGAAATCAAACTGTTCAACAAGAATTTATATTGTAAGTTAAAATCTAATATAAGATATGGGTTAATTTGATTTCTCAGTAATGAAAGATATGAATCGACATTGCAGCCTTGGTTTTATTTGCAATACACTAAACACGTAACAAATGTTTTGCAACTGGAATGTAATGAACGAGTAAAAGAGCCAGAAAGAGACTTGAAGGAAAATTGACTGCCACCATAGAGAAAACAACATGACAGGAAAAGTCAGCTGGGCAAATATTTAACTTACTGTACTTGTCTCTATCTGCCCTTGCTGCAGAAGGTTTTTACAGGGCTTAGCTGAGTAAATGTGCTTTCATTTGGTGGTCCAACAAGGGACACACATAATAAGTTTCTCTTTCTAGTTGTGTCATGTTTTCTTCAAGGATTTATTTCCATCTGGGATGGGTAAGTCAAATTAAACAGTAGCTAAATCTTCACTTTGCATTGCATCTGCAAATGTGTCCATATTTGATGTTCAGTAGATATTTGCTAGAAATATTCATGCAGACTAAAGCTACACTCAAATTATTGAAATTAATTCAAGCATTTGTCAGGGGCCTGCTATGTGCAGATTTCATTTGTATTAAAAATTAAGGTTCTTGAATGAACAAAATAAACCCTGTGGTGGGCAAATATCTATGAATTTCCTGAGTGTTATTCATAATGGCAAAACTGGAAGAAACCCAAAAGTTCATCAATAATACAATGGGTAAGTTGACTTTATGGTGTTTAGGCAATGAAACATTATTCATCGATGAAAGGAGGTCATTCAACCTACACTAATCAACATGAATGAATCAATCATAAAACTCATCTTGCTAAAATCATAGACAAATTCAAATAAAAAAATTTAATATTTGGAAAGACCAAACAATACACTAAAGCTTGAGTGAGCATACATACCAAGTTGACAAAACTACAAAAAATAAGGTAGAGGATGGACTTGGAAGAGAGTAAATTCATGTATTTGCCAAGGTGCCCCTAAAGTACTGGTCATGTCCTGTTGCCTTTTTTAACTATATCAAATATTTATTCATGTAGTCATTATTGGTATTCATGAGGGATTATTTCCTGGACTCCCAGCAGATAGCAAAATCTGGAAAGTTCAAGTCCCTTCGTGTTATTTTTTTGAGATGGAGTCTCCCTGTAACCTCAGCTGGCCTAGAACTCACAGATATCCATTAGCCTCTGCCTCCCAAATTCTGGGATTAAAGGTATATGCCATCATACTTGGACATATCTTATTTCTTCTTTTTTTTTTTCCACATAAATTTATTTATTTATTTTTAACAAATCTAGACCCATGTTCCCGCTCATTCCCCCACCCCACCAGAGCTCGTGCATTCTGCCAAACATGCTTTCCATCTCTTAGTCTTTCTCAATATTTTCCATGGGGAAGTTGACTGTTTTGAGCAGAAGTTCACTGTTTCAGTCAGTTCTTTGATACAGTCTTTTCTGTTGTTGTACATATCTTATTTCTTAACTCTGGGTGGTAAATGCCTAGATATTTATCGTTTGGATTCTATAAATAAGTTTTCCATACTCCTATGTATGCATTTCCTTTTATTAAAAAATAAATTTATCCACCACTTACTTTCAGACTCTGTAATTACTGTATATGAGTGGAAAGTATGTCTTCAGATTTTAGAGTAATATAAAATTAAAGGAGGAAAATGTGAATTCCTAAACATAAACAAAAGACTGAGAGAAAGATGCAAGACAGTTATGACAGAATGCATGATCTGGGGTGGGGTTGGGGGAAGGGAAAGGGGAATATGTCTAAACTGAACTGAGAAATGATGTCTGAAATACACAAAACATCAATATAAGCATTATACAAATAAATTTAATGCATTTAAAGATATTTCTTAGCTGGTTTTGTTTCTTGAGAACTGTCTGTTCCAACCCATAGCCCATTTTTTTAATTGGGTCATTTGTTTACTTGATTATTTTTTAGTGCTGTATATATTTTGGATATGTATATTTAATAATAATAATCATGGAAGAGGTCATGAAGCTGAGAGGAAGTGGAGGGGGCATGGGAGAATATGGAGTGGACAGTAGGTGTGGTGGACGTGCTATAAATACAGTGCCCACATATGAAATTGTCTGAAAATGTTTTAATTGCCAGGCGTGGTGGCACATGCCTTTAATCCTAGCACTTGAGAGGCAGAGGTAGGTGGATCTCTGTGAGTTCAAGGCCAGCCTCGTCTACAGAGTGACTTCCAGGACAGCTGGGGCTACAGGGAAACCCTGTCTTGAAAAGACCAAAAAAAAAAAAAAGTTTTAATTAACAAATAAATTGTAACATGATTAGAGAGCCTGGGGAGATGGTTGGTGTGTAAAATGCTTGCCACACAAGTAGGAACCTGAGTTCAGGTCCCTAATACCCATGTTCAAAGTCATGCATGGTCATGAGCATTTATAACTCCAGTACAGGGGCGGAGACAGGATGTTCCCCAAAGCTTGCTGGTCAGACAGCCTAGCTAAAACAATGAGATCCAGGTTCAGAAAAGAGACCCTGTCTCAAAATGTAAGGTGTACAGAGATTGAGGAACACCATATCCTGACTTCACAACCTCTATCTTGGACAGGACCCTCACTTCTACACATACATCTGCACACACAGACATGTACACATGCAGACACCACACACACACATACACACACACACACATACACACACATATCCATCAGATCTTTTTTCATATGAATATTTCAGAAATATTAAAACTTTAAAATACTTTGTGGTTTAACTACTCTAGTAAGACAGAAACTTCCTTAGGTTTCTAAATATTCTAAGGTTTCTGTACAATGAACAATTAAGGTGGCCACTATTGTGGGGAGGACATGGATAGATGGGGATCAGATGTACAGAAAACTCTGCTCTCCATCTTTTGTTTAGGTAGTTACATCTTGTTAGATAAGAAACCCAGGTTTCAGTGTATATGAGATCGAGGCTAGCCTGGTCTACATAGTAAGTTCCAGGCCTGCTGGGGATACAGAAAGACCTTGATAAATAAATAAATAAATAAATAAATAAATAAATAAATAAATAAAATGAGTTAACTGAGATGACATCTCACTACACATGAATATAATACCTATTAACTGAGAATAGTCAACTGAATGTCACAAAAAAATTAGGTGATCAGACCCCATTATATAGATAGGAAACTTTGATACATACTTACTGGATATTAAATTATAATATGAAAGTGTTCAACTTTATTAGAAAAGAGAACTTAATTCATAGATCCTGTTTGTATGTGTATGTTGTAAAATAAGAGAAAATTACATATTTAGGTTGATTTGCCAAAAATAAGTTAATAGAATTAAGATTTCTTTTTTTTTTTTTTTGAAACAGGGTCTCCCTGTAGCCCCAGCTATCCCGGAACTCGCTTTGTAGACCAGGCTAGAACTCACAAAGATCTGCCTGCCTCTGCCTCCTGAGGGCTAGGATTAAAGGCATGCGCCACCACGCCTGGCTCAAGATTTCTTTTTTAAAAAGTAAAACACAGTTGTTATTTTGTCTCAGGTCTTGAATTGTTTATATAGTAGAGGCTGGACCAGATGTTTCCTGTGTCCAGAGAAGAATAGACAGGAGATATTATATTTAAAGTGAAAGAGGGTGGATTAATGTTTGTCTTTTTGTAAATACATAGACAAAATGTAGGTGCACCATGTTGTGCAATGCTGCAGAGGTCAGATTTCCCTGGAATTGGAGTTAAATATGGTGGGTGGGAATCAAACCCAGGTCCTCTGCAAGACCAGTCGATGCTCTTAACTGTGAGACATTTCTCCAGCCAAGGAAAAATTTTAATGGGAAAGATTTGAACTGTATGGCATCATTGGTTCTTTTTCAAACATTGAAAAATATGATTATATTCCATTCTGTTTTAAAAATGCTTAACAGTACATATACGTTTAGTGATTACGTACTTTTTTTAAAGTACATACAATTTTTACACATAAATGTTCCAAGATTGTCTTTGAAGAGCTCTGAAGTGACTATTTCAGATTGATAGATTTTCATTTGTCAGTAACCTCAAAAAGCCCAGCCAGGGCTTTATGCTTTCTTTTTTATCTCTTTGTGGTCATTCATCTTAAAGAAGACCTGATATAGTACAAGGATATGTTTTACAAACCTCTGAAGCAAGCTTGTAAATTGTTGATAAAAGACATCATCTCGGGGCTGGAGAGATGGCCTAGCGGTTAAGAGCGCCGACTCAAACCCAGAGGACCCGGGTTTGATCCCCAGCACCCACATGGTGGCTGAGAACTGTCTGAAACTCCAATTCCAGGAGAACTCCAGTTCCAGGGGAATCCGACACCCTCTTCTGCCCTCCACGGCATTGCACGACACGGGTGCACAAACCTGCATGCAGACAGTACATTCATACACATAAAGAAATTTAAAAAAAATTTTTTTTTAAAGACTTCATCTCTGAGTTGGGTGATTTCATTTGACCCAGGTTGGATTACCTTTATATCATAGATATTGGTGGCCGGTACCTCTCTATAGTTTTCAAATGCTACCTGATTTCTTTCATTAGGCCTGCATCTATGTAATGTCTTTTCTTTGGATTTGACTGAATTATTCTGCATCAGATATGGGCTCTGAACTGAATGGGTGCATTTAGTCCACACTGAATTGTATCTAGCATAAAAAGCAAGGATTCTAAATAACTCAACTTCTTCTCTTGCTTTGAATCTCCCATTTGATTCTGGCTTGTGGAGTTCTATGGGACAGATTCATGAGTTTCTACTTAAATTGTGTAGTTTGGGCCATGGTTGTAGTTTGATATTCTTTTGTAGATCACTAACATCTTCAGCTATGATATTTAATCCAGTCCCGAACCTTTGAGTCTTCAAAGTTCTTTGAAATCCGTCATTGGTACAGAAACTAATTTTTCAGAGTCAGGGTTATCCAACTTGCCTTGTTACCCAATGACAAGATCAAAGTAGTACGGGGGTTCTGTGAAAGAGGTTTGATTTGCACAGGAGAAAGTTCTGCTCTATTCTCAGAAAGGCTTACACCAAGTTGCTGCAACTGTGTTTTCACGTTGGCACACGGTGTTGTAGTTAAAGCTCTTCTTGAGATACCATTTGGAGAATGCTCTACAACATAAATGACTTCTGTCTGATCATCTGGCAACATCTTAATATCCTGCACATTTATAGTAAGATTCTGGTCTCCTCCCAAAACTTTATTCAGTGATTCTACCAACTGGTGTTGCTGGCTTCTAATATATATATTTTTTCTGTGAGAAATTAAAAGCAATAGCCCATGTTCATCTTTTTATTGTTGCTATTGCATATTAACTCTTCCAAATCCTAGTCCAGGTCCCAAACATACACCTAAACCAGTACAAGGTTTTGCGTCAGCAAAACCTTTGTTCTGAATACCACTGACAAGTCTGGAAATGTCCGTGCTTGCTGGGATAATAAAGCTGAATGCAGAGCATGAAGTGTCAAATGTTTACACGAATCTTCCAAACCTACCTGAGGGGACCCAGGGGCTACAGTGGTGTCAGAAGTGCCCAAGGGAGCCTCACAATTGAAGGCCATGTGCAGGGAGCAATTCTGTGGTAGGCCTGGGCTTCCATGATTCAATGCTTGGTGCATAACTCTCTTCCATCAGTCAGGGAAACATCCATGCTATGGCATCGAGTTCTCCTTCCTCTCTGGCTTAGCATCATGATTCTGATATTGAATCTTTTATCCCTATTATGCCCCTATCTCTCCAAACATTTAACCATAAGAATTATCACAAGCAAACACTGTTTAGTTGCAAGAAATAGATACCTGAGCTAGCTTAAATAAATCTCTTTCAGAGGATAAGAAGTTCATAATCAGCAGGAACTGGAAAGCTAAACGATCTTCTCCCTGCTCCTCTGTGTTTTATTTGAATTACTCTTCCTTTTTTTAGTTTTATTTATTTTTTATGTGTATTAGTGTCTGCATGTAGGTTTGTGCACCCGTGTCGTGCAGTGCTGCGGAGGTCAGAAGAGGGTGTCGGATTCCCCTGGAACTGGAATTACAGAGGGTTCTCAGCCACCATGTGGGCGCTGGGGATCAAAACCGGGTCCTCTGAAAGAGCAATTGGCGCACTTAACCGCTAGGCCATCTCTCCAGCCCCTGTATTACTCTTCCTTTATTCCATGTACAAATGATTTTTCTTGCTTTTCTCTGCACAAAAGATGGTGTCTGTCCCAGGTCATTTATTGTTACTCTAGCAAAACATGTAAAAGAAAAGAAGTTTACAGGATCACAATTCTAGTGCCTGGAGGGTTCAGACAGTATGACAGCAGTGTCCTGGCAAGGGTCCCCTGGTTAACAATACGGCAAAGAAGTTGAAAGGAAAATGCCCACATGCAGAAGGGGCCAAGCCAATGGGGAGAGATCACTGCAGAAGAGCCCACTCCTTGTAGAATTAACTTACTCTGCAAGTCAGCAATATTAATCCCTCTGGACTGTGGTATCCCCACAACCTAATTAGCTTTCAGTAGTCTCTACCTCTTAAAAGATTCCAGCCACATTGGGAAGTTGGCTTTTGGCAGAATGTTTAAATTATACATATCCAATGGTATCTAAACCACATTGCCCTCCATTTCAGAATATATTTTATTTTTACCAAAGTAGCTCCTATAGTAAGCCACTTAAATATTATCAATCACAGATTGAAACCTCAGATTGGAGCCTGGTAATATTCAACTTTATCAGTATATTAGATTTACATGTCCATTTTTTTCCAGTTCAAAGAACTGAGGGAATATTTCTGAGACTGGAAAGAGAAACTTTCCCTAAGTTATGAAATGTAGAGACAGAAAGGAAGAAAGGTTTGTAAAAGTTCCCCATTCACTGGAATTCTTCTACAGTTTAACTTTGGATATGTAGTGTCCACTCTGTACCTTCCAAAGCTCAATGAAATATATTGATAATGTTTATGCATGATTTTCAGTAATTTTGTACTTGAACTTTTATCTGGCTTTCATATCCATGAACATTTTTATACATACTATTCAAAATCTGAATATTTTTAAAGATGTCTTTTCTTGTTATTTGTGGTGTGTGTGTGTGTGTGTGTGTGTGTGTGTGTTCCCAATGCAGAGGCCAGAAGAAGACATTGCGTTGCCTGGATCTGGAATTACAGGCAGTTATGAGTTGCCCAAACTGTGTGCTTAGGAACTGAACTCAGGTCGTCTGCAAGAACAGCAAGTGAGCTTAACCACTGAGCCATCTCTCTAGCCTCATGAATCACCTTTCTAAAAAGAATATAAGTTGCCATGCAAATCGGAATTATCTCAGCAAATTCAAAAACCTGAGAGAAATCTGGTTATTCACAAACTACCTAGGCCTGGCAGGAAAGGTGAAAGTAACAAAAGTCACCCTAGAACAATGACAGAACATGACAGGTTACCAATTCCAGATACCCTAATGGTAACATGTGGAAGGAAAGGCTTCTTCTAGGCAAGGAGACTGTGGTGTCTGGCTGCACGTGGAGGGTACTGAGAGACAGGCCGAGAACTGAAGTCTAAGCATTAGGCATGATTGTAAAGATAATATGTAGGGAAATAAGCAATAGAAACCATTTTCTAACATAAAACTGAAAACTGTAAGAATATGTGCAGAAAATAACTGAAAACAGGGAAAACCACAAGGAAAAGCTGTTAAGAGAATGGCTGCTTCTTCATTGTCATGACCCTAAAATTGAATTTTTGGAGTTTGTATCTCATTTTTGCTTCTCAGTTTCTGCTTTAGCTTTCAACCTGGATATTAACTAGACAAAGGATAATCCAGGTGTGAGGTATTTATTTACAATGTGACTCTACTATGAACTATATCTTTTTTATTTTATTTATTTATTTTTTTTGTCTTTTTGAGACAGGGTCTCCCTGTAGCCCCAGCTGTCCTGGAACTCACTCTGTAGACCAGGCTGGCCTTGAACTCACAAAGATCCACCTGCCTCTGCCTCCAGAGTGCTAGGATTAAAGGCATGTGCCACCACGCCCAGCATGAACTATATCTTAATAGAGTGGTATTGTACATAGAAGCTTTACTGCGGCAAGGAAGATGTGAGGAACTATAGATTAGATTAAGATCTAGGAGCACAGCACCAGTAAAGGGTCCCAGAAACTGGTGCAGCACAATGAAGCTATCAATCCTGAGAAGGTCCTGAGTCAGGGTGATGCTGCTGGACATGACTTCTGGAAGCATGCTGACCCTCCATGTAGTCTGAAGGTCAAGATTAAATGCACTGATAATATTTACTGCAACCCTAACTAGAAGAATTATTTTGTTACATTGCAATATTACCCAGACTTCTTTTGAGTTACTTTAAATTTAATTGGTTTCAGGACATGGAAGTCATGGGATAAGACTTTTTATAAATACTTAGTTTTCTGTGGCTAAGATTTCAAGCTTTGCATAAGCTTTCAACCTTGAGGCTATATATTACAGTTTAGCCCCAGATGATACTTGGGAAGACACAGAAGAAAGCATGGTGCATTTTACAAAGCACACCTTAAAGATCTTAGGACATTTGTCCTTGGATGATTAATAATATCTTTCCAACAGAAGCTCACAAAATAAATACAGACAAAATGATGTAATGAGGTAACCACATATTTAAGCTGGTCAATCCCTACTCTCAAAGGAGGATCCCCAGACAAATAGAGTAAGTGCCACTTTCAAATTCATTGGCAATAACTGGTTTTAGGCTTCACTACAAATCTGCTGAATGGGAAACTCTGTTAGTGTACTACTGCCTTTTTAACCAAAACAGAGCATTAAACCATTTTAATCTGATGACCTTTATTGAAAAGGGAGAAGGGGGAAACTAGGCCATTAATAAAAATTAATTTCTCATAAAAACACCTGCAAATGTGCTTTAAACCTTGATGGATTAATCATTCAGCCTGGATATAAAGATTAACCAAAATAATTGCAATTCAACAGTCTTTAAGCATTACATTATTTTTGACAAAAGAATGCAGGTTTCCATTTTCCAGGTGAAAAGTATTACAATAGTATTAAAATGATTTTTTTCTGCCATTGAACATTCTAATTATGGCATTCTCTGTAATCACAGCACTGAAGAAATCATATTCTGGCAAAGACTAAGAACACCCATTTAATGAGGTTGTCTAATTCAAGTACTTAAATTGAAATTTCAGAGCACATTTTCCCCTAGAGTAAAGAATTTTACACACTAGTTCCCTTTACCTTGCCTTTTTTTTTTCCGCAGTTTCAGTTACCTATGGCCAATCTAGATCTTAAAACATAAAATGGAAAATTCTAGAAGTAAACAAGTCATAAGTTATAAGCTGTGCACTCTTCTGAGTAGCGTAGTGAAACTCTTCTGCCATCCAGCCCAGGAAGTGAATCATCCATCCATTGTCCAGAATAGTCACTTTGTTCACCACCTGCCTCTGAGTCAGTAGCTCTCTCTGAGTTAACAGATATACTCTGGTGGTAGCAGGATGTTTGTGTTTTAGTAACCCTATTGGACTATGTTCAAGACACTGTGAATGTCCTCACATTGTTCATTTCATCACATATGTACTCAATCAATCTTCATCACAAGAAGAGTAAGTACATTACAGAATATTTTTAAACAAAAGATCATGGCTCACACAGCTTTTATCACAGTGTATTGCTATAGTTGTCCTATATTATTGTTAGTCATTTTTGTTAATCTCCTACTTTGCCTAATTTATAACAAATTTTACCATAGGTCTATAAATATGGTACACCATAGATTAATACAGAGTTTATCTTTCAATTATTCATTATTTTTCTCACTTTCCTATTTCTCCTAGACATCAAACTTCTCAGGATTTGGAGAATGTAATAACTGCTAGTTAACATAAATAAATTATTTACTGCCTGGTTTGCAGTCTATTTTCTTCTCTTTCCTATACCTCTCTCCATGCTTCACAGACCCCCTTGTCAGTCTGTGAGAGTCTTCACAGACTACTAATAATTTCCAGGAATTAATGAAGCCAATTATGGATGTAGAAATCAATTTGAATTACTGAAGACATTAACAAAAGTTCTAGAAGACTTGCAAAATATGTGTGTTTGGTTAGTCATAGGCCTAATCAAGCTTCCTGCAGACAAATGACCCATTTTAAAATAAGCTCATCTAAATTACATTATTCTCAAGGAGGGTTTTTACATGTTCTGTCATTTTAAAGAAAATGAATTGCTTTATTATAAATGAGAAAAACATTGTAGATAAAGGCAAAGAAGCATATTTCTCTTAGCATAAATCTGTCTATAGAAACTATATAAAAGAAAAAGATGAAAAGGGTTGTATTTATGATATTGCCATATATGATCAAATATGTATTAGATGGGGACTAGATGTATATAGAGTCTGCCCCATTTCCTGACATACAGTTCTTAAAACCCTTAGAATCATTGATATATTGTATCATGGCGAATACTAATGAAATGGCTGATAGCTGTGGTCTCTTGGTTAGCCAGAACAACCAACCATGTGAGTAGTGAGTTATAAGTTGCATCCTCATTCTGCTATCAGCCCTTACAGAGGGGAGAAGAACTGAAGGCTGAGTTGATCAGCAAGAGCTATTGATTTAATCATGTCTACATTCAAAAGCCAAAAGGATGGGTTGAATAGCTCCCCGCTGGGTGAGCTTACCAAGGTGCTGGGAAAGTGGTATGCACGGGGATGGCAACTCCTCACCCCTTTCTCTATTACTTACCCTATGCATCTCTTCCATCTGGTTGTTCTTGGGTTATAACATCTTATAATAAAGTGTTTCCCAGGCTGGAGAGATGGCTCAGCAGTTAGGAGCGCCAACTGCTCTTCCAGAGGACCCGGGTTCGATTCCCAGCACCCACATGGCAGCTAAGAACCATCTTTAACTCCAGTCCCAGGGGAATCCGACGCCCTCTTCTGACCTCCGAGGCATTTCAGGACACGGGTGCACCAACACTCATTGCAGGACACGGGTGCAGACAGTACACTCATACACATAAAAAAGAATAAATAAAAATAAATGTTTTTAAATAAATAAATAAATAAATAAATAAAGTGTTTTCCTGTGTTCTAGGAAATGAGAGAAACTGAAGAGGGCCTATGGGAATCTCTTGTTTATAGTAAGGTCAATTCTGAGAACCTGAACGTTCCTGAGCAGAAGTTGTAGGCAATCTAGAAACCTACTGTTTGTACCTGATACCTAGTGCAGGAGCATCTACATAAACTCAGGTTACTGTCAGCAATAACCTGCATTGTAAACTATCCAGATAGGTTTGGAGATTTTGTGGACATGGGAAAAAGCTCCACATATCTGGTCATTAAGGGAAGTTCTGAGTGCTGGAAATGAGACTAGCAAGAGAAGGAAAATCAGTGTGTTTTTTCTCTATTGTTCATTCACAAAAAATGCTTTTTAAGGACTATAAAATTTTCTTTGTTAAGAATTCTTTCTCAAGCTGGGCATGGTGGTATACACCTTTAATCCTAGCACTTGGGAGGCAGAGGCAGGCAGATCTTTGTGAGTTCAAGGCCTGATCTACATAGTGAATTCCAGGATAGCTGGGGCTACAGGGAGACCCTGTCTTAAAAAGAAAAAAAAAAAAAAAAAAAAGAAGAATTCTTTCTCTTCAATATATATTCTTAGTCTTTAATTTTAAAAGAAAAGGTGTATTGGGGCTGGAGAGATGGCCTAGCGGGTAAGAGCACCGACGCTCTTGCAGAGGACCCGGGTTCGATCCCCAGCACCCACATGGCGGCTAAGAACCGTCTGTAACTCCAATTCCAGGAGAACTCCAGTTCCAGGGGAATCCGAGACCCTCTTCTGACCTCCGCGGCATTGCACGACACGGGTGCACAGACCTGCATGCAGACAGTACATTCATACACATACAAAAATAAATAATAAAAAAAAAAAGAAAAGGTGTATTAATTATAACTTTTGAGAAAACATATTATTAAATTAAACTCAAAAGTGTTCTTCTATATGAGTTATGTTATGAATATAATTTATACCTCACCTTTCTTAACACATTTTTATCATAATTATTATTAAAGCTACAAAGTGATAACCAAACTGCTCCTATAAAAATGACAGATATTTGAAACTATTTGCTTTGTACCAAATATATATGTCTCAGTCACTCTTGGTAGTTGATATGGTAGCATCATTGTTGGACATCATAGCTTGTAATGACAGTAAGATGTGATGTTCTTATTATAATATTTTTCCAGATCCAGAAACCCCAATTTTTGTCCTATTAGCTGCCTATTCACTTTAGCAGCAATGACATATTCATTCATTTAAACAGCACATTTATTGAACCCCTACTATTGGCTAAATTCCAAGGGCATAAAAAATGAGCAAATCACATTTTACTTTGACATTCTATTTATTTGGTGAGATACCATACACAAATATCAAATAAATAGTGCAACAGATGGAAAAAGTGTATTGAAATGAAAAATAAAATCAATTAACGGGATAGGAACTGGATGTAGAAGGGAGGGACAGATAAGGTGATACATTAGAAAAGCACAAAATGAGACTTGGGAAGCAGCTGTGTGAACACAGAGCTGATGGTAGCAGTGCACAAGTGGGAAGAAACTGAAGACGAAGGTGTAGGGAGCCAGGCTCCAGGTCACAAAGATAGGCCTTTTGAATTGGGTTCTGAGTGACACCAAAAACAGTAAAGCATTCAGAGAAGAAGTGGGACTTGGGATTTTTTTTTTAAATGTTCACTCTGACTGCTGTATTAGCAACAAGGATGACAGGAAACTACTATAACGGCCCAGCAAGACGTAATGGAGACTCAAGTTAAGTAGAGGTAGATGAGGGGAACACCAGAGGATTTGGGTTATATTTAATGGTTAAGCCAGGAGAGTTTACTTCCAGATTAGAAGTCAGGTATAGCCGGGTGTGGTGGCACATGCCTTTAATCCTAGCACTCGGGAGGCAGAGGCAGGAGGATCTTTGTGAGTTCGAGGCCAGCCTGGTCTACTGAGTGAGTTTCCAGGACAGCTGGGACTTCATGGAGACCCAGTCTCGAAAAGACCAAAAAAAAAGGTAAAAAAAAAAAAAGTCAGATGTAAAAGAAGAGAAAAAATTACAGATGATTCAGGGTTTAAGACTTCTGGAATAATTTTCTGTGGGACGGGGCCTGGTGGAAGCGCTCAGTCTTTAAGGTATACCGGTACAGTCTCTTCGCTGTTACTACTGTACTTATACCTCTGTGGGGTGTTCATTATTACGTCAAATATCACATGGCTACCAAACCATATGCCATTGTTGAGAGGAAACCCAAAATATTCCCAGGTGATACAATTCTGGAGACTGAAGAAGTAATTCCACCAATGAAAGATTTTCCTGATCAACATCATTAAAGATTACTTAAAAACTTCAGAGTTATGTAACAGCCCAGGTTTAGGCCTATAATGCTATATTTACTGAGTGCTTCCTAGACAAGTAATAAAGTTTGTTCTCTGAAAAAAAAAAAAGACTTGAACAATGAAGAACAAACTTAATCAGAAGAATATACTTCTTTTTTATTATTAATTTTATTTATTTCTGTATATGTATGAATGTACTGTCTGCATGCAAGTTTGTGCACCCGTGTCATGCAATGCCGTGGAGGTCAGAAGAGGGTGTCGGATTCCCCTGGAACTGGAGTTCTCCTGGAATTGGAGTTTCAGATGGTTCTCAGCCGCCATGTGGGTGCTGGGGATTGAACCCGGGTCCTCTGTAAGAGAGGTCGGCACTCTTAACTGCTAGGTCATCTCTCCAGCCCAGAAGAATATACTTCTTAACAGCAATAGAGGAGAAGGAAGTTTATTATTAGTGGCTATTTCAATGTAGAGGACTCTGCACACATTACCCTAGGTCTTAAGAGGAGAAGAAAATAGGTGGGAGAGAATGATGATAGAGTGGGAGTTGTTCTTGTCATAGCTTATCAGAGGGGGATGCAAGCAGGACATCTGTGGGAAAACAGAAACAACTGTCATGGGGCCCTAATATGGCTCAGTGAACAACAGGCCTGTCAGTATCAAATATCCCCAGATAAAAGTCAGACTTTGAGATAGGTGCCTGGAGAGAAAGTGGAGAGTGTTACATAAGAACAGTTGGTGACACTGGAGAGGAGGGGAGAAGAAACTGTAACATGGAGGAAGGAGGACAAAATGGCGCATGTTTTCCTTCTAATGAGGAATATACACATATGACATGAAAGTAGAAGGGGGGCTACACGTGGGAATGAAGGGGACCAGCAAGAGGCATGAACGAAGGAGACAGGAAGGGAGGGAGAATATGACTAAAGTACAATGGTTTGTGTGTGTGTGTGTGTGTGTGTGTGTGTGTGTGTGTGTGAGAGAGAGAGGAGAGAGAGAGAGAGAGAGAGAGAGAGAGAGAGAGAGAGAGAGAGAGAGAGAAATGTTATAATAGAGCCAATTATTTTGTACACTAAATGAAAATTAATTTTAAAGGGCTTGGAAGGCTCAGTGGGCATGGTGTACCTGTAACCCCAAATGTTCATGGAGAGGGCAGAACCCCTGAACTCCCTGGCTGGCCAGCCTAGTCAAAATAATGTTCCTGGTTCAGTATGAAACATTGTCTTAAAGGAATAAGGCAGAGCTTAGTAGAAGAATAGATGCAGCTCAAGAGGAATTTCTTATATATCACTGGATTCAGAGATCTTGTAAGTAAGGTTACAATTGATTCTCCTATCACCATTTTCATTACTGAAATGTTTTGTTCGAAGGAGGCACAAAATAACATTTAGAAGATCCCAATTTTTTTCCATATGATTTTATCAGTATGTTATACAGATACATACAGATGTGTACAGATATACACAGAAATATATACCCATATATTTCAATACTTCAAAAGAGATTCTTGTGCGATTTTACTGTTTTTAATATTTCTGGTGCCAGCTATTTCTTAACTCGTGGATCAGATCATGGCCTCTCAGCAGCCTCATCTGATGTGGGTCTAGTCCAGTATGCTCCATCTACATGCACTCAGCACATATAGCTGCCTGCTATTAATGGTATTTTAAATCACCACAAATATGTTGAAGGAGAGATAAGAGGCTTTTCATAGGGTATCTCAGCATATAAATACCTCTTCTCTGAATATGTAATCTTGACTATTAGTAAAACTTTATCATTATTTACATAATAGAAAAGATGCATTTTGGCTTCTGTGATGCACACAGCTATTTTACTCAATTACTCATGCCATTTCAAGCATCACACTGAGAACTTCCTCAGAGATAAGAAACAAAGACCATTTTCCTCCAGGAACAAAGTGAGAATTATTTTGTTTCATGGTGTGATTCTTTTTTTCTTTCACAATTCGGAAAGCCTTATTGGTATGGATCAGTTGTTTCCTAAAATCTGTACATGAGAGAGAGGAGAGAGGAGAGAGAGAGAGAGAGAGAGAGAGAGAGAGAGAGAGAGAGAAACTTCATAGCCAGTTGTGGTAGTGAAGAGAAATTATGACCCAAAGGTTTAGGAGCTATTTTAGGATCATAACTGGTGGAGCCACAAAAGGAAAACTGAGTTTCCATGTTAATTCACCTGTATAAGAAACATGAATTCCATGTGTTATGGGTGAGTGTGTGGATGGCTTACTACAAAGCAGTGTCCTGTAGAACCATATGATAATAAGGAATCATAGTATGTTGTAAACCACTGTTTATGTGTTCATCCTGGATATGGCTGACGAGCTTGTCATTATGAAAAGGAATACAAAGAACTATTTTTACAAAATCCATAATTCACTCATGGGACTTTCCACTGAATTTATAGTTTAGCAAGGATTTGAGACGGATTTAAAAAGGAGATGAATGTAGCTATTGCATTTTCATGAATAACTCTCAAGGGCTGCAACTGACATGAAATAAGGATATCACTTTCTTCCTTTCCAAGCACTAGCCCTGCTTCCAAGTTGTGCAGAGAACTGCAGTGCTATCCAGGTAGCAGATTCCTTGAGTGAAATTTGGAATACAGTCTCCGTTATGGTAGGCAGTTTATTGGTTCTGCGCATTGGTATATATCCAGCACCCTGCAGCATAGTGCTTAATCCATAGTAAACACATGATGGATGCATTTGATACATGAACAAGTCTAGATGGGAAATCAAGTGTTTCCATAACTAGTGAGGTAAGATGTATGACAATATGAATCCATGGTGCATGGGAATGAACAAAAAGAAAGAATAACTACCTGGGAGTGTTGCACTAACTTTCCCCTAGGTAAGGGATGTCTTGTGCTTACATTGGGAATCCTAATTAATTATAGTAATGGGTGTGGATTCTCTTGGGTCTTTAACATTCTGGTCCACCCCAGAATCTAGGTACCATCACTTTTACTTTGCTAGGCCTATCTGGGACTGTTCTCAAAGGGGATCCCCTCTGCTTGAAGTTTAATTCTCTTGTGTGTGGAAATCCTTTATCTTTAAATTTGTATTTTGTATAAATGAATTCTAGCTAAAGAGGAAGAACATTTAGGAGGCTTGGAGCCTCTTTTTATTAATATTCCTTCTTCTCTATTCCTCTCTACCTTCACCCCTGGTTCTGTGGCTTCTTCTACCATCTGTTACTAGAGAAGAACTGCACATGAATTGGGAAACAAGTCAGGGTCAGGCATATGTAACTAGCACACCAAATGTTCCCAGCTGTGGGACAGGATGGAGCAGGGACCAATCAACCACCGCCTGTATACAGGACCAACTGCAGTTCCCTATAAGTTAACAGTGTGCCATAAAGAATGTGACATTAAGCAACAACAACAAAAAAAAGCACAAACCATACATTGGGGAAGGATGAAAGAAGGAAAATGTGAAAGCCCTTTTCCAAAAACGATCTCCCATTCTCACTTCGATAATACTCTGAGTTTCATAAAGCTGACCTGGGTAGAACCCTGTCTGCCCATAGGCATGGCAGACCAACAGGACAGAGAAATGATCTCCACCCTCCTTCTGCACAATTGAAATGGCAAGAACTCTGAGTTCTCCAGAATTCTGCAGCAGAATTAACTTCCTTTTATGCTTTTATCCTTGGCAGAAAACTACTTGGTAATCTCTGTCATTCTGTCTCTCTGTCTTTCTGTCTCCCCCCCCCACACACACCTTCTTTTTAATTTTTTTTTTTTTTCTGTATGTGTACGAATGTACTGTCTGCATGTAGGTCTGTGCACCCGTGTCGTGCAATGCCGCGGAGTTCAGAAGAGGGTCTCGGATTCCCCTGGAACTGGAGTTCTCCTGGAATTGGAGTTACAGACGGTTCTCAGCCGCCATGTGGGTGCTGAGGATCGAACCCGGGTCCTCTGCAAGAGCGGTCGGCGCTCTTAACCGCTAGGCCATCCCTCCAGCCCACACACACCTTCTTTTTTTTTTTTTTTAATTTAATTTTTATTGATGGTTTGTGCATTTTATACATCATTTTCCAATTCAGATCAGGCATATTTCCCTTTCCCTTCCCCCCCACCCCCCTCCATCCCAGATCATGTATTCTGCCATAACTGTCCTGCATCTTTCAGGTTTTTTTTTTTTTTCTTTTTTTAGCTATAAGTGATAAGGCCACTAAACCAATAAAGCAAATACGGGTCTCCCTGAGTCAAGCAAGACTCCACCATCAGCACCAGCTACACCTCACCTGCCTGGAAATACTGTGCAGCAGAGGCAGCCATGTGCCTGTATATCACACACCTTCTTTTTAACAGTCCCCGAGAACCCACAATTATGCCCCTTGGGTTTGAATCCTTCCAGTCTGCTTTTGAAGAAATAGATCCGTAAACTAACATTCAAAGCCATTGCCGATATCCGTAGGTAGTTGGAAAATGAACAACCTGAATAGAGCTGAGCCCTTTCTTCTGCAGGTTTCTTTGTAATTTAGAACTTTAGAGCTTGTATTTTTGTTTACATTTTAAGACTGAAGATGTATAATTGAACAATTACTCCTTGAAGTTTACTTTCTGCTTTTTAGATCTAAATGAACAAGGTTTGAATGTCCAAAGGATTCTTTCCTGACTTTATAATTCTATGAATTTAATGGCCCATTTCTGAAAGAAAATAAACTATTATCTATTACCACAAAATAATGTTTTAAATAATATTATATTATGGACTTCTGAATTCTGACATGCAAGTATTTTGTTAAATATGATCTTCGAACTACAAAGCCATACTCACAAATTCATATTTATGGAAAACAAATATATTCAAATGAATCTAAAAATGTGACCACATCATTGTTTTCCAGCTTTAAAATAAGAAATTGAAAATGCGCCCTTTCAGCATGGCCACCGGCGCTGCTGCAGCTTTAGCTTTCCCGAGTCAAGAGAACCGATCCAGGGCTGGGGGTTTGGGGGCCTACGGATTCTGGGACCGGTCACTATGGATAGTTTGTTCTTTGGTTGTGAGCTCTCTGGCCACACCCGCTCCTTCACCTTCAAGGTTGAGGAAGAGGATGATAGTAGCATGTGCTGGCATTGAACATGCTGTGCCTTACGGAGGGGCCAAGGACGAGTGTAACGTGGTAGAAGTTGTGGCCTGCAATCATGACAACCAGGAAATTGCAGTTCCCATGGCCAGCCTCAGGTTGTCTTGCCAGCCCATGCTCAGTCTAAATGATTTCCAGCTCTGTCAGGGTGTGAGCTCCAGAAGCCCATTGGAATGCAGAGACACCTAAGATCCCTGTTGCCCAAGAACCAGCTCTACCAGGCTAGCCTTTGGCTATGCTAAAGCAGGCCACCACCGATTACTCAGGAATCTTCCACCTTGCCTTTCGACCCACCCCACTCTCACTGAATCCCACTCCCACCTTCTCCCTTAAATTCCCAAGCCAGACACCATTCTGTGCTTGGCTCTACCTCTCCCCTGAGCCTAGCCCTGGCTAACCTGAATTAAACTTTGCTCCGAAGAACTTAGACCTCGTGGGCTTTCATTTCCGGGGGAGTGCGCCATAACCTTACATTCTGGTGCCCCCCCCCCGCCCCTCGGGTAGCCAGTAAATAGAATACCAAGCGCAGGCTAAAGACAGCACCCACCAGCATTCGGCCAAAGGAACCCTCTCTCCTCTCCTTATCCTACCCTACTCTATTTCTGTGTGACTGTGCGTGAGAGTTAAGAGTGCGTGTTATGGTTCCACAGCTCTCAGGCTAGGAATATGACTGGGCCTCCACCCGTGGTTCCGCCAAAGTCATTTAACCTCATTGAGCACTCATCACACTCGTGATGATAGAGCACAGGGGTTTATACATGTGGCCCTCATGGTAAGACTTCCTAAATCGCGTCATGGGCAGCCGGCCGGGCAGGCACCTGAATGAGGAGAGATTCTATCTCCCACCCTTACCTTCTGTGTAACCCTGTGTATGTTCTGCCCCCCCCAGCTGCCCCCCTCTGCCTCAACACTTCCTGTCCCAACTACTGCTTTCCATCTGTCTTCCCTCCGATCCTCTTTCTCCATTTTTTAAGTCTCCCATTCCGTTATAGCCATTTCCCTTTTGGATCCCTGAGTGCTGGCAAAATCAGGGATTCCCCCCAATTTTTCCTGTCCAGATTGCTATCTACCAGGATGCTGGGGACAGACTCTGGACCCAAATTTTGGCCTCCTCTGTGATTTTGGGACGCTAAATTCACAGATCTGCATGCCCCGATTTCATAGACTCCCATACTGGTCACACAGACCTGGG
This sequence comes from Rhizomys pruinosus, assembly GCA_009823505.1. Classification (NCBI taxonomy): domain Eukaryota; kingdom Metazoa; phylum Chordata; class Mammalia; order Rodentia; family Spalacidae; genus Rhizomys; species Rhizomys pruinosus. The sequence continues at coordinate 1,244,816 of VZQC01010664.1, read as the reverse complement.
GTCTCTGAGCGCCCACTTAGAACTAGGGAGGACATGCCTTAGCAATCGGGTGGGTGCTTTCTGAGAATAAAAACAATCCATTTCCTTCCTACAGACCTCTTTTCTCTCTCTCTCTCTCTCTCTCTCTCTCTCTCTCTCTCTCTCTCCCTCTTTTCCTCTCCCCTCTTCCTTACTTCCTTATCCCCTAATCCCTAATATGGGAGCCTCACACTCTAAAGGAGAGGCCCTGGGCCTCACACCCTTGGAGTGTCTCCTACACTCTTTAAGAGAACTCAACCTCTCCAAGGAAATTAACTCTAAGGTCCTTAAGAGAAGAGACTCTACTATCTGGCCAGGATATCAATTAGCTAACAATATTGTCTGGCCTGAGACGGGTACCTTAGAACTCCAAATTCTCACAGCTTTGAGAGACTTCTGCCAGCGCTCCAGTAAATGGTCAGAATGCTTATATGTACAGGCATTCGTTGCCCTTCACTCTAGTCCCTCTCTCCATTCCTTCTGAGACTAAAAATACTTCACTTATCTTTTTTATTCCTCTCCCTCTCCCTCTCTTTCTCTGCCCTCTGCAGTCTTTTTTCCTTCTTTATTGTGCCTTCTCCACTGCCTCACTGCATGCTCCATGTGCGGCTTTTTCTCCCCGCCAGGCATTCAAACAGACATGCTTCAGACTGTTCCTATGGCAACCGTGCTAATCCACGCCCACTCTTCAGCCGCCATTTTGAGGCTTTGTCTGTGCATGCCCCTGTTTCCGTGGTGGTGCTAAACCACACCCTCTATTACGCCCACATGACAAAAAGCCTGAATTCACATCAGACTTTATAACTACATCCATTTCTAAATACAATCAATTTTCATTTTTTACTTTTTGTACAATCAGTGTTTTGGTTTTTTATATTTTGTTTACAAAACTTTTGCTTAAGTTTTAAGGGATTATTTCAGATTTTGGCATTTTCCATTTCATTGTTTTTTTCCTTATAAACCCCATTTTATTCAGAAATCCATTTTTGTCTACTTCAGGATACAAACCCCTGGGTCTGAGATTAAGAAGGTGTGTTGACCACGCCCTGCCCAACCTGTATCCAGCTTTTGCCTCAGGCAGTAAACTTTGACTTGGCTGGGATCTTTTGAGAAACTTCTATATCTGAGATTTAGGAGGTCTGCTGACCACACCCTGTCTCACTAGCATCCAGCATTTCCCTCAGGGAGTAACCTTTCACTTGGCTGGGATCTTTTGATTTTTCCACTAACTAAATTTATTCTCATTAAATTAGCAAGTAATATGCACAAGTCACCAGATTTTCCTGCTTACCCAGTCCACCATCCTTCACAGGTGTACTGTCCAAACCTGTCTGTGTGTTATAACCATACTGTCCAAACCTGTCTGTGTGTTATAACCATTCTTCAATGTGTCTTTGTAACCCTCCTGTGTCCATGTTCTGTGTTTTTTGTCAAAACAAAGTGGCCATTTCAAACTTGTTTTATTCTATGTTATGCACAAACAAAAAATTAAGTTTACTTTTGGCATGCCTCTTAAATTTTTTTTCAAAGGTCTGATTTGAACCCGGGTTCCTATGTTTCTACACTGTTTATCTGAAGGTTTTATTTCTTCTCTGTCCAAATTATTTTTCCACAGGTATTACAACTAAAATTTTTCTTTTCCAGTTTTTTCTTGTTTCCAGAAGTCTGAAGACCTGATTTTTTTACCCTTACGGGTTCACTAACAGATTTTTTTTCTCCTGTGCTATGTAACTTTCCTTCTGACCAGAGACCATTTTAAAAAAATCCCTGGATTCACTCATACTCTGGTACTTGGACAGTGGCACATTGCTTCCCCTGCAATTCCTTCCCTCCAATGAAACAGCCTAAGTACCTTTGATATTGTCAGTTCTTTAATTATTATATATAATTCTGTTTTCTATCACTTGTGAAAGTTTTTCAATAAGATCATAGTTTTAGAACCAAAGGTGCCTTGGCAGTGCAATTAATCAGAGCTGCATGTTTTAAATAATATTTCTAAAGGTATTTTTTCCAATGCATATGATGGTTCAATACAACCACTAGGATAAAAATCTCTTCAAGGAATGTGTGCATAAATGTGTGCATATGACATTGTTAAATAGCATATTAAGATCTGTCTGTATGATTACAATGCATGTACCTTTGCTTAGCACAAACTTTACAAAGTGTCATCGCCAAATTTATTTATTAGAACCTTATTTATGAGTATGCATGAAGTACTGTTCACTTTTAAGAATTCTATAATGTGCCGGGCGTGGTGGCGCACGCCTTTAATCCTAGCACTTGGGAGGCAGAGGCAGGAGGATCTTTGTGAGTTCAAGGCCAGCCTGGTCTACAGAGTGAGTTCCAGGACAGCTGGGACTACAGGGAGACGCTGNAATTGTGTTCCACCTACCAGGTACTATATACCTAGTTACAGACTCAAGTGAAACAGACATATATAGAGTTACCCATACATACTAAAATTGTTTTGTATATCTGTTATACTTTGCACATGTTACTTCTAATATTTTTAAGAGAAATTAGGTTTTACTTCCAGTGACCACACGGATAGTCCAAATATAATCAATTTCGGTGAGCCCTAAGTATTATGTGCCTGCTGCTGGTATGTGACAATGCCCCCCCTTCCTTTTCCTTTTCAAAGCTAAAATTCAAAATCTTGGGACAAGTGACATGGCCTTCATTTGAGAAGGTACTGGTTTTAACCTCTTTATTATCTTGGGTTTGTTTCATGGGCTATGTTGTTAGAAACTTTTTGCCTTGCATGGTTTAAATCATTGACTTTGAGTACCTAAATGACCTTCTTAGACCTTAAAGAACAAATTGTAGGACTTACTGCTTGAGTTTAATGTCAACTTGATACACCCGAGCTGAGAAACCTCAATAATTGCCTTCATTGGACTGGCCTGTGCCCATTGTGGGCAATGCCATTCCTGGCCAAATATTTCTATATTGTATACAATAGGCTGAACATGAGCCAGCAACACAAGTCAGTAAATAGCATCCTTTCCTAGCCTGTGCTGCAGCCACTACCAAGCTCTGACCATGAGCATTTATTATTGGTCAGAATATTTTTGCCACAGCAATTAAGAATTGATTAACAGTGCTTAAGTCAATGTTCAAGCTTTACTTAGGAGTTGTATGGTAATTAATGTACCAAATTAATTCAAACAATCCTCTTGGAGGTTTAGCAACCACACTTACAGCTCCAATCTGATTTGGCAAGAGGGATTTGATGGAACAATATTTTGGCCCCTACCCTCTGAGGTCGACTTGGGTCCTAGGGTCCTGCATCCGCAACTTTGTGCATGTCCTGTGGCAGCAAGGCACCAGTCATCCCATGCCAGGGAAGTCTTGGAGATTCACTTAAAAGGACTTCATCCTGCCAGTGTCCAGTCAAAGGAGGAAAGTCCATATAGAGGAGAGACTCCTCATGCTTCAAAGGGAAGCTCTGGTCAAGCAAGGCCTGACTTTGTCCTCACATAGATGGAACTGGTGAAGAGAGCCAGGCACAAGGCCTGAGTGACCCCTTAAGGACCAGAACCTCAAATGACCTTAACACCAAAACAAACTTCATTTATCTGAGCTAACTGTGTGGTTTTAAACACCCCAACAGGAAACTGTAATCTAAAGAAGAGAAAATGAAATAGGTTATTATCAGAGAGATAGGTGAGAGACCTACTGTGCCAAGTTAGGAATCTACTATGTCATGTTAGAAAAATATCTCAGAGATAGATGACAGATTTAGTGTGCCATGCCAGAAAATACCACCTTTTATATTCTCATGGTTATGACTCTCATTCTGGAGCCCTGTGTATTAAAGCTGGCCCTCATTCTAGAGCTCTATGTACTAAAACTTTTTCCAATTTCTCAAACCAGGGTACACGTCCTTTTTCCCTCTTCATTCCTTAGACAGGGACCCTCCAATTGCTAATGCATCCAGTAGCACCCTGTTGGTACTGTGAATTCCCTGCACTGGTATACTCATGTAAGACTCAACCAGCTTGTCTCTTCAGTTGCAGAGAAAACATCCACTAAGTACTGGCCACTATCGATCTGAACCAAACCCACCAGGCAGTGCACCCCAAGCAGCCAAAATGGGAAACCAGATTCTAACACTCCAGCCTGACAGCTGTTCCCCCAAGACTTCTCTCATGATCAGCTCTGAAGCAGTTACAGAAGACAGACCTCTGCCCTTTTCCCTATAGAAACAAAAGGCTGGAATGTCAGGGTGTGAGCTCCAGAAGCCCATTGGAATGCAGAGACACCTAAGATCAGTGTTGCCCAAGAACCTGCTCTACCAGGCTAGCCTTTGGCTATGCTAAAGCAGGCCACCACCGATTACTCAAGAATCTTCCGCCTTGCCTTTCGGAAGCCAGATTCCAGATTCCTGCAAAGTGTGCTACCCACCCTACTCTCACTGAATCCCACTCCCACATTCTCCCTTAATTTCCCAAGCCAGGCGCCATTCTGTGCTTGGCTCTTATCTTTCCCCTTAGGCTAGCCCCGGCTACCCTGAATTAAACTTTGCTCTGAAGAGCTTAGACCTCGTGGCCTTTCATTTGGGGGGGGGGAGCGCTCCATAACCTTGCAAGCTCCAGCCACCTGTAACCTTCCGCTTGAGGTCTGGTTCTGGTCCTGTGTGTGTCACTGGTCGACATCAGATTGTTTTTTGAATGGGAGAGTGAGGAAGAGGAAAGTGAAGAGGAGGAGGTTAAGTTGTGCCCCATCCTTCCTACCAAAAAGCATGGAAGCAGGCACTATCTCTTTTAGGTCAGGTTGCTGCCTGCTGGAGGCGCCATGCACCATATGTTCCTGGACGTTTCAAGAATTGTAAATGTTTTTCTCCGATGAAGAGGAGAGTTTGGGAAGGGGATGGTGGGAGGGACTTGGGCCTGTGCTAGGAGAGAGGAGGGCATTCTCCATTGGGCCCTGTTGTTATGGTCCTATACACCCTGCCTGGGGTTTCCCTTTCTATAGGGGTGGGAGGACCACTGAACACCTCTCCCTACCTTTCAGGATTGAATTTTGTGAACCCCTAGGTTCAGTTCTCAGCACTGCACACACAAAAAAGTCAGTATCTGAAGTTCAGAACAGCACATTTTTAAACATTTTACATTTTTAGATAAAGGTTTAAATTAAAAAAAAAGAAGGAAATTGAAAACGCTGATATACCGGAAAAAAAAAAAAAAAAAAAAGCAGCACTTGGGAGGCAGAGGCAGGCTGATTTTTGTGAGTTCAAGGCTAGCCTGGTCTACAGAGTGAGTTCCAGGACAGCTGGAGCTACAGGGAGACCCTGTCTCGAAAATACCAATAAATAAATAAATAAATAAGTAAATAAATAAATAAATAAAGGAAATGCTGAAAAGATAATGAAATTATCTTTTGTGGGAAGGGGAATATTTTAAAGTATAAAATGTGTTTTATAGTTAAATTTTCAGTTTTTTTAAACATTTTTATTGTGCATTTCATACATCAATCATTTCTTTTTTTTTTTTTTTTTTGAGACAGGGTTTCCCTGTAGCCCCAGCTGGCCTTAAACTCACAGAGATCCGCCTGCCTCTACCTTCCAAGGCCTAGGACTAAAGGCATGCATCACCACACCAGGCTTAAAGGTGGTTCTTAGCCACCATGTGGATGCTGAGAATCGAACCCAAGTCCTCTGCAAGAGCAGTCGGTGCTCTTAACCACTGAGCCATCTGAGCCATCTCTCCAGCCCAGATCATTTCTCATTCCAATCTAGACTCATCTCCCCTTCCATGTCCCCTGCCCCACCCGAGTTCAAGCACCCTGCCATTCCTGCCCTGTATCTTTTTCTGATTCTTTTCAAAGTTTGTCAAAGCAGAAGATTATTGTCCTTGGAGGAACTTTACTGTGTCAGTCGGGTCTCTGTCCCAGTTCTTCTGTTGTTGTAGTTCCCTCCAATCTATATTGCTTCAACATATGCACATATATATGTCACGCCTATATTAAAATTATATTATCTATACACAAACTGTCATTTCCATATCATATTTCAGGATTCACATTTTTCCTTTTTAAATTTGTTACTCTAAAATATGCCTTACATATCCTCCACCCATATACCAAGATTACAAAGGCTAAAAATAAGTGGTGAATTAATTCTAGAGCCTGTTAAGAGATTTATATTATAAGAGCACAATTGCTTTCAGGGAAAGGGGTATATAACATTGATGTTGCTCAGTGTTCCTTAACAACTTGGTGCTTGGTGCTAGCAACCACAGATGAGGGATACCATTCATCATTTGCTTTTCTGGGACTGTGTTATTTTACTTAGCATAGTATCTTCTAGTTCCATCCATTTACCTACAAAGTTCATGATGCCATCTTTCTTTACAACTGCATAGAACTCCATTGTGTAGATGTACCACATTTTCTCTATCTACTCATTGGCTGAGGGGTATTTGTGTTGGTTCCACCTCTTCACTATTGTGAAGAGAGCTGCAATGAACATGGCTGTGTATGTATCTCTGCAGTAGGATGAGTCTTGTGGGTATATACCCAGGACTGGTATGACTCACAGGGCTCCACCTGCCTCTGCCTCCCAAGTGCTGGGATTAAAGGCATGCACCACCACAGCAGTCCTTATTTTGAGTCTTTTCAGGTTTCTCCATACTGCTTTTCATAGTGGTTGTAAGAGTCTACATTCCCACTATCAGTGCATGAGTATTCTCCTTTTCCCCACAACCCCTCCAGTATTTGGTATCATTTGTTTTCTTGATCCTAGCCAGACTTATCAGAGTGAGATGATATCTTTTTGTGGTTTTAATTTGCCTATCCTCAATTATTAATGATGTTGAACACTCTTTAAGATGTTTCTCAGCCATCTCTAATTCCTCACTTGTGAAGTCTCTGCTCAGCTCTTTGCTTCATCTATTGAGTGGGTCATTTGTTTTCTTTCTTCTTTGTTTTTTGAGTAGTCTATATATTTTGGAAATCAATGCTTTGTCAGATTTTTTTTTTTTTTTGGTCTTTTCGAGACAGGGTCTCCCTGTAGCCCCAACTGTCCTGGAGCTCACTTTGTAGACCAGGCTGGCCTTGAACTCACAAAGATCTGCCTGCATCTGCCTCCCAAGTGCTAGGATTAAAGGTGTGCACCACCATGCCCAGCTAGAGATGATATCTTAAAGTGATTTCAATTTGCATTTCCTTAATTATTAGCAATGTTGAACATTTTTTAAGATGTTTCTCAGCCATCTTTATTTCCTCACTTGTGAAGTCTCTGCTCAGCTCTTTACTCCATCTTACTTCTTTTCTTACTTCTTTGCTTTTTAAGTAGCTTATATATTCTGGATGCTAATGCTCTGTCAGATGTATCACTGGTGAAGGTTTCTCCCACTCTGTGGGTTTTTCTCTTCACCTCACTGATTGTTTCTTTCACTGTACAGAAGCTTTTGAGTTTAATGAGGCCCCATTTGCCAATTGTCTACCTCACTTCCTGTACAGCTGCTGTCTGATTTAGGAAGTCTTCTTCTACACCTACGTCTTGCAAGTTGCTGCCAACATTTTCTTCTATCACCTTCAGAGTTTTGGATTTCACATTGATATATTTGATCCATTTGGAGTTGAGTTTTGTACAGGACGAGAGGTAGGGGTTTAGTTTTATTCTACAAGTGGTGATCCAGTTTTTCCAACACCATTTCCTGAAGATGCTGTCTTTCTTCCATTGGGTCTTCTTGGCTCCTTTGTCGAATATGAGGTGGCTGAAATTATTTATGTTCAAGTTTAGATCTTCAGTTTTGTTCCACTGGTTTACAGGTCTGTTTTTGTAACAGTACCAAGCTGTTTTTATGTTTGAAGCCTGTTATAGAGATCCCCCCTGTATTGCTCTTTTCACTCAGGGTTGCTTTGGCTATCCAGGGTTTTTGTTTTTCCATATGAATTTAAGGATTTTTTTTTCCAAGTCTGTGAAGAAACTCATGGGAGTTTTAACTGGGATTGCATTGAATCTGTATATTAATTTGGGTGAAATGGACATTTTTGCTATATTAATTTTTCCAATCCATGAGCATGGGAGATCTTTCCATCTTCTGATGTCTTCTTCAATGTCCTCCTTCAGGGGTTTAAAATTTTTGTTGTAGAGATCTTTGGTGTCTTTGGTTAGGTTTGATCCTAGGTATTTTATTGTTTTTGATGCTATTGTCAGTGGGAAGGTCTCCTTATATTCCTTCTTCAGTTGCTTATTGTTGGTGTAAAGAAAGGCTACTGATTTTTGAAAGTTAATTTTGTATTCCACCACTTTACTGAACGTCTTAATTGTTTCTAGGAGTAGGCCCAGTGGCTTGGGTTCAGACATCCAGGCAAGATCACATCCTTCTTGCATAATTGGTGTGGGTAGAGTCTCCTAGACAGCTCAGCAGTGGGATGCAGTGGGGGAACCAGCATGTGGAGAAAATTTCCCTTTTAAACTTTTAGTTTCAAGCTTGGTTATTACTGATATGATAGCAAGAGAGAGACAACAGGGTGCCAGTAAGATCTGGATCAATCCTTCCACTTTGGACATTGCCTTAAAGGAAAGAAATACATTGCTCAAACACAAAATGAATTTCTAACTGCCATATCCTTTTTCTTTTAATGTCATAGCCCATTGCATAATACTACTTTCTACCATGAAATATTTCCTTGAAATGTTTCATACATAATAAATTCAGGATAAATAAAACCAAGCTTGGGCTGCAAAGGGAAATCCTAGATGACACTCTAACATATGATCTTCCTGTAAACACCATCCCTCCAGGTATAACATTGGCCACTAGGTCTCCTAACTTCTATCTAAGTGCCCTCTCTCTCTAGCTGTTGGGTCTTTGTTGGGTCCTGGGCCCCAGGGGATCTGCTGATCTTGCTGGAACATCTTGTTACCCTCCTTCGGAGAAGGCCTGACCCACCCATGCCAGAGAACCACCTGTGGCTTGGGGCATGAACCTCTGACCTTGATTTTTTCACTTGTGCTGTAAGCCTGTATATAAGGCCCCCCTGTCTCTTCAATAAACTGACATCTGGCATCCTCTCAGCACAGATGATCCACTGTCTTTCTTTAAATCCTCAGCTCCTCACCCAACCCTTTGGGAAATGCAGTAGCGCAGGCACTACAAGTGAATGTCCCACCGAGATCGGGAAGAAGGGAAGACTGCTGAAGGATAGCCCGAGAAGGCTGGCCAGCACTTCGGATAAGGTAAGGAACGGGCATATTGAAAATGGGTGCCTTAGTTCTCATTCTCTTTTGGTGAAGCAACTGGTTGAACTTTTAAAGAAACAAGGCACAGGAATTAAACATAAGACAGCTAAAGATTTCATAAAAACCTTACAAAAAACTAGTCCCTGATTCCCTGTAAAGAAAGAGGGACCTGATAGTATCCCCAACGTGGGTCTTAGAGACCAGTTTGGTAAGCTAGAATCTCTGCAAGAGGGGAAATAACACTTTCAAGGAAGCTATGTTCCAGGAGGAATTGTTTTGTGATGTATGGTATGTGTTTGTTGACTGTGTGCTGTGGTTTGCTGTGGCTGTTGTGTTTCAAATTGTGGCATGGAGAAAGTTTAGCATCTCCAAATCAGTGAAGGCATGGGCTAAGGATGATCGCAGAGGGAATTCTCCTATTGACTCTGGTGGTGAGCCTGTGGATGGTGCTGATGGAGATTTGACCTGTGTGCTGGAGACCCTTTCTCTGATAGGCTTTGAGAAGCTTGCATTCTCTTGTGGGTTTTCACCCACTCGGCAGGACACAATTATGCAGCCCTTGGGTGCTGTTTTGGCTTCCCTGGATTGGGGGCATCTGTTTCTTCCCCAGCCTTCCCAGGGTGAGTATTCAGAGAAATTGTGAGAGGAGCCCTTCCTCTCCTGTCCATTTGCTAGAGGTTTTGAAATGTGGTTGGAACCTGCACTGCAGCCTGGGGTCCTGGCTTCTGTCTTCTGGCCACAGTTCAGGTGGCAAAGATCACAGAGGCAGGAAGGACAGGCGTGCCCACAGAGCATTTTGCAGCAAGCATTCCATAGAGGTGTTCCTAGAGGCCAGTCTTCTATGATGCAAATTGAGCTTGTAAATTCCAGGCTTGGTGGTGGCTCACACCTTTAATCCAAACGGATGTCTGTGAGTTCGGGGCGGCCTAGTCTACAGAGTGACTTCCTGGCTGGCTCTGACTGTAAGAAAGCCCTGCCTTGAAAAGACTAAAGGCAGAATATGAAGCTGTTACATTTTTCAGTTTGTAGCTCTTTGTACATACTCTGGTTAATCTAGTCCAATGTTTGTTTTGTGCCCCTCTCCTGCTCTGGAAACAGTGAATGGCTGGTGGGGGAAGGGCTGGCTTTACAGTGTTCTGTGTTTCACTGGGAAGCATAAAGTCTCTGGCAAGAGTCCGGGGCAGTGTTCATTGTGTTTTAAAGGTGCAGCTTTGATTCCAATACTTGGGAGACAGACTGTGGACCTCCACCCTACCAAGTTGTAGCACTTAAGTAATTCAAATCCATCTCAGCATGTTTAACTTAAAGTCTAGGAGAATTTACAGGCCTTGAAGTTCTAACAAAACAAACTTGCTCCAATAAATTGTCTTTTTTTTAAGGAACATCGGTAAAAGTCTCTTTAACAATGTAAATTGATATTTTGGTTCAATTTAAATAAGAAATTTTTTGAATAAAACTGTTTTATGTTTCTTTAAGCCCATCTTCAAGCTGCATGTATGTGTGAGTGAATGCAAGTTCCCGCTTTCAATTCATTATAGTCCTACAGGTTTAAATCTATTTAGCTGACTATAAACAAAAATATTCAATTCATAGAAAATGTTTGTTTTATACCCCTTAGTGTTAACAATTTTAATTGGGTTTATAGTATGCATATTATTCACTTTAATGATAGATTGTTGTTAATTATTAGTAGTAGTTGTTATTAATAGTTATAGTTGTTGTTATTGAATATAATTATTAAAAATAATTGATAGAAATTCAGTCTAATGGTAAATTGTTCATTGTTGGATATTATTATTGACAATTATTCATAATAATTATTAATGATTGTTGTGACTAATAATGGTTAATAGTAATTATTGATAATTAATAATAATTAATAATTGTTATAATTGTTGTGATTATGAATAATTATTATTCTTCCAAAGTCCTTAATAGCGAGACAAGACTACAAACAACTTTGGCCTGTCTACTTTTGGGAATCCTCAATCTTTATATTTGTAAATAGCATAGGGACAGTTAGGCTTAGCAGAGGGACAGCTTAGGAATTATTAACCAGAAGGGACAGGATAGGGAAAGAATAGTAAACTTTAGGTATAGTTCATTGAAGACAAGTGGTTGCAAATGGGCCTAAGAGGTGACATATGGATCTGAGCTCTTTTATGAGTTACTAGGACATTTATTCTAATTATGTAAAAATAACCCTATAACAAATTATAAAAATTTCATGTTTTTCATTGGACAACAAACAATATGGCTTTCTTCTCTTACAGGTCAACCTGACAAATCTTTCTTATGTATGTATGTGTGTATGTATGTATTGCATGCACACATGTGTATGGATGTGTGTACTTGTGTTCTAAGTATATTATAATGTTAACAGCCATGATACCAGCAAAAACATTGCCTCTGAGTTGGAACATTGCCCTTCCTTCTCAAGAGACAAATTTATATTAAACAGCCAAAACATAATTCAATTTCAACAAAGGTTATGGGTTATCTATTAAAAATTTTAAAATAATGGATCTACACTGCCACCTTCTGGCTACGCACTTTCAACATCTAAATCAAAGATGCAACCAGGTTTTCATTGTATTAAAGTGTTAATAAGTTTTTGGGTATTTGGAAATAAAAGGTATAAAAATTTTTAAATTAAAAAAAATTGAATTCCAATTAACATCATTGTGGAATTCGCGGCCGCCATTTTTCTTTTTAAATTTTTTGCACGCATACAGGCTAAGCCTGCATTTTGTTCAGATGACCAGTGGGTAGCTGGTGTTGAGGCCTGCATTTCATTTGGGTGACCAGTTGGTTTGGAAAAAGGCTCCCTTTGTGGACGACCAACCTGGGAAGCTAGTGTGAAATTCCTGTCCTGGGCTTGGGCAGGTGGAAAGTTACGGCCAAGAGTGGGAAATGTGTCTCATCCCAGGATAAGGACCCGAGTAGGAAATTACCTCTCCAGTCAGATCACAGAAGTGACCAACTGACCTCTGCGCAATGAGGCCAGTTCCCCACAATGTCCACAAAGTAGGCACTGTGTGTTCCTCTCCCCTTAAACAAAGGAAGCTTCCTAGAAGCTCCCACAAATAAACAAACAAAAAAAAAAACCAAAAAAATCAAGATGATAATGATGGTAACAACTTCTCATGGGGCATATCTAGCCAGTCTTTAATTAACTGATGGACATAAGAACTGTAAAAGAAAATTTTATTAAGAGCTAGATATTGAAAAATCTTTAAAGCAGGTTTTCATGCTAGGCCTGGAAAAGGCCAAGAGCTTGGAGAAAGATAGTTATTAAAATCTACTTTGTAAGGTTTGCAGTTTAAAATGGTAATACATTTGAACTAATTGGGAATATAAAATGTTAATTGTTTAATTTGTAATCTGTATTTACTTTCCAACAACTTTGGGGTTAAGGTACACAAATGGTCTCTATATTTTTCTGTGTTCATACAGTCAATAAAAACAATTTGGGTAAATTTGATGAAAACTTACACCTTGGTTCCTGTTTATGGGTGTGTGTAATACAACTTAGGCATCTATAGGTCAAAACATAAAAATTTTAAAAACAAAAAGGGGGAGGTGGTATAATATTCCTTCTATATTCCAAACCTTTTGATAAATTTTTAATTTTGAAACTAACAATGGGAGGAGATTTGCATGTTCCCACAGGTAAAAACACCAACCTAAATGCCTGAAAATGCACAACTTTTGGCTGTGCAGGATGGACTGGGAAATACCAGCAGAGAGGCTGACCCATCTGAACATGAAAGAAAAAGGAACCTCAGATTACCTGAGTCACAGACACTGAGCATCTTTCTGAATTCTATTTGGGATAACTGTTTATAATGGGTGTTAATGGAGTTTACCTTCCAGATGCTGAGAAACCTTCCTACCTCTCCCCTTTATAGGAAAAAGAAAAACATGATGGTACTGAAGTCATTCCCTAACTGTAAATTAAAGCCAACTGTTATAGTGGTAATTTCTTATAAAACAGGTATAACTACCTTCTTTAATTGACTGATAGGCATGGGAACTGTGAAAGGATAATTCTCTATTTGGAGCCAAATATAATAGTAATTTATAAGCTGTGTAATTGAGAAAAATATGTTAATACAGGAGAGCTCTGATGTCAGCAATGGATTATTCTGCCAAGGAGATGTTGGCTGGGGGATCCAAGCCCCCAAAATTATAAAGGCCTTCTGCCTATGAAAATGGGATATTTGCAAGGAGAAAGGCAGTAAGATCCTGTTGTCGAAGACCTGGTGTAAGCATGAAAAAATGTTTTGAGACATCACTTGCTAATGTACAGTTGGCCTCTGAAATGTGAGAGAGCGTTGCCAAAGGCTGCTAAAGTATTACAGCAAAATATTGGTCTCCTTGAGTCAAGCAAGACTCCTCTGTCAGTAACAGCTACACCTCAACTGCCTGGAGATACTGTGCAACAGTGGCAGCCATGTGTATAGATAGATAGATAGATAGATAGATAGATAGATAGATAGATAGATAGATAGATATATCCCAAATCTAATTAGCTATTAGCTCTCTCCTTGGAGGAATAAATCATGGCTGATGCCATAAGCTTATGTCCTCTAGTGGTTAGGAGATGATATAAGCCACAATAGGAACTTGTCATCTTTTATAGAGAAACCACAGTTTGTGGATTATCATACCATCCAAATATCTGTATCTATGCTTAGCTTGCCATAATAGTTAGTGCTGTTTAAATGTCTATTTAAATGCCTGTACATCTAACTGCTTGTGCTTTGTTAGTAGGAATAAAAAGATACCCTGAATAAGCTGTCAACCCATGAAGGGAAACAACCTGAATAGTCCAAACTGACATCTACAGAGAAAATAGACTGCTTTGTTTCTCACCCATTTGTGCCCCTTTCCCAAAGCCTAGGGAACAATTTGCAGAAGAGGAGGCATGGTAGAATGTAAGAGCTGTAGAGAGATTGTGGTGAATTGTGAGAATATAGCAATATAGACTGAACTCTTATTTGATCAACATGCTTGTGCATACAAGCTTCTCCAATTGGACTACGGGAACCTTGGGTTGTTCAAAATATGAACATAGATACTTGGTAATTGGTTTTACATGAATGTTGCTTACATTCATTGCTTATGCTTGACAATCAGCTTACTTCATGGATATTAATTGGCCTTAGTGTGAAAATAAAGTTTCAGATCTGACCTGCACCCCACTGCTCAGGTATGGTTGAGCATGCAGTACAAATGAGTGATCAATGACAGATACTCATTTATATATAAAGAAGGGGGATCTGTTGGGTCCTGGCCCTCAGGGGATCTGCTGATCTTGCTGGAACATCTTGTTACCCTCCTTCTGAGAAGGCCTGACCCACCCATGCCAGAGAACCACCTGTGCCTGGGGGCATGAACCTCTGACCTTGGTTTTTTTCACTTGTGCTGTAAGCCTGTTTATAAGTCCCCCCTGTCTCTTCAATAAACTGGCATCTGGCATCCTCTCAGCACAGATGACCTGCTGTCTTTTTTTAAATCCTCAGCCCCTCACCCTACCCTTTGGGAAATGCAATAGCGCAGGCACTACAGGTCTTCATTCCAATCCTTCTCTCTCTACGTTTCCCATTGTCCCATCCCAGCTCCTTGTATTGATGGAAAGTTCATTCATTCATACTCTTTGAACACAAATGAATTGATAACCTACTTGATCTACAATTCAAGTTCAAATGTACTCTGTAGAACACAGCATCAACATTAATGAATAATTGTTAGAAATTTGGGTGGGGGGATGGGTCTGATGTGAGAGTGCTCTTGCAGAAGATCTGGGTTCTATTCCCAGCACACACATGGTGGCTAACAACCATACTAACTCTCTTTTCAGCGGGATCCAATGCCTTCTTCTGTCCTCTGCAGACATTGTACAACATGGGTGTATATCTACATATATGTAAGAACTACACTCATACACATAAAATAAAAATAATAATTTTAAAAAGAAATAGAAATTTTTGATCCACACTATATAGCAACTAACTCAGAATCTGTAAACATGGGCCTACAGATCCTATTACAGGCAGTTGAGCAAGTGGTTTCTATGCATGTAAAACTTGAGAATGTGTGACTGTGTCTAGGTATGAATTGAATTTATAGGTCAGGAATTTGCATGTCTAACAAATTTTCAAGTAACGGTGCTGTGACCAGTCTGGAGACTACTTTGAGAACTGTCCATCCAAACACTGAAGTTATTTATTCCTGTTCCTTAACAAAAGCCCAAGTATAGATCTACCCAACTTCTGCTTATCAAGTGTCACTAACTTAAAGCTTTTAAAACATTCGTTAACATTTTGGACAGCTGCCACTGTACTATTAATATACACTTCATTACGTTCATTTTTGCTTTGCATGTTTTTCTGAAAAATCTGAAGCCCGTTCAACAGACTTAGAACTGTTTTCTGTGAAATTACAAAATTACTTGTATAATTTTGAATAAATTACTAAACATTTATGGAACTCATTTCCTTATATGCACAATGAAAATAAGATAGATTTGAAAGATGTTAGCAATAAACTTGCATATAATTGATGTTCAATAAGTGTTATTTGCATTTTTGTATGACAGTACTCTTCTGTCTTTAATAGCATCTTATATGAGAAAATGACATGAAGTATGCTCAAATCATTTAACTTTCTGTCATTTATGCATTCAGAGTACATTTTTGCAACATTTACATTTTGACTCAGCTTTATTATTTACATTTTCCTTCGTTATTTTGAGGACCTCTAGAAAATGTAAACGCTAATTTTCCTTTGATTTAAAAAATACTAGCCAGGCGTGGTGGCAAACGCCTTTAATCCTAGCACTTGGGAGGCAGAGGCAGGCAGTTCTTTGTGAGTTCAAGGCCTGCCTGGTCTACAGAGTGAGTTCCAGGACAGCTGGGGCTACAGGGAGCCCCTGTCTCTAAAAGACAAAAAAAAAAAAGGTGTATTGAGAAAACATATATTATTGAATTAAACTTAAAAGTGTTCTATATGAGTTATATTATGAATATAATTTATACCTCACCTCTCTTAATACATTTTTTATCATCATTATTATTAAAGCTACAAAGCAATAACCAAACTACTCCTATAAAAATGACAGATATTTGAAACTATTTGCTTTGTACCAAATATATAGGTCTTAGTCACTGTTGGTGACTGTGTCTAGGTACGAATGATAACCTACTTGATCACTGTTGGTGACTGAGTGAGTTCCAGGACACCTGGGGCTTCAGGGAGACCCTGTTTCAAAAAAAAAAAATCTAAAGTTTTAAGCAGCAGAGCAGACTTTATAGAAAGAGTCACACTGGTAGTTCTAATGGGTAGTTCTCTATATTTCTTGTCATTTGATGTCAAACAGAAGTCATAACTAAATAGACCTTAAATTTTCATACTAGAAAAATAGCTCCAACATACACTAAATCTTTTCTACAAGTATCTGAAATCCAGTTGTAGGCAGTAATGAATAAAAATTTAAAACATATCCATCAGAAAGGTGAGAATCAGAATACATTGTCTAAAACCAACCAGCCTAGTTTAAGAAATAAAGAACCACGCTGTATTCATTAGCATGAACTAAATAGATTACAGTATGGCCAGCCTGTTTATTTACATTATCTTAACTGTTTTGGAACTCTAATTTAGAAAAGAAGTTTGGAGAAAAAAAAATTTTTTATAACTGGGTGTGATGGCGCACGCCTTTAATCCCAGCACTCAGGAGGCAGAAGCAGGTGGATCTCTGTGAGTTCAAGTCCAACCTGATTTACATAGTGAGTTCCAGGACAGCTGGAGCTACAGGGAGACCCTGTCTCAAAAAGACCAAAACGAAAAAAAATTTTATGTAAATGTAACGGGTCAGGCATGGTGGCACACACCTTCTATACTAGCACTTGGGAGGCAGAGGCAGGCAGATTTCTGTGAGTTCTAGGACATCCAGAGCTACAGGGTCAAAAAGACCAAAATAATAATAATAATAATAATAATAATAATAATAATGTCTGTATATCCTTTTAAAAACATATAGGACTAAAACAACTATATGAATATTAGGCACTTTTTGCTCTATACATCTCCAACTCTAGCGTCTATATTCTAGAGATGACCTTTTTTTTTAAACTATGTTTTATTTTATTTTATTTATTTATTTATTTATTTGTATGAATGTACTGTCTGCATGTAAGTCTGCACGCGTGTCATGCAATACCTGGGAGGTCAGAAGAGGGTGTCGGATTCCCCTGGAACTGGAGTTAAAGACAGTTCTCAGCCGCCATGTGGGTGCTGGGAATCGAACCCGGGTCCTCCGCAAGAGCAGTCGGAGCTCTTAACCACTAGGCCATCTCTCCAGCCCCTTAAAACTATGTTTTTGAATTTTTTTATGTGCACGCATGTGTAACTCTGTGAGTGTATGCTATATGTGTATGGATGGCCACAAAAGTCATATGAAAGCCTGAGATCCTGTGAAGCTGGAGTTACAGTCAGCTAAGCCACCTAACATGGGTGCTGATAACTGAATAACATGAGTCCTTTGGAAGAGCAGGAAGTGCTCTTAACACTGATCCATCTCTCTAACTCCTGGCCTCCTTTTAATTACAAGACTCTTTGCATTTAGAAACGATAAGGTTTATATGACTATTGTCAATGTACTAATGTTATTTTTTGTCCTTACACAAATTTAGCTCTTACAAAAAGACTGTCATCCCTACCCAATTCCCATAAGTATACGTACATAATTTTTCAATAACCTAAGTGTTTTGAATATTTTGAGCATATATAAATACCACTGAAGAATTAAGTAGCTTGGACTTTCAGTCAAATTGCTGTCCTATAGTTATATTTACTCTCTTGTCCACACTTTTGGGATATTCCTAGGAATTCCAATTATTTTCTTTTTCCCATTTCTTTATTATAAATATTCTTATTTATTTTGCATTTATGAAGTGAGTGCCTCTCTCTTCTAACTCAACCACAGGAATTTCCCACTCCACCCTTGGGTTCACTTGGGGCTATTGTTCTGTGTGGCTGTCTTAGGGACACACCTGTCCAATCTTTTGGAGCATAGCCATTATTTCTTAGACTTCACACCTTTCTGTTAACTGACTTTACTTCCTGTGTTTTCTGACTCTTTGATGACTTATTTTTTGTCTTTATACTCTCATATTTGATTCTTTGTATGAGTGTAGAATTCAATGTTAAGAAATCACTTCTCAGGGCTGGAGAGATAGCCTAGCAGTTAAGAGCACCAACTGCTCTTGCAGAGGACCCGGGTTCGATCCCCAGCACCCACATGGAGGCTAAGAAACATCTGTAACTCCAATTCCAGGAGAACTCCAGTTCCAGGGGAATCCGAAACCCTCTTCTGACCTCCGCGGCATTGCACGACATGGGTATGCAGACCTACATGCAGACAGTACACTCACACACATACAAAAATAAATAAAATTTTAAAAAATTAAATAATAAAAAATATAAAAATAAATAATTTCTCTCCAGAATTTTGAAAGGATATCTAAAGGCAACAAATGGCTATGAGTAAATTTAGATTAATGGACTCAATATGTTACAATCTAGTGTCTGGACTTTATTATTTGTAGATGTTCTTGAGACAGGGTCTTCCAGTAGCCACTCTGGGCAGGCACTTGCTATGTAGCCCAGGCTGGCCTCAATCTTATAAAGGTCCACCTGCCACTGCCTCCCCATGCTGGGATTAAAGGTGTATACCACCTGGTTTAGCATACTTATATAGAATATAATCATCTTATAAACTCTTAGAGAATGAAAGAAATTTACAGATCACATAGGAACAAGAGTAATTTAACATTGCATTAGCTACATTCCCTGCAAAGTGAAGATGTAGGGTCCTTTGTGAATAAACTATGAAGAATTTCAACATGTTGACAGCAGAGTACTAAGCCAAGCAAAGACACCTTTCCCTTGTAAGGTCCTATGCCACTGCAACGGTGATGCTGACCCTGGCTATATATCTACATCTACAGACTGTTTATTTTATTTGCAATCTCTCACTTAGGTTCAGTACCATTTTAAACTGGGAATAATTATCTCTACCCTTCCAACTCTCCAGCATTGAGTAAGTTACCTATAGTCTGATTGAACAATATATTTGAGAGCATCATACAAATCACAGGAACATAAAAAAATGTATAGGGGCTATTTTCCTGTATGATTGATAAAAGTATAACCAGATTAATGTGTGCTTTATGGTTTCCTCTCTTACGAGTGGATTCTTAGCTTCAAATAACTATTTCAGAACTACCAAGCAATCTTGTTTTGTCTAAGTGAAGCCATAACACATTGTTGGGATTACATCATAACCTGGAGGCAAAATACTGGACTTCCATTAAAGTGTTATATAAAAATTACATAAACTTCAAATTTCAGTGTTCATAGCTTTATCACAGCACAACCCTGTTCATTTATGGAGTATCTATTTGTGCCTGCCATTACAATACTGCAGCAGGTAGGTAGTTGCAACAGATACCTCATAGCCTGGAATTTGAAATACTTAGTCTCCTTAACATAACTAAAAATAATGTGCTGATCCCAACTACCTTATGTATTCCTTTATAATAGTAGTCCCGTGTGATCATCCAAGCCCCCTCACATTGCTTCCTCAGGAAGCATTAGCATTAGCATTAGCATTCCATCTGTGAAACCATCACAACTCCCTAGCTTCAGACTCTTCATCCTCTGGCTAATATAATGCCGTTACTGGTGGCTCTCATTCCAACTTCATGTTTTAACTATGACTACAAAAGGGTATTAGGTACTGTTCAGGTATAGAGCCCTGGTTCACCCAGTGAGGCCCTCTAAGATTTTCTGGATGCACTTTTGGAAAATTCAGTGTGTCTCCTCACAGGATACTTCTTCAAGAAATATGATCATTGAGTATCTGGAATGACCTAGCATTATGCTAAGTAAAAGAGAAGACCAGATGACATAGAAATAAAACTAGATTAGGAAAGAGCAGTAAAGGAAGCTGGTAACATAAAACAAACAAAAATAAAATAGTTTAGTGACAGCCTATGAGTGACAGACAAAATGATAGAGTTTTTAAAATAATACCTGAGTATCTGGAGAGATGGTTCAGCAAAGAACATTAGGTGCTCTTGCAGAAGACCCAGGTTAGGTTCCCAGAAACCATACAGAGGTTAACAACTGTCCATAACTCCAGTGCCAGGGGATCCAAAACTCTCTTTCAGCTTCAATGGGCATTTCATGCACAGGTGCCCTTACATAAATGCAGGCAAAAGACATATACATAAAATAAAAATAAATAAAATATTAAGAAATAATAGATGACTAGACTAAATAGGAATAACTTCACTGAGAGTTTTGAATGGAGTTGATGAAGGCTGGCTTAGTTGCCAAATATGGGAAAAAATAGAAACTTTCACACAGAAATCTCCATTTCTATCTACTTGGAGTAGAGAAGAGCTGGCTTACACTGATGCATCCACTTTCCTACATAATAGTCATCAAAGGAAGCCAAATTTCAGTAAACTCCTTTTCAGTAAGACATGTTTCTGATGGACTAACACACACCAAACCACTTCATATTACCTTGCCTGCCTGGCCTATGAAGGCATTTAGGTTTGCAACTTATGTCCAAAGACATGCAAAGGAACCAATATTCATTGCTTAATTTAGCAGATAATGGAAACTATTCAATATTTTGAACACAAGTGTACAATAAAAAAAAATCAGTATTTCACAGAGATTAACTAACCAGTGTTAGGTGTGATGATTTGGAATAGGGAACAGCCTGCTTTCACAGAGCTTAATACAGATTTGTTATATTAAGACACATGTAAGATAAATTGACCTATTTGGTGATAACTGCAAGATGGATAAAGAAACATTCACCAGGCCAGGGAAAGAAACAAAGAAAGAAAAAAAAGGGGGGGGGGGTTCCTGTAGGAGTACCAGGAAGAAGCCAAGCGATCATATAACCTCATATTCCTATTTTATAGGAAACTGAAGTCTAAAGTGAGAAGTTTATCTGAAGCGTCACATGTGATGAATAGCAAAATTTAGATGAGCATCAAGGCTCTCTAGGTCTTCATCTACTGTCATTACCGCTGCATTTCACTGCTTTAGATAGGCAGAGGCAGAACCATAGAACTAGGAACTTGGAGAAAGAACTTTTCAAAGAGGGAAGAAGTTAATTAAATTTGAGTTTTAAACATGGTAGGTAAAGTTAAATATTTAATTGGCAATATGTAGTATACAGTGTAAAAATCTTGGCAAAAGGAGAGTTTATAAATTATGCTTTAAGTTATCTATCTATAAATCAGACTTCATTTAATCAGTCTCTCTCCCGGGTCTGTTAAAACAGAGAACTATTAGCCGGGCGTGGTGGCCCTCGCCTTTAATCCTAGCACTTGGGAGGTAGAGGCAGTAGGATCTTTGTGAGTTCAAGGCCAGCCTGGTCTACAGAGTTCCAGGATAGCTGGGGCTACAGGGAGACCATGTCTCGGAAAAAAAAAAACAAAAAAACAAAAAAACAGAGAATTATCATTATATATTTGCCAAACCTATAAATTGTACAACTCAAAAGAATAAGTGAGTGTCTAAAGTAGGAACTTTTATCAATAATATGTATCAATTGGGGCTTATCTACTACTAAAAATATCTACCATATCTGCAAGATACTAATAAGAGTAGAGGCTTTGAGACATAAGTTTGTAATCCCAGCTACTTGGGCAGATGAGGCAGGAGAATCACAAGATCAAGGCTTGTTTGGGACAGAGTGAGTCTGAGGCCAATTTAGGCAATGTAGTGGGTATTTCTGAATAAAAAAACAAAATTAGATCTAGGGTTACAGCTCAGGTTTAGAGTACTTGCCTAGCTTGCATAAGAAGCTGGGTTTAGCCAGGCGTGGTGGCGCATGCCTTTAATCCTAGCACTTGGGAGGCAGAGGCAGGCGGATCTTTGTTAGTTCAAGGCCAGCCAGGTCTACAGAGTGAGTTCCAGGACAGGTGGGGCTACAGGNAAAAAAAAAAAAAAAAAAAAGAAGCTGGGTTTAATCCCCATTATAGAAAAAGAATAAGAAAAGAAGAGAAGAAGAAGAAGAGGAGGAGGAGGAGGAGGAGGAGAGAAGGGGAAGGGAGAGGGGGAGGAAGAAAAAGAGTGGCAAAAGTAGTGGGAAATTGGGGAAGAATGAGAGCTTTGCACAATTTAATTTATTAAATTTATTTTTATTTTTATGTGAATGAGTGTTCTCCTTGCATATACGTAAACGTACCCATGTTGTGTCATGCAAAGGACAGAAGACGTGATCAAATCCCCTGGAACTGGAGTTACGGAGAGTTGTTAGCTGCCATGCTGGTGCTGGAATTCAATAAAAACAGCCAGTGCACTGAACTGCTGAGTCATCTCTCTAGTCTCAAGCTCTGTACTTTTTGTTTGATTTTTCTGAAAACATAAAACTGCTTTTAAAACTCCATTGTTTATAAAAGCTATATTGGTTTAAAAAAAATCTACAATTAGCTTATTTTGAGGCTAGAAAATCGTTTCATCAATCGGCTCCCTTAATGGAACACCAATGAAAATATTTGTTTGAAAAGACACAAGTGACTAAATGCCAGTCCAGGTTTAAGGTCAATATTGAATTTTGCTTCTGGAAGGAATTGAGGCTATTTTTAATTTATTTTAAAAACATCAGTAAAAAATATCTTTAAAGTTTTAAAGCTTTGCTTAAAATTGATGTACAGTTTTCTCACATTTTCCTACTGAAACAACTGTTGGTCATTTGCACCATTACAGTGTAAGAGAGGCCCACACTGACTCCATTTTGAGTATAGCTGCCATTTTAAGCAATTACTGAAACCTGCCCAATTCAAGAAAAAGGTTGATTGCTTAAAGGCAGTTGCTCAAGGCCTCAAGAACAGCTAACTTAAACTTGTTAAAGATAACTGTTGGTAAGTGAGGGCAGATGGACTGATCCAACATTTCCTCATTCCAGTTGCAGGATTGTGTCTAAAGATAACTGTTGGTATGTGAGGTGCTGTTGGGCTGACCTAACCATGAGCCCAAGCCTGTTATTATCCATAAGGCTAGAAGTTACCCAAACCCCCGCTAAAATTTCCCTAGACCCTGTATAAAAGGCCTGCGAGCCAAGTTATTGGGGTCGGAGCATTTTCCCTCCCACCCAAGCATGCTGGTTTACTTTTTCCGGAAATAAAGTCTTGATTTTCCATCCTTCGGTGTGTCTGGTGTGGATTCTCAAACCCTAACTACAGAAAATGGTCTTGTACATGGCAGGTTTTGTTCTGTAACAGGGATTGCTATTTACAGCTGCCATATCATCACCAACCCAGATCTTTCAACCCCTTAGGAAATAAATGCTGATCTCTGAAGTTATGCTGATTATATGGTGGTCACTTGGGTTGTTATAGCCAGGGTAATTAAATCAACCTTGGTAGAATTATCTTCAATTATAATGTAATTACATTTTCATACCTTAAGCAAGATTGACTTGTAACTCATGTTTGCTCTTTCTGGATGCTCCAAAAGGCTCTCCCCCTTCTACTCTTCTTCCTTGTTAGTCTTCTTTGTTTAAAGTATTGTTGCTGGGTACCCACAGGGAGGTAAATGAGAACACATTCAGGTACTGGGTTTGTTATGCTATGGATTTAGAACATCGTAGGTAGTGTTAGTACCTCAAGGAATGGACTTCATGATCCTATCCTAGAGTTCTGAACTGAGAAGGTCGTACCCACTCATCCCATTCAGAGAACCATAACTGTAGTTCAAACCCTTCATTTTAAGATGAAGAAATTAAAGTCCAAAGAGACTGATTTGCCTAAATTGTTTCATGACAAATCCTAGACTTGAACCCCTTAATGCTGTTCTATCTCTGTGATACATAATGCTACTTTAGATTAACTTATTTCTATATGCCCTTGGCTTATGATAACAAAAACAAACACATAAGGTAGGATGATCTGTGTGGAGTCTGCAGATTCTAAGATTCTACTATTGTGGGAAAACCTAGTTAAGATGGGTAGCATTCCTAGCCGATGGTACCTCCTTGGCCACACCCATGGGGTGGAGTGTAGTGATGAAAAGATTTAGCATTCCTGAGGATTGAGTCATGATGGATATTTAAGCAGACATGTTGGAATAAAATCTCTCTCTGCATTTGAACCTCAACTTGCATACACGTGGTGTGCTTTCCTACGCGTATTTTCCACATGGGTCTTCCCAGGATTAAGTGGGTCCCGCCACAAATCTTGGCGGCGTTACCACATACTATCATTCAGAGCATCTGTGTACTCCTGTGGAAGAAGACATAGAGGAAAATAAGTAGCCGCGATGTCTGGCTTCAGCCAGTCTTTCTTCTTCGCCTCAGCCATAAAGAAAACAAGGGAACAGACCAGATATGATCTAGGATGTCTGTGGAGATCTTGCACAGGTCTGAAACTGACTTCTGCCCGCAGCCTGTTCATCACTGGGGCATCAGGAGGCTGCGTTGGGCTCTCAAGCTACACTGGCCTTGACTTTTCACCATCCACGCAAAGGTTCTCCAGTCATTTTGGTTACTAAAATACTCACGGTCATGACTACTCGGTCTTAAAGTTCTTGTTTGCAGTGCACTGGGACTGTAAACAGCAGTGAGAGCCCTTGATTCTCCCTCATGTAGATATAGTTTTCAGGTAATTCTTTATACAAATGAAATTGCTTATTTGTTGCTGTCTTATTTCTTTCACTTAGAATGACAGGATCTCATCATCTTCCTTTAAGGCTTGTCAGATCTGAAAAAAGTTTTAGAATGTCTGGTAATTCTCTTTCATACCTGCTTCAACTCTCATGATTTATATTCCTCATCATACAAAGGAGAGTTTTTATCAATGTATTTCCAATCTGGAGAAAAACAAACTGCTAGTAGCCAAATTGTTGCTCTGTGGCTCATAGAAAATTCTTGGCATCTGTTGCAGAAATTCCTTCCCAGGAGAAATTTGCACTCAGCACCCAGCCTCCCACTCCCAACAGCAAAACGAGGAAAGACTCTCCAAAACTGCAATTTAGATTTAGATTCTAACAAGTTTACTTAGTCTTGCTCACAGAGCAAATGAGTAAGGAAGTCACAGGATTGTTGGTGCTCTCTGGACATCATGTTTATTGCAGGGTCCCTGCAAGGGTCCCTGCCACCTCCGGACAACATGGAGATGGTGGGAGAGACCTGCCTCCTAGAACTCTCTGCTTCTATGCCCTCAGCCCCTCCCCTTATACAGCGGAGGTGAGCGGGCTGGTTGGGAGAAGTCCCTGGATTCCTGGCTCCACCTTTCCCTCAAAAGAACAAGTCAAGTTTATAATCTTGGGCAGGCATTTGATGTTCAGAGTCGTCTTTCTTTCAGAATCTTCCACACCACAGTGTCTGCATCTGGCTCTAACTTCTCTGTGTACCTCTGAATTGTGGAGAAAAGTAACATATTAAGTTACCGTGGATTGTCTTGCCTTGTGAAAATGTCTGTACATACCTGTAGTTTCCTAATTATACTTTGAGCCTGTTCATCACTGGGATATGGGAGGAATTCTCACAAACAAAGGTATGCTTTAATGCCAGGTATTACAATATTTGCATGGTATATTGCAGTAGGAAATCTACTTTCTTATGGAAAAATTAAAATTGAAGTACAATTCTGGACTATTTGAAAATAAGTATTGAAACAGGATCCCATTAATTTGAATCTGAAATTATTTGTTTTACTAACATAAAAGACTGACTCAAAGTTATGGTTTAAAAATCACATTACTGATAATTCATCATTATTAACAAACAAGCAAAAGCACATACCTGAAATACAAAAAAAAGAGAAAGGAAGAAAGGAGAGAGAGAGAGAGAGAGAGAGAGAGAGAACAGAAGAAAGAAAAAGATGTCTCTAACACACACACATACACACACACATACACAATTTCAAGATAACAACCACAGCTACCACGACAGACAGTCGGAAGCTACAAAATTGTCAATCATTTTCCCAGTTAGCAACATGATATTTCTTTGGGGAGTACTTTGTATGAGGTAGCAAGTGCCCTGTCCTCACCAGGGCAAAGGAAGCTGAACGGGGAGTGTGATGGGCCTGCTCTGTGGGGGTGGGGAAGGAAGGGAAGGCTGGGATGGGCCGCTCTGGCTCCTCCACCTCCTCCTCTCTGCCTTATTTGCCTTTTTCCTCTTGGACTTTTGCACAGATAGGCAAAAAGTTAGCTCTAATCTTCCCACAAACACTGGACGATTAAACTACATTTTCCAGAACTGCATGATTCCACCTCCTCTGGACTTGATTTTCAGGTTTGGGATCTGAAATATGAAAAATGAGAGGAAATCTTAGGGCAAGAATGGCTTTAAAATTGTCCTTTATTTCCTCTCTTTTCCTACCTCCTATTTTATAGAACAGGGAAATATGTGAGTAGACATAGAATACTTCACTAAAAACATGTTTTGTTTTTGTTTTGACTATTTGTTCATTTAACAAATTCATTGTATGAATACACACCACACACAAACACACAAACACACACAGTATGTATTGTATATATGTATATATATATGTGTGTGTTTGATTTTTGTATGTGGTGTGTGTATGTGTGTATTGTGTACGTGTCTGTACATGTGTTCATTGTGTGTGTGTGTGTGTGTGTGTGTGTAGTAGTCAACCAAGAGTAAATGTTTCATTCAAGAAACTGATACCCCTGTAAGTTACATGTTAAATCAAAATAAACTGTGTAGACCAGAGGATCAAGAAGGGTTTCTTCTGAGTGACTAGCACATATAAACATCTGAAAAATAATTAAATACGAGTTAAGACTAGGAAAACTATGTATTCTGATATAAAAATAGCACTGAGTATATCCACATAGATGAAAAATGAATACAATGGATAAGTGTGAACATTTATTTGTAAATAAGGATATTTAGTTTTGAGGATTAAAATCAATTTCATCCAGCAAGCTTACATGTGGTGGCATTATGAGAGAAGGCTGCAAGTAAACGTTTTACTTGATGTCAATGAGGCTTACTAATGTGACAGAGTAAAGAGAAGAGAAGTAGGGCAGGTACCCCTTCCATAAGGTATGCGAAAGACAGGGAAAAGGCCAATAAAAATGAGAGGGGCTGATTAAAATGATAAAGAGACTCAATCCTGTTTTTATCACACCATTATTATAAGCAATGTAATAAAGTGCTATTATTTGTAGACATTGTTTTGCTTAGACTGTAGAAGTCTGTTATAAATCCATGAAATAAGCATTCTCAGCATGAATAAGATTCTCACCTTCAGAGGCAAAAGGAAAGGAGAGACTTAACCTTTAACTGGGTTTGAATGCACTTTGGAACAAGCACCTGAACAGGCAAACTTGACTCAGATTAGCCCCTCAGGTTGAAAATACACTTCTACTGTGAGTGTCCTTTATAAAGAGGAACACAAAAGAAAGCAGATAAGTCCCATGAAGAAATTGAGAATTTGCAAGTGATGGGAGTCAGGATATACCACCTCAAAGTATTACACCATGGCATTTAAGCAAACAGCAGAAATGAGCAGATCTCTCTAAACTTCTATTACCTTTCTCTTCTAAAGCAGGCCATGAAAGATCATCTGACCGGATGACAAGGTATCCCTGTAGCAGCAGCTGTCCTGTAACTTACTATGTAGACCAGGCTGGCTTTGAATTCACAGAGATCCGCCTGCCTCTGCCTCCTGAGTGCTGGAATTAAAGGCATGTGCCACCACACCTGACTGGTCATGAGACTTCTGTGAAAGAGATACTTCCTATACCTGGAGGAACGGAAAATCCTTATTAGTGAAGGAGAAGAATGTGATATGAACAATCTTGCAAATTCTTCCTTTCTATTCCATCATATCCTTTTTGTTAATCATACTTCATACAACTGTCCACTTCTGGTCAGCCTGAGTAGCAAACATGAAGCAAGCTCACCTATTTCTCTAGCTGTTTATTTCCTTATGAAATACATGTGTGGCATAAAATTCATATTAAATAACTATGTGTGATTTTCTCTAAATCTATCTTTTGTTGTAGAAGCCTCAATCATAAATTGAGCAGATTAGTGAGAAAAAGCCTGAATTTCCTTGTGTATATGGTAGAGGATTGAACCCTTTTAGATCTAAGAATTCTTTTATTCAAAAGGTACATTGGCCCGATTGCATTCAGAATAGAGAAAGCAGCTTTCACATTTCAAGCTTGTTTTCAGTTTTATATACAGCATTAGTTGTGTAGTGTCCATGGGGACACAAAGCAGCATACATTTTAAATATATTTGCTGTTGTTTACTGTTTAAAAGGTTATACACTTCTTTTTTTTTTTTTTTTTTTTTTTTTTTTTTTTTTTTTGTTTTTATTGAGACAGGGTCTCCTTGTAGCCCCAGCTGTCCTAGAATTCACTCTGTAGACCAGGCCGGCCTTGAACTCACAGAGATCCACCTACCTCTGCCTCCCAAGTGCTGGGATTAAAGGCATGTGTCACCACACCCAGCCTAAAAGGTTATATACTTTTAATGAAGAATACTATGTGTTTCATGATTCTTTACTGAGGGTCTAAGTCAATACAATGGGAATTTTCCATTGTTACCTGTGTGGAAAGCTCAAGAATTTAGGCTGTTATGAGAATGTACAATTTCCATTCCTCCATACAAATACATAGGAAACTATTGGCCCATCACTGAAGAGTATCTGTTTGAAGAGAACTAAAACTTAATTACAAAAGACCTATCAATCAAGTTTTTCTCCCAGCCCAGCACAAGGAAAATACTTTTTGCAATGACAACTTTGAAGAAAAGCCTTTTTATGTTGCTATTTAAAGATCAAGATGGGAAGCAATTCTTGGGCACTGACAAAGAACTATCTCCAAAAGCATAGCATGGGAGTAAAGCCCTTCGAAAGCACTTCTTAAGAAGATTTGCAGGAGACTTTCAGGAAATGAATATTATTTTCATTTTCAATAGAAGTCTATACTGTCATAATAAAAATAAACTGCTGTATCTTCTCACATATAATTTTAAGAATTCTAAATACTAGAAGGGCCATAGCTATATTTGAATATTAAATACCATAGAAATTCCATTTATTTTCAGTCCTAAAATTAGAATCTTTTGAAAATTAGTTCTAGTGAGGTGAATGAAAGTGCTATACTTGGGGCAAAAGCTTACAAATTACTTTAATCCCAATACTCAGGAGGCAGAGGCAGGTGGATCTCTGTGAGTTCAAGGTCGGCCTGGTCAACAGAGCGAGCTCCGGGCCAGCTGGGACTAAAAGGAGACCCTGTCTCAAAAATATAAAAAAAAATTATAACATGCATGCTGGGCATGGTGGCACATGCCTTTAATCCTAGAACTCGGGAGGCAGAGGCAGGCGGATCTTTGTGAGTTCAAGGCCAGCCTGGTCTACAGAGTGAGTTCCAGGACAGCTGGGGTTACAGGGAGACCCTGTCTCAAAAAAAAGACCAAAAAATATTATAACACATTATTCTATGTATTGGAAGGTTTTAACAGTTACATGTCAGAAACAGCAGATGCAAGCCATCTTCCTAGTGGTAACATTTTAAAAACTGTAAATCAGCATGGTTTATGGTCACAGTTCTACTTAATGAAAATTGCTTAGTATACTATTATTTTCAAAGTTCCTTTAAAGATCTCTTAAAACAAACATATTGTATCAAATTTAACAAGAATAACATTTTAAAAGAGTTTGTATTAAGATGACACCTTTATAGTTTGTTTATAGTTTTTATAGATGGAACCTGACTTTTTCTGAGTGTCTAGCACAACTTCTGAGAATGGAAGAAAATCAAACAGCATTTGTCTTTCTTATGTGTAACCAAAATCCTTATAAATTCGTTCTTGCCTCTTTGTGACAGATGATGGCAGACAGTGAAATGGTACTTTTCCTTGTCAGAGTGGCATTTCCTGGTACTTTAAGTACCTGTTCTTGAGTTGTCTAATGACTCATAGAGGTCATCTGGTCCTCAGTACTCCTTTTAGCAAGAAAAGTGGAAAGTTCAACACCTCATTTTCATTAATCTTTTTGTCTCATACTAGCCAGATCAACAGTTGATGACAGGTGAGTGGATGGCAATGCCTAACTCTTTTCATACCTCTCAAAAATTCACACTTCCTTATTCACAGATTAGTACAGTCTTCTACTTTTTTTTTTTTTTTTTTTTGGTCTTTTTTGAGACAGTATATCTCTGTAGTCCCAGCTGTCCTGGAACTCTCTATGTAGACCAGGCTGATCTGGAACTCACAGAGATCTGCCTGTCTCTGCCTCCCAAGTGCTAGGATTAAAGGCATGTGCCACCACGCTTGGCAGTCTTCTACTTTTTACAAACTCCAACCTGGAGTGTTTACAGTCTCCTGACATTGTATCCTCCTTTAAGCAAAGAGCAGAACAGAACAGAACAGAACAGAACAGAACAGGAAGAGGAAGAGGAAGAGGAAGAGAACAGAACAGAACAGAAGAACAGAACAGGAGATGAACAGAACAACATTCCCAACTTTCCAAACCCTACACATGGAAAGTTTCTCGAAACTGGACTAAATCAATTGATGCTACATTTCCATCTCTCTTCTATGGCCTGTAAAAAATTGAGGAACTATTTTCATTTATTATTTAAAGCCAGTCTGTCTACATATTCTGTGCATCCCATTAGCTTGTACTTTTCTAGAAAATCCATATGCTTTTTCTTCTCAATGTAATTATTTTGCATGAGAAATATATTTAAATGATTCAAAGTTTAAACAATATGAAAGAAGAGATGATAAAGTCTCTTTTTCTTTTTCATTTTAAGACCAGTCACCTATCTTCTGGAAACAAGTCCCGCCAGAGGTATTTTGTGCACACACAAGTACATGAACACAAATATTCTTTTTTGAGACTTAATAAAAAAGCAATATTTCACACATTGTTTTATATCTTGCTTTGCTCATTTAAAATTTCATCTTGGATGGGGCTGGAGAGATGGCCTAGCGGTTGAGAGCACTGACCGCTCTTACAGAGGACCCGGGTTCGATCCCCAGCACCCACATGGCGGCTGAGAACCGTCTGAAACTCCAACTCCAGGAGAACTCCAGTTCCAGGGGAATCCGACACCCTCTTCTGACCTCCGCGGCATTGCACGACACGGGTGCACAAACCTACATGCAGACAGCACACTCATACACATACAAAAATAAATAAAATTAAAAAAAATAAATAAATAAAAAAAAATAAAATTTCATCTTGGGAGCAATACTAACTCACAAAATATTACTTAATTCTTTTTCAACTGCATGGCATAAATTAGAATTTCCAGAATTTAACCTGAACTTGCTGATGGACATTTAACTTGTTTCTAAATTTTTACTATTATAAATAATACTGCAATTACTAATTATATACATTATTTTACATATGTAAATCTTAATGTGTGGATTAAGTTTCTATTAGTGGGATTAGAAAAACAAGAGGTATCTGGTTGTAATTTTGGTATTTCCAAATTATCTTCCTCCTAAAATACACAAGAGGGACAATACCCATACAATAGAAAATTATTACAAACTAAGTCTGCTGATCTCACAGATTTATCATTTCACTTACAAGACTGAGCTTTTCAAGTATTTACAAAGAATTTATGGTTGTTTTGAAATGATCTGTCTGTTCCTAGGGTTTTCCTATTTTCTTATATGTATCTTCTAAAAATTAAGTTTTTGAAGTTTTTATATGTAAACGTAACTTTTTAGTAAAATGCACTGCAACTTTCTGGGCCATGTAGAAAACAATTTAGAGTTAGTTTATTTATTATTTATTTATTTATTTATTTATTTATTATTTATTTTTGAGACAGGGCCTCACTTGTGTAGCCCTGGAAGTCTTGGAATTCCCTCTATAGACCAAGCTTGCCTCATACTCATAGAGATCTGCCTGCTTCTGCTTCCCCAGTTCTAGGTTTAAAGGCTTGTGCCTCCAGCAAGAATAAGATTTATTGTTTCGCTTTTGTGACTTTTAGCTTTTGTGCTATTTAGACAGTCCCTCCTTAACCAAGCTTATGACATTAAGTCTTATGTTTTCCTCTGCCACTTTTATAATTTTCTTCATATAGACTTTACACATTTTTCTTAGTATTTCTGCATGTTTTATAATTTTAATTGCTATTGTGAAGAGATCTTGTTTTTATTAGCTCTCCTGTCATTGCTCTAGTTTATGAAGTCTATTAATTTCTATACATTAGTCATGTAGTCAGTCACTGAATTCTCTGATTGGTTTTTAATTAATTGTCTTGGGATTTTCACATGTACAATTATACTACCTCCAAGTGCTAACAAGTTAACCACTTCCTTCCTCATATTTAAACATGAAAATTGTTTTACTCTTGTATTTAACATCCATAGGAAAATGTTAGATGATAGCAAGCAGGTAGCATTCTTGCCTATTACTCAAGAAATCTTACATTTTTGATTATCTTCTAGTTTCCTGATTTCACCAGCTTTTTCTTACTAACATCTTCTGACTCAAAAAGCTTGGGTTGATAGAACACTGCCCTCCATCTGCTGTTCTCACTTCTCTTCACAGACAAATGCCTTGGAAGAGCTCCCAGTGCTTGCTCTTCTCCTGCATCCACTTCTGTTATCCCTATTCCTCTCTTAGCTTCTATTCCCACCACTAGGCAGACTGGCTGCACTTGAAGTGGGCAATGGTGGCAGTGTAAGAAGGGGTGGTGACTAATGTTCTGTCCAAGCTTTCTTCTCTGTGCCAGAAGAGGCAGCTTGTGATCAGTGTATGCATGAGTAGTATCTTCTCTCCATTCCCTCCACAGAATGACTTGGGCCATTGAATATGGCAGTTGGATTCCAGTCTGGCCTATTACATTTCCCAGAGATTTAATGGATACACAGCTTTCAGTTCAATGCCTTTATTAGCCATTGTTGGTTTTACTCTTGAGGTACAGATGCTCTTATTTAGTCACACCAACCTTTTAACTGATTATTCTTTTCCAAGAAATATTCTTATCCTTTAATTTTTACAATAACACATTTCAAATTTCATTTCTTTGGCAACCCCCAGACTCTTTTTCTAGTACTACCTTCCCTTCAACATGACATTCAAATATTCCCACCTTTCAGGAGAAAGCTTGTTACAGGCTCATAAGTGATTTCATATATTAGGCACTTTAGAATCACTTCTTTTCTTCTACCTTCAGAATTCAATTATTTCCAAAGTCCTACCAGTTCCTTTTGAACTTTGTTAACTTCTATGCTTTTATAAGTTTGGAGCTAAACACCATCATTTTTTTTTTTTTTTTTTTTTTTTTTACAGGGTCTTCTCTGTAGCTCCAGCTATCGTGGAACTCACTATGTAGACCAGGCTGGCCTTGAACTCACAGAGATCTCCCTGCCTCTGCCTCCCGAGTGCTGGGTAACTGATCCCTGAATCAGTTAATTCAATTCCCAGAGAGAACTCATCCTCACCAATTCATGTTCTCTGTAGTAGTCTAAGTGTCCTTTTTATAAATGAAAAATTGATGATGCTATTTCTCAATGAAGACTTCTTTAAAGAGCTCCATTTACTAGTGGATGAAGTCCAAAATACTTAGCATAACCTGCAAGACTTTCTCTTACCTGGCTCCTTCTACCTTGCTAGGGTTTCATGACAGATACAAGTACACCTCTCACCACTCATCAAAGAAGCTGTGACGTGCTGATCTCTAATTGACACATCTACAAGACTCAGAGAACATTGAGGAAGAGGAAGCAGAAAGAATGTAAGAGACAGAGGGGTAGGACCCCTGCTGCTAGTGAATCTTCTAGACATGATAGGGCAGTTGTACCTGTGAAATCTCCACAGCCTAACAAGATCTGCATAATGACAAACCAGTTGCCTTGACAAGGTAGATGGGGGAAATTTCATGTGGTCAGACCTCAAGATGAAGAGCTACAAGATGAAGAATGGATACTGGGGCTGGAGAGATGGCCTAGCGGTTAGAACGCCGACTGCTCTTGCAGAGGACCGGGGTTCAATTCCCAGCACCCACATGGTGACTGAGAACCGTCTTTAACTCCAGTTCCAGGGGAATCCGATGCCCTCTTCTGATCTCCGTGGCATTGCACGACATGGGTGCACAAACCTACATGCAGACAGTACATTCATACACATACAAAAATTTAAAAAAAGTTAAAAAACTACATGCAAATGGTACATTCATACACATACAAAAATAAATTTAAAAAAAAGAATGGATGCTGAAGGAGGGAGAATCAGTTTTCTCCAGTGACTAGTTGCCTGAGAGTTTAATCCCATGTGAGCGTCCTAAACAGCCCTAAAAATGGACTTGGTGCAATATATATATATAATTATATAGATATATATTATATATATATAAAATGACATTTTGAGGGAGTTGGGGATATAGAATATGGAGGGCTGGGAGATAATGAAATAATGGAAAGACAATACTCATATATGAAACTCTTGAAAATAAAAATTAAAATATTTTAATAAAGTTTTTATTTGTGCGGTCGTGTAGTTATACACAATGCTCTGTGATTACATTCACCACTTACACCACCTTCTCTTATCCCCAAGGAATCAAATGACAGTGGATGCTTGCTGTGGGAAGGGATGGCCCTCTTTTCAGTGATAGAACCATTGGTGAATCTCATGCTCCAATTGATAGCTTTACACTCGTGCTCACTAGAGTGGCCCTGGTTAAACTCAGTGGGTCAGAAAGACCAAAAAGTGACACAATAACAGAATAGGGATCTGGAGGGAAGAAGGGAGGATTGGTGGGATGGGAGGAGAATAAGAAAGGGTGGAAGGATGAGTGTGACTCCAATGTCTTATAAGCATGTATGGAATTGTCGAAGAATAATTTAACACAACACAATACAGCATCATTTTTTTTTCTTAATTAGTCTGTGTACAGCCAAAAAACAATATTCAGGACTCAGTTTGATAAGCAAGGTAAAGATCAGGAAGCTGCTTTCCGCCTGGGCTGCTGCTGCTGGCTGTCCCTTTCCTCTGATACACTGGAGATACTGCTTGTTCCTGTCTCTGTTAGAGTTGAATAGGCACCCACTTTTCTACAGAGGCTGCTTTAGAAGCTTCTATTGATTGCTGGGGCCCAGAACCTTATGCTGCTAATAAGGAGTCCCCAATAACAAGGGGCAGGGGACCTTATTCTTTTCTCCTGTTTTCTAATGACCTTCCTGTGCTGCCCAGTGCCAAAAATTAAGAAAAAAATGTGTTGACAAAGGAATCTGCAAAATTTAGTTTGTAGACGTCCAGCCCAGGTGATTAAGATGAGAGCACAGACAGTCAGAAATAGAGCTGATGGGCATATGTATGTTCCCACGCTTAATTTTTCAAATTAACTAAACTCTAGGCTTTTACATCAACCTTTTCATGACATGAACACACACACACACACACAGACACGGTTCTTTTCTTCTTTGTAGAGTTCTAATACCAATTTATTTGGGACATCATAGCTTAAATAACAGCTCATCAATAAAGCTCTTTTAGGTCCAGAACATTAATCCGGATGCCTCAATATAAGCCCCCTGGCATCCTATGTCTTTCCTTATAACATTAATAAAATTGAGGCTAAGCAATGAATTGGATAATTATTCATTTAATATCTGCCTCTCATGCTAAACTGAGAAGTCATTACAGAGAAAGATCCTTAAGTCCTATCCACTGTTACATCTTCACTGAATGGAGGATGGACAGCCTGTGTTAAATATTGTTTAATAAATGAAGTGCATCTTTATCACAGATTTCAAAAGCATAGTTCTTTCATTCATTGTCAGTGATCTTTTGAGGGACAAAACATTTATTAGTTGTGAGGAGTTGCCTATCATCAGGGAAAAGGGTCATTTTCTCAAGTATTTCTCTCAAGTTATAAAGTCAGAAATGAGACACAAATGACAACGGTTTTTCTGGGTAAGCTGTGTTGGAAGTATAAATGCCTATATTATTTTTCAGGAACCTAATAGGCTTCAGAGTAATTCAAGTAATTGTGGAGATAATTATGGAAATTGATATGAAAAGACAAATTCAAGGAATTAGATGAAATTTTTATGAAAGGTATGAAGGGAAAAAAATATGAAGGACAAAGAAAATTAGAGATAAAAAATAGTCCTAAGATTCTCACATAGATATTTGTTGTTTCATAATAATGACAAAAACTGTTTACTTACTAAAATATTTACATACATTTCATACCAAAGTGACACTTTCCCCACAGTGAGTAAGTTGCAGTTAACTATCAAGATATTTGCTCATGAATGGAGTAGAACTGATTTCCATGACAAGCTCTCTAGTTTGGTCTGTTCATTAGGCCGGCTGCTTTGGCTTTTTCATTCCTGTAACAGAAAGACCTGAGGTCAGCTAAGCTAAGCTAGCAGCAGTCTGTTATCTTTAAAGCTGGGTTCAAGACTCTGAACTTAGATTTAAGAATTTTAATACTCAAAATGCTTGCTCTCTTTTTAAGAAGTGATCTGTATATTCTTCTCTCCTCAGTTGCAGAGACAATAACTATCCATAGAGTGTAACTCATGCAGGAGGTTGGAAATGATGTTCCTGGGAAAGAATTAATTATTGCAGAGAAGAAAAGGTAGCAAGTGAAATTAGAAGGTGATTGCTACAGTTCCTCTACAAGTGCTTTCTTTTTTCAAGGAAATGAAGAACAACATGAACTCTGGAGAGTAAAGGCAGGATTGAGGAAAAGGGAAAGTTTGGGCAGTCATTGCAAAGGTTTTAATTACAATCACTATAAAGAGGATTGCATAGCTTTGAGAATCTGGGGTGAAGTTTGGTAATATGAAATTTCAGGAATTAAAGCTGGCATCCTGTCGAGATTTTTATCAAGAAGCTCTTGACCTATGGTAGGAATGTTGACTATTAGTAAGGGCTAATAAAGCAGATAAGGGCTGATGAGTGCATTACTGAAACTTTTTTGGGGGAGGGATAGGAAGGCAGGAAAAACAATGATGAACTCATACATGTATTAGAGGACAAAATCCTGGAAGATGAGAACAATTCAACACTGATGATTCATTGTTGGGGAAACAGGAGTGAGTTTAGAATTAAGATCTTAAACCAGAAATTCCCGTTAAGATCAAGGTTCTCAGAAGGTGAAAAAGTATTAAAGCATTAAAGTCAAATTTCCAAGGAGAAGCAGAATAAAAGTGTACATAGAATTCCAATAGAGGAGCAGTGGTTGAAGGCAGGCTACAAAACTCGTCGAGATAGACTCAGCCTTGTCCCAGGAAACACAGTGGAAGTAAGTAGAAAACAGCTTTAAGGAAAGAATACACAGGATGCTAACTTTTTGAGACACAAACTCATGCTTATTTCATTTTAAAAAGAAAGAATGGTAAAGGGAAAGTCACAGGATGTTTTTTAATGTTGGTATGAGGATTCTAAAGAGGCAGCAAACAAAGACAGATGAGGGATGGGGAGTGTTTCCAGCTGTGTTGAGAGGCAGACCTGGGTAGAAACAAGCTGAGGTTTCTGCTTCCTCGGAGTGCTGTTCGAAGGAATTAAAGGATGGTAGATGTTTTTATTTTCTGTTGCTTACAACAATGAATTATAACCTTGCAGTTTGGTTCAACACACTGTCTCATTTGGCTAAAATTAAGGTGAGCAGGGACATGTCCCCTTCCGGAAGTTCTCTGGACCAATCTCTATTGCTGCCTTTTCAGGCTTCTGGACAGAGTCGTAATTCTTGGTTCATAGTCTTCTTCCTCCATCTTCAAAGCCAGAAACACAGCCTCTCTTTGACCATTATAATGTGTCACCTTTTCTCTGTCTTCTGCCTTCTCCTTTAAGAACCCTTGTGATTATACTATTCTCACCTGGATAGTTCAGGAAAGTTTCCGTATTGGTAGGGACACTAGTAGCAAACTTAATTCCACATACATACTTTCACCTTTGTCATGCAAATTGGTGTGTTGAGAGGTTTGGGGGATTGTGACATGAATATCACAATCACCTGCCCACTGAAGGTAAATTGTCCTGGTTTGTAAATCATAAAGAGATGGATGGTGAGGCAGCGCACTCTTTTTAATGGTAGGCAGAGTTTATCAGAATTTGTTTCCAGATTTCAAGGCATTGTTGGGAACATGAACCTGATCAAAACTGCTCCCAGGATGCTATGGTCAATAAGAAATTCCAGAGTGTATGTTTAAAATACTACGGTGGGGGCTGGAGAGATGGCCTAGCGGTTAAGAGCACCGACTGCTCTTGCAGAGGACCCGGGTTCGATCCCCAGCACCCACATGGCGGCTGAGACCTGTCTGTAACTCCAATTCCAGGAGAACTCCAGTCCCAGGGGAATCCAACACCCTCTTCTGACCTCCTAGGCATTGCATGACACGGGTGCACAGACCTACATGCATACAGTACATCCATACACATAAATAAAATAAAATAAATAAATAAATAAAATAAAATAAAATACTATGGTGGCTAATAATAACTGAACCTCAGTCACAGTGTCTCCTGGGTTTGTTTCAGGCCAATTCTTAAATCACTACATAAAGTATCCTTAATACTTTAAAAACAAATAATTTTTCTTATTTTTACATGTGAAAACTAGAGAATCAGTAACATACCAAAGATGACAAGGTGGGAGGGTATTGAACTAAAATTCCTGTAATGTTCTTTAAACACTAATTACTTTTACATACTCTTATGTGCATCCTTCTGGGTTAAGAAAAATGGAGACACTGATGGATGTCAGTATGAGTTTGATATCCAAGGGAAGTTAGAAACAATACTTTAGGCAATTAGCTAGGGCGAGAAACTACTGAAACCCCACAGGGTCAAAGTATCTTTTTGATATATGAACTTATATGGATAAAGACAATAGGCTTTGTTAGTTCAGCATGATCAAAATACAGTAACAAGAGCACCTACAAGTCTGTCTTTTCTCTCTCTTCCTCCATCCCACTGAGAAAATACCTATTGATTATTGGCAATACAAAATAAACTATACTGGATAATACCAGAACTAGCTAATTAAGAAATAAGACCTAGAGCCGGGCATGGTGGTGCACGCCTTTAATCCTAGCACTTGGGAGGCAGAGGCAGGCGGAGCTTTGTGAGTTCAAGGCCAGCCTGGTCTACAGAGTGAGTTCCAGGACAGCTGGGGCTACAGGGAGACCCTGTCTGAAAAAGACCAAAAAATAAAAAAATAATAAAAAAATAAAAAAGAAATAAGACCTAGAATAGTTGATAGAAGAAAAAATATAAAATCCGCACTAAAATCTCTTATAATTTATAAATCACAAATTTCACAGCTGTTGCTTTCATTCTCCCAGATATCCTCATTTCACTTTCACATTTTTCTCTGACTTCCCTAGCAAATATAAGCTTGTCATTTTCTTTTTTTTTTTTTAATTTTATTTATTTCTGTATGTGTATCAATGTACTGTATGCATGTAGGTCTGTGCACCCGTGTCGTGCAATGCCGCGGAGGTCAGAAGAGGGTGTCGGATTCCCCTGGAACTGGAGTTTCAGATGGTTCTTGGCTGCCATGTGGGTGCTGGGGATTGAACCCGGGTCCTCTGTAAGAGTGGTCGGCGCTCCTAACCGCTAGGCCATCTCTCCAGCTCCACTTGTCATTTTCTTACTCAAAATTTTTTACATTGTCCTCATGGTCTCTCAGATAAAATCTTAACTTCTTTACAATATTCAGAAAATCGTAGCAAGTGAGCTTATCATACCCGGATGCCACTACTTCAGAGGCTGAAGCAGGAGGATTGGCATGAGTAGGACGACAGACTAGGCTACAGAGTAAGACTGGAAAAAAACCCAAAGTCAGTTAAACCAAGCTAAAATCTATGTGCCTCAATTCAGTTGTATCATTGGCTCATATTCCTTTGTATGTTGCCCTCTAACAAACAGACATGGTTGTGATTTCTAGAACACACACTATTACGCCATGCCTCTGTGGCCTTCCACAGTCACTCCTTTGTTCTTCCTGCTCCTTTCCCCTCATCTTTAGGGAAAACTCCTAATAATATACTTCAGGACTGTCCAAACGTTTCTGTTGTAATGCATTTCCAGTCTATTTATTTATTCCAGTCTTTTAAAGATAGAACTTTGACTTCTATTTTTAAATGCAGAGGCTCTCTTTGTATGCATTTTGCAGGAATATTATCATGAATATTTAAGAGTAGCTCGATCATATTTATTAAGCTAACCTACTTTATTCTTTAAGAAACCATAAGCCAGTAGTATAATTCCTCTTTCTCCTTGATTATCAGGGCTTAGTTTTTCAAATTATATTCTTTGGAATTCTAGCATCCCTACTAGCATATCTACTGTCTGGCTGTAGACAGTTATAAGAAATGTGTTTTTGCTATCATTGCTGGCAAATCTAATTCTTGTGTGTGTTTTGAGACAGGGTCTCCCTGTAGCCCCAGTTGGCCTAGAACTTGCTATATAGCCCGGGCTGACTTTG
Organism: Rhizomys pruinosus; assembly: GCA_009823505.1. Lineage (NCBI taxonomy): Eukaryota > Metazoa > Chordata > Mammalia > Rodentia > Spalacidae > Rhizomys > Rhizomys pruinosus. The sequence goes on along the minus strand of VZQC01010664.1, from coordinate 1,204,102 downwards.
AACTTTGATCTCATGAAGATCCTCCTGCTTCTGATTCCTGAGGGCAGGAATCTTATGTGGAGTTAAGATTCTTATGAGCAGTGAGGATATGTAAATGAAATAAATCACCTGAGCCACAGAAAATTATATATATATATATATATTGGACTTTTCAAGACAGGGTCTCCCTGTAGCCCCAGCTGTCCTGGAACTCACTCTGTAGACCAGGCTGGCCTTGAACTCACAAAGATCCACCTGCCTCTGCCTCCCAAGTGCTAGGATTAAAGGCGTGCGCCACCACGCCTGGCTGGTTTATATTTGTTTTTAAGCATGATCTAGATAAGAAACAAAGAACTAAAACCCTTTTTTTTTTTTAATTTTATTTTATTTCTGAATGTGTATGAATGTACTCTCTGCATGCAGGTTTGTGCACCCGTGTCATGCAACGCCGCGGAGGTCAGAAGAGGGTGTCGGATTCCCCTGGAACTGGAGTTCTCCTGGAATTGGAATGTCAGACGGTTTTCGGCTGCCATGTGGGTGCTGGGAATCGAACCCGGGTCCTCTGTAAGAGCGGTCGGCGCTCTTAACCGCTAGGCCATCTCTCCAGCCCCTAAAACCCTTTTTTATATGACTCAAGGATCAACATAATTGCCTCCAATTTTACTCATTTTAAGGTCATCTCTCCTTAACTTAGAATATTGTATTGTATTGGTAAGAAAATAGAATAAAGTTTTACTTTTGATTTAGAGCTTTTATTTATATTTATTGCTAGATTAATGTTGGCTCTGTAATGTTTTAAATAATTTGATATAGAGAAAATAATGGTTATAAGATTTGGAGGAATAAACATTGGAAAATAAATACTATTTAGTGGAAATAAATTAATCTAGGGAAATGCTACGTAGAGCTTGGAGGGAGGTCTCCAGGTTATAAAGGAGGAGGTGAAATCACCCAGAGACAGGAACATATCTGCTAAGAAGGAAACTGTTATCACCTTTAGAGCTTGAGGAACAAAGGGAAAGTTGAGATGATTCCAACTCACTATGGAGAAGAGATACTAAGCTCAGGATTGGTCCTCTGAGAAATGGGAACATCTTGGCTGGAGATGGAAGAGTAATGAGTCTGACAGAATGTGAAAAGGAGAGAGCAGAGACAAGTGCTAAAGACAAGAGTGACAGTGTGTTACCACCAAGGTGATGCTGACAGGAGCAAGAAACAAATATGAATGGAATGATCAGGTCCTTCCCAGTGACTTACTGATAGAACCTATCAGGAAGCCAACTGGTAAAGGAGACATGTAATTTGCAAAGTCCCAACCCTAGCATTACAAAATCAGTTAATGGAGCTAGGAAGCTGGCTCAGTTATGTAAAGTGCTTGTGCAAAGATGAAGATTTACATTCAGATCCCGGGGAACCACATGAAAAAGCCAGGCAGTACACTCCTAGCACTAGGGAAGCAGACACAGGACGATCCCTGGAGCTTTGCTGAATAGGTAGACTCCAGTTCTAGTGCGAGACCCTGTCTCAAAAAATAGTAAGGAGGACATTAGTCATTGACCTCTTGCCTCCACATGCCTATACACACATGGACTCACACACATGTACATGCACATAAATATGTACATACACATACATCACACTCAAATTAAAATTAAATATAAAGTACCACTAACAGCAATTAAATCAAACGTTTAAGCAATGGACACAGCAATTATTTACTAACCTAAAAATGCAACATGGTCAAAATATGTTCAAATCTTAAAAAAATTAATGTGTTTGTTTACCAGTAGACAGGAACTTGAATATGTTATTTAGTTATCATTTAATCATACATCTGGGATCTGTATGGTATTCATCCACATACTGTGGATACAGCAGTGGAAAAACAGATAACTGGTTGGCCTTCTAGAACTTCTACTTTAATTAAGAGGAAAAGACACTAGATATATTACAGGTTTGCTGGTACCTGCAATGGAGAAAATAAGCTGAAATAAGAAGACAAATTGGGTGTGGAGCCAACTCCCTCCTAGTGGCTAGTCCTAGAAGTCTCAATGAGAAAGTGAAATTGAGCAAAGCTACCCAAAAGATAGAGGAGGGGGAAAAGCTAAAGGACAATGGTGGGAAGTGACAATTTTTTTTAATAATGAAAAGTTGCAATTGATAAATGTGACATTGAAACTTTTGCTACAATGTGGTAGATTTTCAGGGGTTTGTAATTTCTTAATTGGTTGCACAGTTCGTTTTTCAAATCCTGTGATTCTAAGTGGCTAACATCTACTATACTGTCAAATGTGATCCCAAGTTCAAGCATTCTATAAAATTGCTCAACTTTTCCAGCTGGGAAAAACTGTGCTTCTTTATGCAAGTTATACAACTTGTCAATGATAAAGAGAATGACTAATGTCCACCCAGCTACAAAATATGTCCTTGGGTATAAAATTCTACTAGTCTCAAACTTTTGAATAGATGCACAAAGCCCATCAGTGCACATACTTCTTTGTTAATATGACCATCTTTGTTGTTGAGCTGATGAACTTTGATAATTGGCATGCCTTTAATCCTAGCACTTGGGAGGCAGACACAGGAGGATCTTTGTGAGTTCAAGGCCAGCCTGGTCTACAGAGTGAATTCCAGGACAGCTGGGGCTACAGGGAGACCCTGTCTCAAAAGACCAAAAAGAAAAAAAAAAAAAAAACCCCAAAAACAAAAACAAAAAACTGTAAGTGGGATAAACCCCAGAACCCAACCTGAAACAATGAAGCTATTGTTGGCATTAGGCGTGTGTTGCCTTGTCTGCTTATGTTTTCTTAAAAAGTAAATATATATTTCAGTAGTTAACAATGTCAAAATTTTAATAAATTTGAGTATTTTAGGTATAACTAAGCATTTCTCTAATCAAATTTTTAAGAAAGGTGAAATTATCTGTAATGTTACTCAACTAAAACTTGTACAAACTCAGGTAACATTGAGTTCTACTTTTGAAATGTAGAGTCTGGTAAGGAGAATGTAATTTCAGTCTAGACATTTAGAAAGTAGAAATTTGAATTGCCTCAGTAAATTGTTTTTAACTTAAAGAGGAATCTTGAGGGGTCAGTGGTAGAAGGCAAGAAGGCGGGTCTGAAACCATGTACTTGGCTGGTGGGGTTTGCAGAGCACTTAACCTCTGTGCCTAGGTTCCTCTGCTGTCAAGAAGAGATAATAGTAATTGCCACCTTCCCTACGACGAGAGCATGTGCTTTGACATCTCCGGCTGAAGATGCCATATCAACACAAATTATTATTATTAGCACATAATGTATGTACGCACATAAAACACCAGCACAGTGCTCTTTTACTCATTATATCACGCCTATAAATACTGTTCTTCCATGGTGACTCTTCGCTTCAGGAGAGAGTATAATCACAGCATGCCACTATGCAAGGTCTCCATATATGGAGGGAATAGTTTAAAAGCTCTGCCCTATCATTTTTTGAGATATACTAGACCTGCTAATTCCTTATGGTCTTTGTAGCAAATTGCCTCCATATTAAGCCTTTGGCACCTTTTAAAATGTTGGCTAAATTACTTTTCCTGGAGATTAGAACCACCAGGGAAAGGCTGGGGGAATGAAATTGGCTAGCAATATTAAAATTTTGGTTGTTTAACATTTAACTGAGTCTCAACAACGTGTTAAAGCGCTATCTAAACAGATAATTAGCTAGTAGTTGCAGCAGTGGGGCTCTCTCTAAATTTAGCAGTGAAATTAGATTTAGGGAATGTGAAAACAGGGAAAAAAACGTTCTCAAGGGAAGCTGTGGTGTCAGCACAGCTGAGCAATGTCACAATAGCTCTATTTTTGTCAATTATGAGCATCATCGGGGGATCTCCCCTGAGCGATGCAGGACAACCTTTACTCATAAGTGCATTTTGAGGCTAGGTGATAAACAGTGACTTGCAGGGGGCAGGCTTACTGGGAGGACAAGGGCAGGCGGGCCAGGGAGGGAGAAAAAAGGGGAACTGGGGTGGAAGAAGACAGCCTTTGGAGACAAGATGCTAGGCGTGGGGGAAGATAAAAAGACGGACAGGCAGGGAGAGGATAGTGCGTGGTCTTGGAGGTGAATAAAACATCTAACCGGTGGGTGAAGGTGGGGGGGAGGACACCAATGGTAGAAAACCAAAACACAGGGTGGTCTTGGTCGCCAAGGCAAGCTTTAATTTAGCTACCACAGTCTTTGAGTGGCTGATCCTTGTTCGCCTTCTTATTAGAGCACATTTGTAGCTATCTGGGAGATGACAGGACCTACATAAAATTAACGGTGTCAGGCTTCAGGACTTGTGTCCTCTGCCTCCACCGCCCCCGTGGACAGTCCAAACTCTCCATCCTCCTTTTTCCTCCACAGAATAGAGGGTCTAGGGCTTCAAGGTCAAGCCACTTCAGTTCCTGGCGGGTGGATGGAGAGGGCAGGCAGGACAGTAAACTGGGGTTGAGGGAGGGGTACAGCGACTCACAGACACTCCTCTTAGGGGCAAATGTTTCATACTTCCAGGGCTTACTTTTTTGAAACGGGATAAAAGGGAAACTGGCAAGAAAATCAAATGACCCGTGCGAACATGCAAACGATCAAAGGAAAACCACGACCGGACTCGAAGCCCTCGGGATGGGAGAAATCCACGGCCTCCTGTTGCCGGTCGCCGGTCGCAGAGAGTGGACGGCCAACCCAGCGGCCCGAGGGACGCCAGAGCCGGGGAGCCAAGCTTCAGAGGCCCCCCGTGCTCGCCCAGCCCCTCTTCACCCCTCCATCAAGCCGCCCTCCCGGGAGAAGGCGGAACGCCGGGGCCAACATGCCTCCGCGAGCGGGAGCCTTGGGGCCGGGACGGAGGGGGAGCCGGCCGTCCCGGGAGGAGGACAAAGTGTCTCCTTTCCGTCCTCAGCGCCCGGCCCGGGAGGCACACGGCGAGTCCCGCGGGCTGCATTCACACAGCCACCCTTAGCTCGGGCCACGGAAAGGAGGCCGCCTCCTCCCGCCTCCCCGCACCACCCCCGGTCGACCCTGGTCCCCGCCGGAAGAACCGCACCGCCTGGAAAGCCGCAGCGGTCGGCCCGCCGCCCTCCGACTCAGTGTGCGCCCGGCGGCCGCGGCCCCGCGAGGGGCGGAGTGGGCGAGACCATCGGAAGCGCTGGCGGGGGGGAGGGCGGCGAGGCAGGGCCGGGGGCGGGGCCGCTAAGCGAGTCCAGATTTCGCGTCCTCTGGAAAGCTCTGCCTCGGCAGAAAGCCCGTTATCAAAGTGGATGAAGTTTTTTTTCTTTTTTTTTTTTTTTTTTTTCCTAAGGGGCGGAGCGTGTGCCGGAGGGCGACCTGGGAGGAGACTCGCCGGCAGCCGGAGCGGACGGGCGGCAGTGCGGCTGGGAAGGCGGGCGCGTCCCGGCGGCCGAGGGTCGGCGGCTCCCCCTCCCGCAGGGCGGGGTGGTGCGTTCCGAGTTCCCAGGAGTTCGCGGCGGGCGGGGGCCGCGGGAGGGGAGTGGCGGCGGCGGCGGCGGGCGACTCTGGCTTCAGCCTCGGCAGTGGCGTAGTCGACGGCGGAGTCCAGGCAGCCGGGAGCGCTCGGCCGACTGTCGGCCGGCAGCGACGGCGCAGGAGCTGGGGATTGAAGACACGCGCGCCAGCCCTTCCGCGCTGCGGCCGCCGCCGCCTCCACCCGGACCCTGAGGCGCTGAGACGCCGAGGCGCGGGCGGGCGAGCGGGCGGGCCGGGGCAAGGGCGGGGATGGCGCGGACCCTGGGCCCGGCCCCACTGTGTCCCGGAGGGGGCAAAGCACAACTTTCCTCAGCGTCTCCGCCCGGGGCCGGGCTGCTGCTGCCGACCCCGACGCCGCCGCCGCTGCTTCTGCTGCTCTTCCCGCTGCTGCTCTTCTCCCGGCTCTGTGGTAGGTGAAGCGGCGGGCGCGGGGCGGAGGGAGGCGCGGCGGGCGCGGGCCGCCTATCCCGGCGGCGAGGCGGTTACGGCGGGGCGGTTGGCTGCGCGAGCGGCCGCCGCGGACTTTGGCTGGAAAGTTTTCACCGCGCCCCGGGCGAGGCCCGGGAACGGCCGGGCGGGCGAGTGAGGCGCCGGCCACTGGCTTCGCGCCCCCGCGGCCGCGAGGTCGCCGCGCCGGGCCCCCTGCTCGGCGGCGCGGCTCGGGGCGCCGGGCCCCCTACTCGGCGGCGCGGCTCGGGGCGCCGAGCCCTGCGCGCACTCAGGGACCGTTACTTGCGAACTGCCGAGCGGAGGAAGCGGAGGGAGCGGACTTCGTGTTGAGGGTAGGATGCCGGGATGCACGTTTGCCGCCTCCTCCTTTCTCTACCGTGAAACTTGAGCCCGGAAACCCTGGAGACCGGAGCCCCGCGGACTGAAGCCTTCGGGTCCACGCCTCCTGGCCTTCCAGGGGAGAAGGCACCATCTTACAGCCCACCCTGCAGCAGCATCCCCCACTGAAGCCGGTATTCCTCCGTTCTCCAGCCCGGGGCTGCCCTTAGATGCTACCCATAAGCTGCCTTCCTGCTCTGGGACATTTTTCATGCCAGCTCTGCTCTATTTTATCGAACTGTTCTCAGAACCAAGATTTACCTTGAAAATTTTGATTGCATCTGCTCTACCTTGGCGGTAGAAACAAATAGCCCCAGCTTTCCTCCCCGCGTCCCTCTCACTCCATGTTTATTTAGGAGCTAATCTCATTGTAAGTTCTGTTCCCAGATAGTTACTTTTAAAAGGTGATGACACACAAAAAAATCCACTTTTCATGCAAGGGAAGTCGACGTGATAATCAGTCGACAGCACTGATTTGAAAAAAAAAAAAAATCCGCCGGTGTTTGGAGATCAGATGTGTGGGTAATATCTAAATGCTGCAGGACGATGTTCATTTAATTCTTGATGAAAAAGGTGAAGGGCTAAACTCAAATTTGCTCTGCTATTGAGTCTCAAGGCATTGTGAAGTGTTAAAACTGCTGTTTTACCGCTCTTTATCAAAGGGAGAGTTATGTGCAAATTTCCTTAATACTACGATTCTGAACAGAATCTAGTTACCGGTAAGTGAGTCAGGGTAGTTGGTTGGGAGGAGGGCAAAGTTAGGCTGAGAATGAGTGCCCCTTGTAGACTAAGAATTTCCAGTGCCGGCTCACTCCTCCGCCACTGCTGGAATGAACCTTCTGATTTACATGGCACTCCAGTGTGATAAATGGCATGTTATTTAAGCCACACAGTTTCTGTATTCCTACTCCTGCATGTCTGGTTCCAAAACACAGTTCTTAATCCTCTTACCCCCTTTTAAGTTGATGCAAGATTCTAGGTTGAATTTGCTGTTCTTATGTTTCATTGAGGGTGATGTAGATGCTGCTTATAATTTGAGTTTCAGAATACTTGGGGGGGGGTTATTCACTATCTTGATTTAGCTTCTGTTAAGGATTGAGAATATTTTTACCTCCATGGGGCATTTTGTCTAGACAAAACCTGGTGGAAGATTGAAGCTAAGTAACAGCTGATAGAGAGGAGACCATAGCTTGCACTAATTTCATAGTGGTTGTGTAAATGACTTGATTATTTTGAAGAAACACATTTTTATGTGGAAGGAAGAAGGGAATCAGTTTTTAAAAGATCTGTTATGATCTGTTGCAGGAGGTCGATAAGTTACTGAGCTTAACAACTTAAGCAGTGTTCCCAAATGGACTATGATTTAGAGGAGTGTGAATTGGAGTTTTTAGAGTGAGCTCTGCATGTAGCTGGAGACCTAGACAGTAGCTCTGCTACTGTGTACTGCTCACTTAAGGAGCTTCCTTTTTTGGCTTACAGTGTTATAACACCCTAATTTGTGAACTCTTATGACACATTTTTTCCATCAACCTCTATTTTAAAATGCAGTCTTTGAACAGGCCACAGTTGTCTTGACTTAGGGATGCTAGTAATTATGGAAACAAAATTTTCTTCATGCAAACTGTGTTTTTGCTCTCACTTGTTGATTTATTAATGGTAGTAATGTTAACATTCCATAGTACTAACAAGGTCTGGCATGTACTTAATGTTTGACTCGGTAGATCAGTTTTAGAGTTGAGAAGAGTTATTTTTTTTTAGTCTTTGAAGAGGTGATCTTGTTTAAGGGAGTGACTCTACATAGACCCCTGTGGCTAAACTTGCACTGGGAGTCATTAGTGGACACTAACTTGACTTGAAAGGCCGTAACATAAATGACAGAATGCATGAAGTCCACTGAGGGTGGTTGTGGAGGTGGGAGGATGATGATGGGGAAGGAGGTATAAATTTGCTTACGAGTTGATTTTGAAAAACACAAGAATTCATTAAAAAAAAAAGTAGAAATTTCTACCTGATGATTGTTGATCAGAATGCTTTACTTGTTTTATCAAGTATTGTTTTGTTATACTTTTGGCTGCTAGTTTTGTTTTTTTGATACAGTGACTCCTGGTAGCCCCTACTGGCCTGCAAATTACTGTATAGGCCAGGTTGTCCTGGATCTCACAGATCTTCCTGCCTCTGCCTCCTAGTCCTGGGCTTAAAGACCTGGACTACCACACCTTGTTTTGCTGCTGTTGTGATGGCTTACACTTAGTATTGCATCAACTAATGTGATTAACTTTTATCATGTTAATTTGTTACTAATGTCATTCACTACTCTTACATCTCATATAAGCTATAAAAATGTCAAAGTTGCTATAGGGACTATACACTATTATATAGTGTGTAAGAACTATACTTTTTTTCTTTTTTTTCAGGGTTATGGGGTAGGTTGGCACTATGTAGTCCAGGTTGGTCTCAAATTCCTGATCCTCTGGTTCAGTCTCCTAAATTCTGGGATTATAAATGTGCCCCTTTATGCTTAATTAAAGAACAACATTAAAATGAAAGCTTTAGAGATGAGGAACTGTCATTTATTGTAAGTCTAAGAAGTTCCTATCTGTAAGGTCAAGGGGATCATGCTTATACAACATCTGACCTGATAAACATCATTTAATTTTGAAATTCCATATTCCTTTGTGATAATAACTATCAGTTAATAGATTACGAGATATATCTTATGTTGTCTCCCTCCATTTGTCCTTGGAGGCTTAGAATATTGTATTAACAGGGATGTGGTATTGATGAATTAGAAGACAGGTTGCATGACCTCTGTAAGGCTCCATTTGGTTCTGGTATTTTGCTGCCCAGTCTTTACCAAGGCTTTATCTTGGGGTGGATGTTTAGAAGATGATAGAAAGTAAGACCTGATACAATAGCAAATCTTTGAGAACACTTAAAAATACTTCTTAGGCACTTGATAAATTCTCCGGGACACATATATGCCAGTGTCCTGCCCTCCACATGCTTGCAGTGATCTGATAGACACAAAGTAAGCAGATGTTTCTGTAGAGATGTTTGTGACGCACATCCTGAGTTTCCTGGATGAGGGACACCTAACTTACTAGGTAAAAATACACATATGAGGGGAAAAAAGCTATTTTGTTGTTTGTTGTTGTTGTTGGTGTGTGTGTGTGTGTGTGTGTGTGTGTGTGTGTGTGTGTTTGGGTATATGTTTTCATGGGAGTGAAATTCAGAGATTTTCATGCTAAGCAAGTGCTTTTTACCCCTGATCTGAACTTTGACTCTAAAAATCACTTTCAAAAAATGAATTGAGTTAGATTTTACCAGGATTGGGTAGTATAATGATGTAAGATTGGTATCTGTTTTTCTGTTTTCCTTTCTCTGCAAATTTCTGATGTTATCAAAGAGGCAGTTTGAGTCTGAGTAAAGACAGCCACTTACTAGACGTGACTCATTGGTTGATTATTTGTACTATTTTTTTTAATTTAAAAAAATTTTTATTTTTTTATGTATATGAATGTACTGTCTGCATGTAGGTTTGTGCACCCCTGTCAGAAGAGGGTGTCGGATTCCCCTGGAACTGGAGTTAAAGACTGTTCTCAGCCGCCATGTGGGTGCTGGGGATCGAACCCGGGTCCTCTGCAAGAGCAATTGGCGCACTTAACAGCTAGGCCATCACTCCAGCCCCTGTATTATCTTCTTACTAATGGGGTCTTACATGATGATTGGATAACAGACTAAAACACAGAATGCCTGGAAGATAGTAGCTCTCAAATGTTAGCATTTATTACATTGTGTATTAGAAATACAAGCCTAGTACTGGTGATTCTTAAAATCTGCTCTGACGTCCTGAATAATTGAATCTTCAAATTAATTGATACTTTACATGTTCGTACTGACACAATCAGTAGTCCAGAAATAGATATTATATTTTTACAAATAAAGAGGTGGCCAGTTATTAGAATATTAGAATGTAGTCAAATGAACTTTGTATTATTGAGGAAACTAGTTGAATCTTTTCTCAGGATGTCAAATGTGTTTCGAGGCTTGGCAGTTTTGCACAAGGTCACTTAGAATCTTAGTGATTATACTAAGGACTAGAGTAGGTTCCACCTGTAGCATCAGGTTAGGGTCTATATAAGTCTTTCTATATCATTAACATGAATTATTGGAGTGCTAACCAAGAAGGGAAAAAAATCTTTCTTGTATCTATAGTGTTAGAAACAGTAATAGCAAGGCAGCGAAATGCATGTGCATGTATAATGCATAGTTACTGGCCTAACTTGTTTATGATCCTGAGAATTCCTTGTATGGAATGCTTGGGATCAGGTATGTTTTAGATTAGAGATTTCTTTTGAGTATTGGGAATTTTTACATATGCATAATGCAGATATCTGAGGAAAGGACCCAAGTCTAAATATGTTATTTCACCCAAGTGAAATAAATATGTTGATGTTTTATATGTTGTGTATTAAAGAAAATTTTATATAAAGTTTCTAATAATTATGTGCATGAAACGGTTCCATAGTGTAAGATTTTCTACTTATAACATGTTGCTCAAAAGGGTTTTCATTTTGGAGCATTTTCGGTTGCAGCTTTTGAATTAGGCATTTACAACCTATTCTCACATCTATTTACATATTTAAATTTATCAATGATTTAGAAATGGCAAGCATCTTGTATCTGTATAGTTAAGAGACAAAATTTAGCAATTATTGCTAGTCATTTGAAATGAATTGAAGAGAAGCTGGGTATGATCCTCTTATTAAGAAAAAGGGTCTCCCTTTAGTCCCAGCTGGCCTGGAGCTCGCTCTGTAGACCAGGCTGCCCTTGAACTCACAGAGATCCACCTGCCTGTGTCTCCCGAGTGCTGAGTGCTGGGATTAAAGGTGTGTGCCACCTCCCCGGCCCAAAAAATAGTATTTTGATATTCTGTAAGTTACTTATTAAAAGTAGTAAGCAGGGGCTGGAGAGATGGCTCAGCAGTTGAGTCTACTGACGCCTCTGGCAGAGGACCCAAGTTCAGTTCCCAGCACCCACATGGCAGCTAACAACCATCCCTAACTTCAGTTCCAGTGGAAATCAACACCCTCTTCTGACCTCTGTGGGCATTGCACGACGACGATGACGACATGGGTACACTTACATACATGCAAGCTCAGACACATAAAATAATAAGTAAAATTAACTAAAATTCTATAGAATATACTGTTACCTGTTAGTCTTTATAAAATTTTACAGCAAGATATACACACACACACACACACACACTTTTCAAAGGCTGGGAAAATCAGTAATTGCTGCTAGTAGGTAAGTTAAGGTAAAATCAAATAACGCTTATGTCAGTAGTGGAATTTGAAACATAATTTTGTGTGCCAGGCATTTAGAATATGCTACAAATATTCAAGCCCCATTAATTTGTCATACTTTTGATTACCTTACAGTTTTGTTTATAATTGCCTTTAAACTTTTGAACACATACTTTCTTGAATTTCATTAAAGTTATTTTTTATTTTTTAACTTATTTTCTTTTTGATGGGTATATATGTGCTTGCATGTTCATTTGCGTGGGTGCCATGTGTGTACAGGTGCACGAACATGCCTGTAGAGGCCAGAGGTTGATGTTGAGCTTTCCTCTATTGTTATCTACCTTTTTCATTGAGACGAGGCCTCTTAGTTGAACCTGAACTCTCAGATAGTGCTAGTCTGGCCAGCCAGACTGGGGATCACTGACTTGGCCTTCCCAGGTAGGAATTACAGGTGGGCCAGCACTTCCAGCTGGCATTTAGGTGAGTTCTGGGGATATAAACTCCAGTGCTCATACTTGCATTGCAAATGCTTCAACCACTGTGCTATTTCCCCAGCCCTCATAATGCTTATTTTTGAAGTAAGTTCTGATAAAGTTAATCAGTAACTGTGTTTGGAGCCTTTTTAGGGATGGGCTTCAAGTGTTTCTTAAATGGCTCTCTTATAATACAGGCCATCACCTTAAGCTTTCCTTGAGGACTGCTACCTGTGTTTTGATACATCTATATTGCACATATAAGGAGTTACCTTCCTTAGAAAGGATACTAATTTATTCTTATGTTGTGAATTTTATATATTCACTTTAACATAGCATCTAGGAGGTTGTTTTTCTCCCAGGCCTATTGATTGCCTACGGTTTATTCTCCTAATTAAGATAAGCAAGAGCTATTATGAGTAAATAATAAGCTGGAGTAAGAGTCATGTATATTAACACACCAGCTCATGATTGTATTGAATAGCTAAGTGGCAGTACACTTTTCATACTTTACTATTTCTTAGACTTAAAATAATTTATGTATGTGATTCTATGGATATTTAGTGCGTGCGTTTGGTTTCTTTTAATAATGGTTTTAAATGGCTAACATAGGCTGGCTGTTGTACCCAGTAGACAGTCTTTAGTTTCACAGCCTAGATTTCTTCAGAAGAAACAAAATGGATAAATTAAGGAGGGAAGACCTGTATAAGTAACTATCCTTAGGCAAAGTCAGTACAAGTGGAGTATTTGGGTGTTTTCAAGTTACAGTTACTAGGGAATCTTCTAAACAACAGACCAAGGTTTGCTGTTTATTTACCAGGTCTTCAGTTTTTGCAAGAGGGTTAGAGAGCCAGAGGTTCTGAGCATTTATATTTTGAGACATGTCTTCGGATGACTCTTCTCACAGTGTGTTCTCCTTGGAACAGCATTTTAGTAGATAATTTGACCAGATGCAGTGACTCTTCAGAAAGAAGTATACTCCACCATTTTGTTCTGTGTTTCATATTCTCTTCTGGTTATTGTCATGCAGGAGCATGACACTCCAAAAAAGTCAAGTTTAGTAAAAGGAGCATTTGTACAATATAGATATACTATGAGCCATGTAATTTTGTTTTCCTTGTTACATTTAAGAAATATAAAAAGTAAATATGACACAAGGGAACCAAATACCATGTCAGCACATAATTGCTATTAAAATTTTAGATTTCTTCTTTTATGTCATAGTAAATTACTGAAGTGTTACTGGCATTTTGCACGAGTATATTGTGGCTGTTGGCTTCCACATCAGTGTATGCTAAATACTGCCCTTTTTTTTTTTGGCTTTTTGAGACATGGTCTCCCTGTAGCCTCAGCTGTCCTGGAATTCACTATGTAGACCAGGCTGGCTTTGAACTGACAGAGATCCGCCTGCATCTGCCTCCCAAGTGCTGGGATTAAAGGCATGCCAAGCCCAGTGGTTATGGTTATGGCCTTTTTAATCTTTAATCATAAGACCTAGAATGACAATTATTTTTCCTATCTATGGCACCCTGAAGAGCTATTGTAGGAATGACTTTCTCCTTGAAGGCTTCTCTCACCACTGTTAGCATACAGTAAGAATGCAAATTCTTTTTTTTTTAATTAATTAATTAATTTATTTATTTTTATTTTTATTTATTTCTGTATGTGTATGAATGTACTGTCTGCATGCAAGTCTGTGCACCCATGTCGTGCAATGCCACGGAGGTCAGAAGAGGGTGTTGGATTCCCCTGGAACTGGAGCTCTCCTGGAATTGGAGTTTCAGATGGTTCTTGGCCGCCATGTGGGTGCTGGGGATCGAACCTGGGTCCTCTGTAAGAGCAGTCAGCGCTCTTAACCGCTAGGCCATCTCTCCAGCCCCAGAATGCAAATTCTATTCAGTGTCCTGTGGTTTTATGTTTAGAATAGTATTGAAGTTCTCTGTGGGATCTAGTCTTTGGAAGAAAGTACCATGTTTAAGTCCATTTGAGATGGGAAAAAGTAACTCATAGAAAGTCACATTGTGGTTTAGTTTATTAATGGTCTAAGACTTTATTATTTTTATGTCTATGAGCATATTTTTTGCATGTGGGTAGGTGCACTTGCATCATTCAGTACCTGTGAAGGTCAGAAGAGGGTCACATCCCCTGAAACTGGAGTTACAGATGGTTTTTAGCTGCCATGTATGTGCTGGGAATGGAACCTGGGTTGTCTGTAAGAGCAGCCATTGCTCTTAACCTCTGAGCCATCTCTTCAGCCCAAGACATTCTTTAGTAAAATAAATATTCCATTTAAAAAATTTTTGTGAAATGTTTACATTTGCATAACATTGTATAATATATACTATATTATGCTATATTATATGTTATGCAAAATATAATAATGGGGATTATATCATTTGAGCTGCTGCTACGTATTACACATTTCAAACTAGGAAAGATTAGGCCTGGCTTTGTTAAGTGAGATTACTTTTCCATTATTTTTGTTCATCTGCTTGTTTTGTTTTGTCTGTAGTTCTTCCCATTATTATCATACCAGTATTGACATTTTGAATCCAGGGTTGAAAAATTGACCTTTTAAGAGGAATGCAAATCTTCTTCAGAGGTATTACAAAATCAGCTATGTATTATTTAACTAGCATGTATGTAGTTAAACAGCTTCTGTGGGGGCATATCTATTGATGATGTGCCATAAAGTTAGTAAACTTACCATTGCTTTTTTTTTTTTAATCTTGTAAAGAGAATGTGTCAGTACTGCTGCTGGGGAAGAAGACATGAAAATGCCAGGTCGTCATCAGTATCAAAATAGGTACATGGAGTTAGTGCTTCAATGCGAACTCAAAAGAACAAAAGTTTTTAAAGATTCAGAAATTAATATTTGTAATTATAACCACAAATAAAATAAAAACATGGTTTAACAATATTGAATCTTTGAATAAATATTTACTGGTATAGAAAATAAAGTATGCTGCACACTTCAGAGAAAAAATATTAATGAAATGTTAGTATTGGCAAATTGTGACACAATTTTATATAAATCATTTCTGTGAGTTATACATGATAGAAATGTTTGTCATTATAAAATATTTTAGGCCATTGTTTTTGAACACTTCTAATAACAATCTTATAATTATTGTGAGTTAGCTTAAAATTTACTTTATAGCCGGGCGTGGTGGCGCACGCCTTTAATCCTAGCACTCGGGGAGGCAGAGGCAGGTGGATCTTTGTGAGTCCAAGGCCAGCCTGGTCTACAGAGTGAGTTCCAGAACAGCTGGGGCTACAGGGGGACCTTGTTTTGAAAAGACCAAAAATTAAAAAAAAAATAAAAAATTTTTACTTTATAATGGTCTTGTCATTAGGGACTTGTCATTAAATTGAGCTTAATACTAAGGCAGACAGTAGAAGGCCTAGGTTTTAAGCAAGTTTAGAAATAATGTTACATACAAAAAAATCAGAAAAAATCCTCTTTTGTACCTTTTGTTTTTGAAGAAATTCTGGAGGAGGGATGATATATACAGAGAAGGCTATAGCATCAGATTAGCATTTTCCACTAACTCATGATTCTGCTTCTGTTAATAGCTATCATAGCCACTGTACTTCTCTGCAATTCTTGTTAAACTTGGATTTTCAAACAGAAGACCTCTCGCTGTGAACATGCCAATAATGCATGTATTCACTATCAATTTTTATATTAGCTTCTGATGCTTGTAAGCAACACTCACATTATAAATATATTGTTATACATTTTGATCATATAATTTGCCTGCTTAGTTGTTCATAAACAGAGTTAAATTTATTATTGAAATAACAGTGAAGAGCTGTGGTTCTTTTAAAAGTTTTCTCCTGTTGTATATTAATATATCAAAGGATCCATTTCATTTTAAAGCTGGTGTAGACTCTAATTGATTAAATTTCAATAACAAAAATAAGGCATAACAAGGTTAGAATCAGTAATACTGATGAAGACATCTTAGCAGGAATTAGGGCTGTCTAGCTAGACTCTCGTTATTTTCTGTATTTGAGAACATGAATTTAGAAGTAAAAAGAATAATTTTTAGTGGGAAAATAATTTCTTCAAGATTTTTGAAGGAATGAGCAATTATAGTATTTTGATGCATGATCCTTTATCCAAATTATTTTTCATGTATATGTGGAATAGATTAATTGATAGATTGATAGATGCATAGATCTGGGTGTTAGTGAAAATGTTTAAACATACAAATATCTGGTAAAATTTTTATGGCATTCCAAAAAGTTGTCCTCCAAAAACTTTAATTATGATAAAAATATAAAATTAAATCTGAGGTTCCCTAAGGAAAATACATCGTATTCTTTGAGGATACTGCTGTTGCTTTGCTGCCCTCTACAGTCATCTGAAGTAGTCACTCTGTATGTATTAATAGATATTTCTGTTGTCTGATAATTAGAATACTTGTTGACTCATGAGCTTTAACTTTCAAGAGTGGATTGAGTAATATATATATTGTTTAAATATGGTAAGTTTATCTGATTATGGCACTTGATCTATTAAAAAAAAATTGAAGGACTTAGAAATTGGATCCAGTATAGAGGGAGATCACTGCATATCAATCAGATCATGATATCATACCCATCATGTATCTACCAAGTAGCTAGCATACCATGATAAAATAAGGTGCAGTGGCCGTTCTTAAACTTATAAATCCATTAGTAAGATTAATACAAGACTCACAAGTACAATATACACACAAATAGGATGTATGTCAAAGCTTACCAGCTTGTATCATAAACTGCTCAGTGAGGCCCAGAAGAGACAAGGAAAGCTACTTGAGTTCACCTGGGTCTCAGAAGAGCAAACAAGAGTAGCTCAGTTATTTCAAGTAAGAAAGACAGAATTTTTTTTTTTAAACACAGTGTCCCCCTGTAATATTTGCCCTTAAGATATGTAAGATTTACTTCTATACTTTTTCAGGGTGATGGGGATCAAAATCAGCGCTTTACACATGTTGAACAAACACTCTACCACTGAGCTATATGTCCTTTACTTTTACAAATGTAAAGTTTGTCAGGAATCTGCATTAGAAGGTGTGTGTGTGAAATTTAGTTACTTTTCTAGCTGTTTTCATCATCCCTAAAATTGGCTAAATGACACTTCACAGAATTGCTGTGAAAATTAGGTTGTATCCTAGCTCTCCACAACAAAAGCCTTATAAATATGTTTTATGGAAGCAAGGTCTGGTGTTATAGGTCTGTAATCCCAGTTTCTTGGGAGACTGAGATAGGAGTATTGCAAATTTGAGGTCCATCTGGACAATATAGTGAGACCTTGTTTCAAAATAAAAAAAATATGAGATTTAGCGATATAGTTTAGTGATAAAGCACTTTCCTAATTTGAATGAGGCCCTGGCTTCAGTCTCTGGTACTACTAAAATAAATGACTAAAAATAAGTGTGGGATTACTTGGGAGGCAGAGGCAGGCGGATCTTTGTGAGTTCAAGGCCAGCCTGGTCTACAGAGTGAGTTCCAGGACAGCTGGGACTACAGGGAGACCCTGTCTCGAAAAGACCAAAAATAATAAATAAATAAATAAATAAATAAATAAATAAATAAATAAATAAATGGAACTTTTAACTGCTGATAGAGGAAGATTTAGATGAAGTCTAAGTTTTTTTAGCTGAGTCTTGAAAGTTGAAATTTCCCTTTGTGTGGGAAATCCAATGAAAAGATAGAGGGCTTTATAAGTTGAAAGTACTATTAAGGTGAGACAATCAGAAGGAATTAGTATTCTTGTTGTAGTCAATCATGAACTTTATGGAGAGAATGAATTTTTCTTGGCCGAGATTAAACTGGTCGGCAGTTAGGAATTGTGGTTTGAATGAGACATGTCCCTCATAGGCTCATGTATTTGAACACTTGGATGTGGAGTTTTGCTGGAGGAAGTCTATAACTGGGAGTGGGCTTTGAAGGCTGATTAGCCTTGCCACACTTCCTGTTCCCTGTCTCTGCCTCTGCTTCCTGTCTGTAGATAGAAATATGCTCCTGCTGTCATGCCATGCCTTTCTGCCATTATGAAATTTATCCTCTTAGAACTGTCTTCTCTTCTTTAAATTGCTTTTGCTTAGAGTGTTTACTGTCAGCAACAGAAAAGTAACTAATACAGAAGCTTTTGAAGAAAAGCAGCTCTTACATCAGCTCTGTACTTTGAGGATATTTAATATTGGTGGTATGAAAGGCAGACAAAAGAAAAGGCATCTGTAGAAGAGAGTATTAGAGAGTGACTATGTGATGGAATGACTTGAAGAGGGAGGAAGTGGATCTGAAAAGTGGAAGTGGTGTTTGGATATCAATGTGAGTGAAGGAATTAGATTATGGACTAACATGAACTTTTTGAATGACTCAGGAAAGAATAATGAAAACATTGGTTAATAAATTCAGTATTTAATTGTGGTGCCTCTGGGATTTGTTTTTGAAAGTTACTTTGAAATTAGATGAAGGAGGGAGGATGTGAAATTTGGAACTTGGTAGGATTGAGTTAGTTGGATTTGGTGAGCTACTTAAAGAGATTATAGGACACAGTGGGAAGAGAAAGGATAGAGAAGAAGAGAAAGGAAAGTGTGGGGAGGGGTGGCTAAAGTTTTGAAAATTGAGATATTTTGATGAGATAAGCAGTCAGGAGGGAGGAGAGTATAGAGATAATCTGGGGGGTGGGGACGTAGCTCCATTGGCAGCCTGCTTGCCTAGTATACAAAGCCCCAGGTAAAATTCCAAGCTCACAAAACTCAGGTGTTGGGATTTATACTTGTAATCCTAGCACTTGAGAGGGGGAGAAAGGAAGGTAAGAGGTTCATCCTGTGCTGCAGTATATTTGAGGTCAGCAGGAACTAAATGAGATCCTTTCTCAAAAAGAAAGAAGACAAACATCTTGATAAGTATGCAGTTACATTTAGTAGCTGGAGAAGACTCAATAATTTATTATTTTTGTTTAAAGAATTGTGTGTCTGCACATGTGCTTGTGAGTACCTGCTGAAGCTAGAAGAGGGTATCAGAGCCCCTGCATATCTTGGAGCTAGAGTTACAGGTGTTTGTTAGCCACCCAAGTGAGTGCTGGGGACCAAATTCTATGAGTAGTAAGCACTCTTAACTCCTGAGCCATCTCTCTATCCTCCAGGACTCAATAATTTTAGTAAAAATTGTTGGAGAAAAGTTAAATCCCAATGAATTAACAAATGAGGGTTAGTGAAGATGTAGTAGGCTAGGTCCTGCTCTTGGGAAAGAGAGAAAATTGAGGTGGGAGAATCAGTTACTTATTAGGAATTGAATACAAATGTCTCTCCCCTCATTCCTATGTTGAACCCCCTATTCTCCATGGCGAGTATATTAGATGGTGAAGCTTCAGTAGATAATTGAACTTGGCTAGGCCAGGAGGGCAGTACAACAGGAGAACAATCATCTATAAGCCTTAAAAAGAGCTGTCAGCAAGAACTGGACCATGCCAGCGCCCTTATCTCAGACCTTTGCCTCTCAAACTGCAAGATTACCGTCTTGTTTAACCCATCCAGTCTGGTATTAGGTGATTGTATCCCGAGCTAAGACATCAGAGTCAAGGTACTTAGTTAAAAATACCAGAAACTTGAGTAGTTTAAGTAGTATTGATTAAAGGGTTGGCTCAGGTATGAAGTCAAGCACCAAAGGAGGGTCAATAGATCTAGAACTGTGTGTCAGATAACGCTAAGGGGCAATCTGTTTAGGTCATTACTCGCTGCTCCTCACACCGTGGGTATCTTACCTTTACCTCTAATGCCTACTTTGATGCTCTTAGAAACTAGTTGTTAGCTGGATATGGTGACACAGCTACTTGGAAAACTGAGACAGGAGGATTACAGGTACAGGGCCTTTTAGATAACTTAGTGAGACTGTCTTAAAAGATGAAAACAAGTCTGGAGATAGACTCAGCAGTGGAATGCCCCCATATTCAATCTCCCATACCACCAGAAACCTTCTCCCAAACCTGGATGTTGATTGTACTAGAACCCAAGAATATATATCATCTTGGGTTGTCTACTATAGACAGTTTAATAAAAGCTTTTTCTCATTAATTTTAATTTTATGATAAGACTTTTTTTTTTTTCTTTTAAAAAAAAAAAACCCCTTTTTTTTTTTGTTTTTTTTTTTTTTTTTTAGATAGGTTTCCCTGTAGAATCAACTGGCTTGGAACTTGCTGCAAAGACCAGGCTAGCTTTGATCTCACAGAGATCTGCCTGCCTCTGCACCTCCCCCCCTCCCTCCCCCGTGCTAAGATTAATGATATGTACTGCCATGCACAAAAATAGGTTAGTCTTAAGAGTGACAGACCCAGCCTGGGCATGGTGGTGCATGCCTTTATTCCTAGCACTAGGGAGGCAGAGGCAGAGGCAGACGGATCTTTGTGAGTTCAAGGCCAGGTCTACAGAGTGAGTTCCAGGACAGCTGGGGCTACAGGGAGACCCTGTCTCAAAAAGCCAAAAAAAAAAAAGAGTGAGAGACCCTTCTGTCTTTTAGCTAGGGAAAATAAAATGATAGGTATAAGAGAGAAAGGTTATAGAAGATATTTTTTCTTTAATGATTTTTAGTGATAGATTTTGAGAATGTCAGTTGAGTGATATTTGGAGGAAAATGGAAGAAAGCACAACTAGGAGTAAAAGCTTGAATCATGAAAGCACGAGTTGGCACTTGTAAAATGCAAGTGATGGTATGGTGGTAATAATTTTATGTTAGTTGCTACAAATATTTATTTGAACACCAAGTCTACCAGAGATTATTCCATACTGTGAAAACAAATGCTAGTGGATAACAAATAAAATGTTTCTGAGTCCTATTTATTGAAAGAAAGTAGAATGTAGTGTTCTATTACTGAGTGCCTTTTGATTATCATGCAGTGGGATGCCTGACATTTGCGAGGAGAGAAACCATATAAGGAATGTAATATTTAAGAAATAAAGTAAAAAAATATTATAAACAACATGTTCATGGTAATGGTAGAAATGAAAGGGAAAGGCTTAAAATAAGAGGTTACGAGAAGATAAAGCAATACCTCTTGATGATTTCAGGATATGAAGAGTATGGAAAAATGAATGAATTTGGAGTTTTTGCATTTGATTAATAAGAGAATGGGAGCTTGTTGAATGGGAGGTGTGGCAAGAATTAGGTATCATAGAAGGATATGTGTTAGCTTCCTAGAGACGCTATATCAAGTATCACAAGACATGTTTCAGTCATAGACATGTACTCTCAGGGTTTTGGAACTTACAAATTAGAAATCAGATTGTCTGTAGGGCCATATTCTAAGACTAGATAGAATCTTCCCTTATAAACTAGATTCATGTTACTGTTGTCAGTCTTTTGTGTGCAGCTAACATCATTAGAGTAACTGTGTCTGTTAGCATATTATATCACAGCACTTTCCTCTTTTTTTTTTCCCCCCCAAGGCCAATTTTTATTGAAGCTTTGCACATTTCATACAAAATTTCCCAGTCAAATCTGGACTCATTCCCCCTTACCCCCTCCAACCCCACCAGAGCTCATGCATTCTGCCAAACGTGTTTTTCCTCTTTTTCTCAGTCTTTTAAAATTTTCCATGCAGAAGTTTACTGTTTCAGGCAGAAGTTCACCATTTCAGTCAGTTCTTTGACCCAGTCTGTTGTTGTTGTTTCTTCCAATTTGCATCACTCCAAAATATGCATATATGCATGCCATATATATATATATGTATATATGTATATCAAGATTATGACCTCTTAGGTTTTATAGGTTTTATCTCACTTCCTCTTCTTAAAAGGACAAGAGTCTTTTCCAGGGCGTGGTGACCCATACCTAAAGGTGCCTTTGGGAGGCAGAGGCAGGTGGATCCCTGAGAGATCAATGTCAGCTTGGGCTATGTCCAGGGCGGGCTAGGACTAGGGAGACCCTTTCAGGAAAAAAAAAAAAAAGAAAAAAAAAAAAAAGGACAAGTGTCTTACTGGATTAAAGTCATGCCCTTCAGTATGACCTCATTTTAAAGTTACATTTTAATTACATATAGCATGTATCCTATTTCCAGATAAGGTCACATTCATAGGTACTAGGGCTTTAGGTTTTCAGTAGGTCTGTAACAAAAGAGCAATGATTTTTATTTTGATAGTGTTGAAATTTGGGGTTGAGTCACATCAAATTACCAGGTAAATACAGTATTTTGAAGATGCTAAGTATGAGATGGCTTGCATAAAACTTCAGACAGATTTATGTTAAAACTTACAGACAGACGTAAGTGTACTATTGGATGAACTAATATAAAGAGTATGTCGATGAAACCACAACCCTGGTGAAGAATAAAATAGCAAAAGATAAAGCAGCAGTCCATAAGTTCTACTCATTCTCTTTTTCAGTCATAAATGTTCTCCAGAAATAACTATTTTTTTTACAATATGGTTTTGTTTCTGAACTTACTGATTTTGTGGTATCCAGGTATCACCATTGCAGTGCTGCATATATAATCAGCCAGGTAGTCCTATATATGAGTCTTTTTTCCTCTGTTCATTGGCCTTTTTTCCCCCCTATCTCTGCACAAATCTCAAAGTGTCTCATCATAGTTTGATGCTCTGTTCTGGTATTGGGTGGAAAAGTCTATTTACTTGAATTTATTGTGTTTAGTCTTAAAATGTTTTTCATTTCCATATAAATTTTTGTAGGAATTTGCAAAAAGCACACGGGATTTTTTTATTGGACATGCATTAAATCTCTATGAGTTAATTTGGGACTAAATTGACATTTTGATAATGCTGGATTTACCAGCTCATGAGCTTGCTTTATCTCTCCATTTGGTAAGGTTACTTTTTTCCTCTTAAAAACTGTAGTTTATGTGGTAAAAGTATAACTGTATAAATATTTTAGGATAAATTTAATCTAACATCTTAGCGATAGATTCATTTTAAGTTACTCATTTTTGTTTTTTTAAAATGTTTTCTGATATTGGGCATTTGGAAAGACAATTGCTAATGACACTCATATCCAAGGACTTTCCCTGACAACACTTAATTTATAATATTTTACTGAATCAGCATTTTCACATGAACAATTATGCCATCAGTAAATAATGAAAGCCTGTTTCTCTCCAATTCTTAAAATTTTTTTCTTTTCTTTTGTCTTACTGGTTTGAAGCCTGTAATATCAGTGTCTCATTCATGGTCTCAGAGGGAAAAATATGCTTAGCATTTTGGAGAATAAGTAGAGTGATTGCTGTTGAGATTTTAAAAACATACTCCTGCCGGGCGTGGTGGCACACGCCTTTAATCCTAGCTCTTGGGAGGCAGAGGCAGGCGGGTCTTTGTGAGTTCAAGGTCAGCCTGGTCTACAGAGTGAGTTCCAGGACAGCTGGGGCTACAGGGAGATCCTGTCTCGAAAAGACCAAAAACAAAACAAAACAAAAAACAACAACAACAAAAAAATACTCCTCCCTCTTGTAAATCAAAATAGGAAAATTTCTATCGGTTTACTAAGAAATTTTATCATGAATAGGTATTAATTTTAGCAAATACTTATTTTAACTTGATTATATGACTTCCACCTCCCCAGTTCGTTCTCTCTCTCCTCTTTCTCTCTGCATGCACATATGTGTATGGGTGCATGCCTGTGCATGCCTGTGCATGTGCATGTGTTCATGGAGGCCAGAGGAGGCATTGGGTGACCTCTTCTGTCACTCTCTACTTTATTCCTTTCAGGCAGACTCTTTCCCTGAACTTGGAGCTCATGTTTTTTAGCCAGGCTGGCAGCAAGCCAGCCCCAGTGATCCTCTTGTCTCCATCCCCTTTAGTGCTGGGGTTATAGGCTCAGGAGGTTACTCCTGGTTTGCTATTTGGGTACTAGGATTCATACTCAGGTCCTCATGGCTGCATAGCAAGTGCTTTAAGCACTGACGCATCTCTCCAGGCTCCTAGCCCCTTTTTCTAATGAGGTAAATTTTTGTGTTTTTACAATAGTTCCACTTTGGTTTTGATTAATATATCCCTTCATTATATCACTGGGTCCAACTTGGTATTTGATTTTCTTTATTCCCACTTACCTTTATGAATTGTATTCACCTACAGAATTTTTCTTTCACATAATGTTTTGCCAGGTTTGATATTAAGGCTATGCAGAGCTCTATAAAAAAATTGAAAGTGCTATATATTTTTCTGTCTTGTGTAAGAATTTAAGATCAATATTCCTTTTACTGTTTTGTAGGATTTAAAAACAAAGCCATAACACATGGAGACTTTTGTTCTTGTTTTATTTCAGTTTTTAATAAGAAACCTTTTTAGTTACAGGTCCACGTTTTATAAATTATAGTACTAGTCAGATTCCTCTCATGTGTCAGTTTTGGCAAATGGTGTCTTTATAGAATTTATCAACTTCATATTCCCTCATGTTAAATTGTTCAAAACATCCTCATCTTAAAGCTGCCTGGTGGGCTGGAGAGATGGCTCAGCGGTTAAAAGCACTGACTGCTCTTGCAGAGGACCCGGGTTAGATTCCCAGCACCCACATGGCGGCTAAGAACCTTCTTTAGTGCCGGGAGCGGTGGCACATGCCTTTAATCCCAGCACTCAGGAAGCAGAGGCAGGTGGATCTCTGTGAGTTCAAGGCCAGCCTGGTCTACAGAGCGAGCTCCAGGCCAGCTGAGACTAATGGGAGACCCTGTCTCAAAATTACCAAAAAAAAAAAAAAAAAAAA
Organism: Rhizomys pruinosus; assembly: GCA_009823505.1. Classification (NCBI taxonomy): domain Eukaryota; kingdom Metazoa; phylum Chordata; class Mammalia; order Rodentia; family Spalacidae; genus Rhizomys; species Rhizomys pruinosus. The sequence continues at coordinate 1,179,318 of VZQC01010664.1, read as the reverse complement.
AAGCTGCCTGGAGAGTGTATAGTGATGTTTAACTATTTCATTTCTCATATTGTATTTTTGTACCCTTTCTGTGTTCTTGTATTTGGTTGATAAATTTTGAATCCATGTTTATCAGGGAAATTGATTTATACTTTTCTTTTGTGTTGGTCTTTATTCAGTTTTGGACTCAGTATAATCTCTGCTTTGAAGAATGAATTTGGTAATGTTTCTTTTTTTCTGTTTTGTGGAACAATTTGAGGAATGTTGGTTCTAGATCTCCTTTCAAGGTTTGATAGAATTCAGCTGTGAATCCATTTGGACCTGGGCTTTTCTTTGTGGCAGACTTTTATTTAGAACTCTAATCTCATTGCTGATAATGACTCTGTTTTTGTACTGTATTTAGAGAATATGACCAGAAAAGTCTGAATATGTCTCTAACAAACAATTTTTTTTTTTTTCTCTTTTCGAGACAGGGTCTCCATGTAGCCCCAGCTGGCCTGGAACTCACAAAGATCTGCCTGCCTCTGCCTCCTAAGTGCTAGGATCAAAGTCGTGCGCCACCACGCCCGGCTACAAACAAAATTTTTTAAAAACATATTTGATCAATTTATTTTTTATGTGTCTGAATGTTATATTTCCATGTATGTACGTGGGAATTGGAGTTAGCTGCCATGTGGGTGCTGGGAACCTAAGCTGGATCCTCTGTAACAGCAGCCAGTGCTCCTAACTGCTGAGCCACTGTCAGTTTTACCTATCAGCACTAAAAAAAAACCCCAAAAAACAGTCATTTCCCTTGTACTTAACCCCTCCCAACACAAGCAACCACTAGACTATGTCTTTGTGGATTTACATATACTGTATATTTCCTGTGACTGTTATAAAGTCTTTTATGTCTGGTTTATTTTACACAGCATAATATTTTAAGGTTTCTTCATGTTGACATACTGAATTCTTATCCTAGATAATAGTCTATTTTAGTATACACAGCATTTCACTTAGGTCATCAATTTCACTTTTGGCTATTATGAATAATGCTGCTCTCTATGCTCATGTACAAATTTTGTGTGGCTATATATTAGTATTTCACTTTAATTTTTACCCTGAAGTAAAATTACTGAGTCATTTTGAAACCGTATTTAACTTTTTGAGGAAATATAGTTTTTTTCTAATGAGGCCCAATTTTATTCTCAATGGCATTGTATGAGGCTTCTGCACATCCCTACAAATTCATATTTATTTATTAGCCAGTTATATCTTTGAAGAGAAGTCTGTTATTCCTTACCCATATTTCTGTTTGGTTATTTCCATTTTTTATAATTGAGTTGTAAGAGATTTTTAGAAAACCATTTTAGACACAAGCTTCTTTAAATATTTTAGTTCACTGGTTGTGTTTTCATGTTCTTTTGTGTCTATAATTTAAATCCTGAACTCTAGTTTCTTTTTTTCTAAATGTCCCTTAGTTGCTTGTATTTGAGTGTCATATCTATTGAAGGTTTTGCCTAACACAAGTTTATGAAAATTTCCTGCTATGTTTTCTTGTAGGAGCTTTATAATAATTAAATTTAGGTTTATGATATATTGTAATTTGATTATTTTTCTTTTCACAAGAAAACAGTAAGAATACAAAATAAAAATGACAAAGCAAAAAAAAGTGAGGGATTAACATTTCTTGTGAAATAATCAATCTGCAGGGCTTGGTATATAATTCTCTTTTTTTCTTTTTTTCTTTTTCCTTCTTTTCCTGTTCTTTCAGTGATAGCAGAAGGGTAAGTGTTTACTGGCTGGTTCAGGAAGCCTTGATTTCTTTTTTTTTTTTTTTTTTTTTTTGAGACAGGGTCTCCCTGTAGCCCCAGCTGTCCTGGAACTTGCTCTGTAGACCAGGCTGACCTTGAACTCACAAAGATCCACCTGCCTCTGCCTCCTGAGTGCTAGGATAAAAGGCGTGCGCCACCACGCCTGGCTAGGAAGCCTTGATTTCTTAGCTGAGAAAGAGTCTGGTTAATTTGTGGGTCTCATCCCTAAACTGTGCCTAGTCAATTTCTAGTTCCTGTTTAGTTATGTTACCTTCTGAAAAAAAAGGGTCACCCCAGTTGCCAAAAGGGAATCTGGACACTGAACCCTCTCACTTCTTCCATGCTGGAAAGGGTCCTTGAGTGTGGCAACTGGGGTATCCCGCATTCAGAAGGTCTATCTAAAAGACCCCCCAAAATCATAACTATGGAGGGGGAAAAAAGTCCTTGACTGGTATCCATTTAAGTGAAGTGAAGGCAGGAGTGCATGATCTAGTCAGGGGGCCAGGAGAAGAACAGGGTGAATTCAAATGTCCAGCTTAAAAGTTCCATTAGAATTTCTTAACAAGGGGTTTCAAAGCATCCATTTACTAGGTTTCTCCTTCTGTTCGTTTGGCAATGATGCCTGGACTCAGGATCTGCTTTCCAGGCATTTCAATAGTCAGGATATGAATTTCCCCTTAGCTGCTAAAATTAAGAAGAAATTTTATTATTGAACATTAATTGAAAACAATTATGGACTTGTCCTTTGGTTACAGGTGACCCTATATACACTGTTAATCAATGTCAAGATCTAAGGTTTTATCCCTGTTTAACAGTATTTCATATAACTTTAAGCCTAATTATCTGGAGGTACAACTTTTTTAGGCTTTAAAAGAAATAAATTGACTATTTGTCTTTTGGTTATACTTTCTTTTTGGGTGTTTAAGTCTACACAGTTTCCCTGAATTAACCAAACTTTGTTTTCTCAAGGTCAATTGAGGATTGAAGTTCTGGTCTTCAGTGGGCATTTGGGTTTTTAAGGGGGAAGTGTCTGGCTACTTCTGGCCATTCTTTTTTTTTTTTTTGTAGTTTTGAGACAGGGTCTCCCCGTAGCCCCAGCTGGAGCCTCACTTTGTAGACCAGGCTGGCCTTGAACACCTGCCTCTGCCTCCTGAGTCCTGGGATTAAAGGTGTGCACCACCACACCCAGCTCTTCTGGCCATTCTTAACCAGTTTGAATTACCAAGGACAAGGTCAGGTCTTGCTAGACTAGGTTTCCCTTTGGAGCACAAGTTAAATTTCCTCTATGTTGACCTTCCTCTTTACAGACTGGACACTGTAATTTGATATTTTTGTATGAGAAAGATATTCAACATTTCTTAATGTGTATCTTGTTTTTATAGAACCATTGTTGACATGATTGTTCATTCTTTTTTGTATGTATGTAATGTGACTGTTTACTTCAGGATGTTTGTGCCTATTCCAATGCCACACAGTTTGATTACTGTTGTGTTGCAAAGGCTCTGGATATGGGGAGTTGTGATCTTTTTTTCCCCCTCATACTTTACATACCAAACCAGAGCTTGATAATGAATATATCAAAACTTTAAATCTGTTTGGGGAGTGTTGCCATTTTAATTTTATTTATTTTTGTATGTGTATGAACGTACTGTCTGCATGTAGGTTTGTGCACCCGTGTTGTGCAATGCCGCAGAGGTCAGAAGAGGGTCTCGGATTCCCCTGGAACTGGAGTTCTCCTGGAATTGGAGTTACAGATGGTTCTTAGCCACCATGTGGGTGCTGGGGATTGAACCCCGGTCCTCTGCAAGAGCAGTCGGTGCTCTTAACTGCTAGGCTATCTCTCCAGCCCTGCCATTTTAATAGTAGTATGTCTTCTCATCCATAATTATAGAATGCCTTTTATTTTTTTCCTTCAACTTCTTTTACCACTATTATAAATTCCAGTATATTATTTTATTGTTTATAGTATCAGTGGACTATTCTTAACTTTTATTTTTCAGATTCAGTTTATAGAAATGCAATTGAACTCTTTGTATTGAGTTTTATAATCGTGCAACCTTGGGTTAAGTCTTTTACTGTTCTTTGGTGAATCAGTATTACAAGATGAAAAGAACAGTAATACTGTTCACCAAATTCTTGAGAAAGCATTATACCATGCTCACATTAAATGGGAAATATTTTGAAAAGAATTCCACTTATCACAGAACATATGTAGAATGGTTCATTTGAAGCTGAGAAGTTTTTTGTGGGTTTTTTTTTTGTTTGTTTGTTTTCATATTTGTTTTTTTGGTCTTTCTCCCTGTAGCCCCAGCTGTCCTGGAACTCAGTCTGTAGACCAGGCTGTCCTTGAACTCACAAAGATCTGCCTGCCTCTGCCTCCCAAAAGCTGAGAAATTTTTAAAGCTATCCCTAAGCCAAATGCTAGGTAGTTCACGGATCTCTTAAACTAGATGAAAAAAAAAAATGTCTATCTACTGTAGTACTTTTCCAGAACTTTTGGGAATTACAAAATTTGATTCATGTAAACAGAATATTTTAAGTATCTTTGTGTGTGCACATTAACAATGCAGATACTTTTTTTTTAATTCTCAGCATAATTTACCATTGTTTTCTCATTCATTTGAGACATTCTGTTGATAATTTCCTGCTTTAGTACATCAAATTGTGAGAATTACTGTATTTCACCAAATATACAGCTGCATACATTAAGATACCATGTACCCTTTCTCCCTTATGTACATAAAGAAAGCAAAAGTTAAACCAAATAAACATTGGTAATACTTCTTGTTGAGAACAGAGGAACTGATGGTCTTCCCTACCTAGCACATACCTACATTCCAGATTACTAGACAAAGAACAGGCTGGTGCACTGTAGAAGCAGTTTGATCTAAATCTCAAACCATTTTACCATTTCTTCTTAGTGTTTAAGTAGTACTTGGTCCTGTGTTTAAGTGTTCTTTTTACTGAAGCTTTGTTACTTAGGGCCTGAAAGTCCCATTTTATAAGTGGTAAGATAGGTTTAAGTGCTCAATCACACTAGTAATAACTTAAGAGAATCTGTGTTCTCAAATATGGCTTATTTTGGCCTGAAAGTTAATGTTTTAATAATTTTATTTTCTTACTCATCTACAGTTTAAAAATTTTATAACAGTAATTGTGTGTGTGTGTATGTGTGTGTGTGCATACACATGTGTGTGTATACACACACATACACATACACACACACAGAAGTCCCACAGGCGGCATATAGTTTAAAGGACAACTTTGTGGAGTCAGTTCTCTCCTTATTTGAATCAAGTGTTCTTTTTTTATTTCCGAGTGACATTATGTATGTAAGTGCATCTCAAAATTTTTTTAAATAAATAATTGAGTTATTTCCAGTTTATGGCTGTTTGGCATGAAGTTGCTTTGTGTATTTATGTACAAGCTGTAGTATACAGATGGATACTTTCTAGTATGTTCCCATGTGCTTGTACCACTTTATAGTCCCACCAACCTTGTAGGAGAGTTCAGTTGGTCTATATTTTCTCCAGTATTTGCTATTGTCATTCTTTTTAACTTTTGTCACAACATTGAATATTAGTGGTTATCTTACTATCTTACTGCAGCCTTGCTTTGCATTTTCCTAGTGATGTTAAACATCTTTTCTAATAGTTATTCATATAACTACTTTGATTGTTTCTTTTTTTAAATAATTTTATTGTTTTGTGTATTTCATACATCATCTTTCAGTCCAATTTCGACACCTTCCCCTCTCCCTGCCCCTTACCCCACCCTAGTTCATATGCTCTGCCATAACATGTCTTTCATCTTTCAGTCTTTCCAAAGTTTTTTTGTTTTTTTCCCCCTGCAGAGGCTTGTTGTTTTGGGCAGAATTTAACTGTATCAGTTAGTTCTTTGACCCAATCCTTATGTTGTTCCCTCCCCTTTGTGTTGCTCCAAAATATGCCTATATAAACATCTCATATGTATCAAAATTATGACCTCCAAGATTAAACTGTATGTTAATTCCAAAATATGTTTTGACATTCACATTTTTCCCCTTAATTTTATATTACTATAAAATATGAATACATATCTTCCACCCATATCTGGTAGTTACAACGTCTGAAAAGAAATGGTAGGTCAATTCTAGAGCCTATTAAGCAATTCACATTATAACAGCCAGTTGCTTTCATATAAAAAGAAGTATAACAACATTACTCAGCTTGCATTTCAACTGGGGATTTGGTGTTAGTGTCCACAAATGAGGGAAACCATTTGCCTTTTTTTCCTTTTTTCCCGGGACTGTGTTACTTCACTTAGCGTATCTTCTAGTTCCATCCATTTACCTGCAAAGTTCATGATGCCATCTTTCTTTACTGCTGCATAAAACTCCATTGTGTAGATGTACCATATTTTCTCTATCCACTTGTTAGTTGAGGGGCATTTGGGTTTGTTCCAGCTCTTTGCTATTGTGAAGAGAGCTGCAATGAATATGGCTGTGCGTTTATCTCTGTGGTAGGATGAGTCTTGTGGGTATGGCTTGTATAAGCTCAGTGTGAGTCTTTTCAGGGTTCTCCACACTGCATTCCATAGTGGTTGAACAAGTTTATATTCCCACCAACAGTGGATGAGCGTTCCCCTTTCCCCACAACCTCTCCAGCATTTGATATCATCTGTGGGGTGTTGTTTTGTTTTGTTTTGTTTTGTTTTATCAGATAGGAGGAATCAGGATGTTGCAAGTCCTGATTACACAGAGATGCTAGTCACGTATCATGTGAACTCCAACCATCATTTTCATCATTTGTTTTCTTGATCCTAGCCAGTCTTATTGGAGTGAGATGATATTTTAAAATGGTTTTAATTTGCATTTCCTTAATTATTAGTGATGTTGAACATTTTTTTAAGATGTTTCTCAACCATCTTTATTTCCTCACTTGAGAAGTCTCTGGTCAGCTCTTTACTCCATCTTTTGAGTAAGTCATTTGTTTTCTTCTTTGTTTTTTGAGTAGTTAATATATTCTGGAAGTTAGTGCTCTGTCAGATGTATCACTGGTGAAGGATTCCTCCCATTCTGTGGGTTTTCTTTTCACTTAACTGACTATTTCTTTCCCTGTGCAGAGCTTTTGAGTTTAATGAGGTCCCACTTGTCAATTGTCAACCTCACTTCCTGTGCAGCTGCTGTCTGGTTTAGGAAGTTTTCTCTTATGCTTATGTCTTGTAGGTTGCTGCCAACATTTACTTCTATCACCTTCAGAGTTTTGGGTTTCATGCTGAGGTCTTTGATCCATTTGGAGTTGATTTTTATACAGGGCAAGAGGTAGGGGTTTACTTTTATTCTTCTACATGTGGTGCTCCAGTTTTGCCAACACCACTTGCTGAAGATNATTTTTTTATTAAGCTTTTGTGCATTTCATACAGTATTTCTTAATCAAGTTTATGGCCTTTCCCCCATCCATGCCCCACCCCCCTACTCATGCATTCTGCCTTACATGTTAAGTCCTGTCTTGTATCTTTTTCTCAAGATGTGGAGAAGGAGCCTGTGATCCTAGCACTCAAGATTCTAAGATGGAGCTGGTGATCCCAGAACTTTTTGGAGAAAAAAAAAAAATTTTAAGGGAACAACAGCAACAACAAAACTTGCTCAAAGAACTTATCCAAACAGTAAACTTCTGCATCAAAAAAGTTAAAAAAAAAAAAAAGAGCTTTTTTGAGCACCTTTGTTGAATATGAGGTGGCTGAAGTTGTATGAGCTCAAGTTTAGATCTTTGGTTTTGTTCCATTGGTCAATGGTTCTGTTTTTGTGCCAGTACCAGACTGTCTTTATGACTATAGCCCTGTAATATAGCTTGAAATCTGGTAAAATAATCCCCTCTATATTGCACTTTTTGCTCAGGGTTGCTTTAGCTATTTGGGGTCTTTTGTTTTTCCATATGAGTTTAAGCATTTTTTTTTTCAAAGTCTGTGAAGAAGTTCATGGGGATTTTGATTGGGATTGCATTGAATCTGTATATTAATTTGAGTAGAATGGACATTTTTACTATATTAATTCTTCCAATCCATGAGCATGGGAGGTCTTTCCATCTTTTGATGTCATTTTCAGTCTCCTTTTTTGGGGTTTTAAAATTGTTGTAGAGGTCTTTGGTTAGGTTTGTTCTCAGGTTTTTTTTGAGGCTATTGTGAGTGGGAAGGTCATATTACTTCTCCAATTGCTTATTGTTGGTATAAAGAAAGGTTATTGATTTCTCTAGGTTGATTTTGTATCCTGCCACTTTACTGAAACTTTTAATTGATTCTAGGAGTTTTCTGGTGGAGTTTTTAGCATCCCTTAGGTAGATTATCATATCATCTGCAAAAAGGGATAGTTTTACTTCCTCTTTTCCAATTAGTACTCCTTTAATTTCCCTTTCTTGCCTTATTGCCCTAGCAAGCATTTCAAGTACTATATTGAAGAGAAGTGGTGATAGGAGGCAGCCTTGCAGGGCTCCAGCCTTTAAGAGGAATGCTTCTAATGTTTCTCCAATTAGGATGATATTGGCTGTGGGTTTGTTGTATATGGCTTTGATTATGTTGAGGAATGATCCCTCCAGTCCAATTCCCTCTAGGACTTTAAGTGTGAAGGGATGCTGGATTTTGTTGAAGGCTTTTTCTGCATCAATTGAGATGATTTTGTTATTTCTGTCTTTCAGTCCATTCATGTGTTTTATGATATTTATTGATTTACGTATGTTGAACAATCCCTGCATCTCTGGTATAAATCCAACTTGATCATGATGGATGATCTTTTTGATGTGGGTCTATATACGATTTGGAATTTTGTTGAGAATTTTTTCATCTATGTTCATTAATGAGATGGGTCTTTAGTTTTCTTTTCTGGTTGATTCTGTGCCTGGTTTTGGTACCCTGTCCTTGTGGGGGGTTGCAAGGCAGATCCGCCTCACCTGACTTGGCCACTATGCTTGTCTTGCTGTCTGGCTGCCTCTGTAGCTCAGGCATATAGCTCCTCTTGCTGGTACCCAAGTTTGGAGGTATCTGTCCATTCCCAAACCACCAGGGGTTTGGGCCGCAAGGCAGCCACCAAGCTAGTGTTGATTATGTTTCTTTTCAACTTTACTCCTTTAAAAAATGTCTTTAAAAATTACGGCATTATGTGAGTTTATATATATATTGGTCCTTAGCAGATACTCATTTTATATATTTCATATAGATTTTTTTCTTAGTTAATGGCTTGTCTAAGAGTGTCTTTTGAAAAGCCAAAATTTATTTTGATGCAGTCCACTGAATCTGCTTATACTGACATAGTTAAATAATTGACTAACCAAGATTAGTTAACACTTCCATATGAATTTTAGACTTTATTTGTTAATTCAAGTGAAAATCTTAATGGGATTTTGATTTTGTTGAATGTATAGATAAATTTAGTCTTATTTCTCTATTTAGGTAAGTAATGTCTTATTTCTCTATTTAGGTCATCACATTTCTCTGAACAATTGTTTTTGTTTTAAATGTGCTTTGTTTTCCTACTTTGCATCAGATTTATTCCTATTTCTCCTCCCTCCCTCCCTCCATCCCTCCCTCCCTCCCTCCCTCTTCTTTCTCTCCTTTCTTTTTCTTTCTCTCTCTTTCTTTCTCTATTTCTCTCTCTCTCTCTCTCTCTGTCTGTCTGTCTGTCTGTCTGCCTCTCTTTTGAGAGAGGGTTTCCCTGTAGCCCCGCCTAGCCTGGAACTCTCCAGTTGTGGAGATTGAAGGTGTGTGCCACCACTCCTAGCTCTGTCTCATTTTTATTGATGCTATTATAGCAGTGGTATTTTAAAATGTTTATTTTCTTACTTTTCATTATTAGTATGCAGGAATATCAATTACCATGTTTATTGTCTTCCATTGTCCTTTCTAAAGCATCCTCCATGTTTATTTTGGTATATATATATATATATATTTTAATTTCACTTATTTCTGTATGTGTATGAATGTACTGTCTGCATGCAGGTTTGTGCACCCATGTCGTGCAATGCCGCTGAGGTCAGAAGAGGGTGTTGGATTCTCCTGGAACTGGAGTTCTCCTGGAATTGGAGTTTCAGATGTTCTTGGCCGCCATGTGGGTGCTGGGGATCGAACCTGGGTCCTCTGTAAGAGCAGTCAGTGCTCTTAACCACTAGGCCATCTCTCCAGCCCTATTTTGGTATATTTTTATCAGATTTCTGCATAAGATGATGAGTGTGTGTGTGTGTGTGTGTGTGTGTGTGTACACATGCTTGTATGTGTTTGAGTATGCATATGCATATGTGGGGATGTGAATATATTTTTTCTTTTTAATGTGGATACCGTTTATTTCTTTTTCTTCTCTAATTGTATTAGTTAGAACCTGCAGGACAATTTTGGTTGTAACTTAAGAAGGCTGCCTGGCTGAGTTTAGTTTCTCTCTTTTGTGGCCTTGAAATTCTCTGCATGTGGCAAGTTAAGGCCAGTCACAGTGCTCACTTTGTTACTGTCTCTCAGGGAGTCCTGGTATCCTGAGGGGATTGTTTCTGGTACAACCTTCCCTTTTCCCAGCAGACACCAAAATGCTCAGATGTGCAAATTCATTATGCATCTTTCTATATACATTAAATATTTCTAATCACTTATCATACCTAATATAGTGTAAGTACTATGTAAACAGTTTCCGTATTTTGTTTATGGAATAATGACAGGACAAAATAGCAAGCACATGTTCAATACAGACCAACCACCATAAGTCTAATTACATGGATTCTGAGTGAGAAGGGAGGCAAACAGTGTCAGAACCTGAGTGCTGAGAAGACCGAGGATCTGTGAGGTGGAGGAAGGCTGCAGCAGGGTAACCTGCATCCAATTCACTCATATGGACTGAGTGTAGCATTCACTGCATGGCAAACTCAAGATTTACTTTTGGAAGCTTAAAGGAATTTTTTTCCCTGAGTTTTCTATCCATAGATGCAGAGCACATAGATGAGAAAGGCCCACTATAATACTTTGATGTTAACCATTGCCTTAAATAGAGGATGAATCCTGTTACTTCTTTTTATTTAAAAGCAAAACTCTGATTCTTTTTAAAAGCATCCTGTTCCAATTTTTATCTTCACAAAAGTTAAGTTGCTGAAATCAGAAGTTATCAGTCCCCCTTTTAACCTAAGCAGCACTTAGTGTATTTCTCACTTCTTTCTGAGTTGTTTCTCATTGTGCAAGATAGTTGGCTTTCTTCTCCTTTCTCCTTTTTTTGTCATCTTTGTTTTTTTTCTTTTTTTATTATATTTTTTGTACAATATTATGTTACTAATCAAATCTAGACCCCTGTCCCCCAACCCCACCCCACCAGAGCTCATGCATTCTGCCAAACATGCTTTTCATCTCTTTCTCAGTCTTTCTCAAAATTCTCCATGTGGAAGTTGACTGTTTCGAGCAGAAGTTCACCAGTTTCAGTTTCAGTCAGTTCTTTGATGCAGTCCTTTCTGTTGTTGTTGTCTCCAATATGCATCACTCCCAACTACTTGGACAAAAGCTCAAGGGGCCATGCACAAGAAATACTTAAAACTAGGTAATTGGCACTAGCATCTACAGATGAGGGATACTATTCGTCATTTGTTTTTCTGGGACTGTGTTACTTCACTCAGCATGATATCTTCTAGCTCCAGGCATTTACCTGCAAATCTCATGATGTCATCTTTCTTTACTGCTGCATAGAACTCCATTGTGTAGATGTACCACATTTTCTGTATCCAAAGGTCAGTTGAGGGGCATTTGGGTTGGTTACAGCTCCTTGCTATTGTGAAGAGAGCTGCAATAAACATGGCTGTGCATGTATCTCTGCAGTGGGGTGAGTCTTGTGGGTACATGCCCAGGAGTGGTATGTATGGCTGGGTCAGGTGGCAGGTTCATTCCAAGTCTTCCAAGGGTTCTCCACACTGCTTTCCATAGTGGCTTGAGTTTACATTCCCACCAGCAGTGGGTGAATGTTCCCCTTTCCCCACAACCTCTCCAGCACTTGGTATCATTTGTTTTCTTGATCCTAGCCAGTCTTACTGGAGTAAGATGATATCTTAAAGTGGTTTTGATTTGCATTTCCTTAATGATTAATGATGTTGAACACTTCTTAAGATGATTCTCAGGCATCTCTAATTCTCCACTTGTGAAGTCTCTGTTCAGCTCTTTGCTCCATCTATTGAGTGGGTCATATGTTTTCTTTCTTCTTTGTTTTTTGAGTAGTTTATATATTCTGGAAATCAACACTTTGTCAGATGTATCTGCAGTGAAGTTTTCCTCCCACTCTGTAGGTTTTCGCTTCACTTCCTTGATTGTTTCTTTTGATGTACAGAAGCTTTTGAGTTTAATGAGGTTCCATTTGTCAATTGTCAAACCTTAATTCATGTGCTGTCTGATTTAGGAAGTCTTTTCCTATGCCTATGTCTTGTAGGCTGCTGCCAACTTTTTGCTCTAACACCTTCAGAGTTTTGGGTTTCATGTTGAGGTCTTTGATCCATCTGGAGTTGACTTTTGTAAAGGGCGAGAGGTAGGGGTTTAATTTCATTCTTCAACAACTGGTGATCCAGTTTTGCCAACACCACTTGCTGAAGATGCTGTCTTTTCTCCATTGTGGCTTCTTGGCCCCCTTGTCAAATATGAGATGGCTGAAATTGTATATGCTCACGTTTGGATCTTCAGTTTTGTTCCATTGGTCAACAGGTCTGTTTTTGTGCCAGTAACAGGCCGTTTTTATGACTATAGCCCTGTAGTATAGTTTGAAGTCTGGTTTAGAGATCCCCCCTGTATTGCTCTTTTCACTCAGGGTTGTTTTGGCTATCTGGGGTCTTTTGTTTTTCCAAATGAAGTTAAGGACTTTTTCCCCAAGCCTGTGAAGAAACTCTTGAGGATTTTCATTGGAATCTTGTTAAATCTATACAAGAGTTTGGGTAGAATGGACATTTTTACTATATTAATTTTCCCAATCCATGAGCATGGGAGGTTTTTCCACTGTCCGATGTCTTCTTCAATTTCTTTAAGGGTTTAAAATTTTTGTGGTAGAGATCTTTGGTGTCTTTGGTTAGGTTTGGTCCTAGGTATTTTATGTTTTTGAGGCTATTGTGAGTGGGAAGGTCTCCTTGAATTCCTTCTCCAGTTGCTTGTTGTTGGTGTAAAGAAATGCTACTGATTTTTTTATGTTAATTTTGTATCCTGCCACTTTGCTGAAGCTGTTAATCATTTCTAGGAGTTTTCTGGTGGAGTTTTTCTAGGAGTGTTGACTTCTCTAAGCTCTAGGCTTTCTATTGGAAGTCCAACTCACTCTTCCCTTTCTGTTCTGAAGGTTCTCCGAAGAATCCACTTGGACACTCCTTCCTTCATTAATCCCAGTTGGCGGGGTGCTCTTTAGCCCTGGTACCTGTGCTTCAAGTGGTCTTGGGAGATCCCTGATCTCAATCTCAAGACATACACAAACCCACCTTTTATACCAGCTGGGAGGATAACTCCGCCCCCATTGCCACACCAGCCAATCTGGCCAAATATCAACAAATCCAATCAAACAATCTGCCTGGCTGAAGCACCCAGCTCTTACCTGTGCTTCAGGTGGTCTTGGGAGATACCGGATCTCAAGACTCAGACAAACCCACCTTTTATACCAGCTGGGAGGATAACTCTGCCCCCACAGCCACACCAGCCAATCAGGCCAACGATCAGCAAAGAATGAAATCCAATTAAACAGTCTGCCTGGCTGAAGCACCTGGCTCTTACCTGTGCTTCAGGTGGTCTTGGGAGATCCCCTATCTTTGTGACTTCTGCTCTCCGTCCACACCTTCCATTTTCAGTGCACAGGATACTGGTCTTCACTGCTCTCTTTGTTAGTGTAACTCTGTGGGTGATTTCAACCAGGAAATAGCCACAGTATGTTAGGCTTATAAGAGCTACATGATGACAAAACCAGGTCACATGCCAAAGTGAATGTGGGAAATGTCCTGGTGTCCTGTGTCAAGATGAAGAGTTACAGGCAACCCAAGGATGCTGAGGGAAGGTGACTCAGTTTGCTCTAGCCTGAGAGGTTATTGAATCCCAACTGGCAGCCCTAAACATAACTCTATAGAAGCACTACTGAATGGACTCAGTGCATTCTCTCTCTCTCTCTCTCTCTCTCTCTCTCTCTCTCTCTCTCTCTCTCTCTGTGTATTTATAAACACAGGTATGTATATGTGACAATAAAGTGGTTAAAAGTGTGAGGGCGCACATGGGAGGAGCTCAGGTGCTGGGAGGCAGGAAATGGTGCTCAGAAGGTGCATTTCATGATACTCTAAAAAGTAAAAATTAGAAAAAAAAATAATCCATAGTAGTCATAGTATCATTTCATTTTTTTTCCAGTTACAAGTTTCCTTTTAAATATGTGAATTTCCAGATGCTTTGTGATTTCCTAGGACAGTGTAAATACTAAAAGAATGACTTCAAACACACTTGAAGACACTAGAATTAGGGTTCTGTGTTTTCACTAAGCAACTGGTATTTTACTGTCTAAATGAGTAATACATTCACTTTAATTAATTAGCTAATGGTACAAAGCTTAACTTGTAATCAAGAGGACATGCAGAAAGGAAACCACATATCTTACCATGGTTTTCCTGCCAGAAGCACCTCATGACAAAGCTAGAGTTCTTGGTAGAAACAGTCAGTTGTTTAGTTCCTTAGACTCTTCTTATTTCAGATTTGCAGGACAAGTAATGATAAGCTTTAAGTGACTGAGATATTTCATAGTAACTATTCACTGCATGTTTCAAAGACTCTTTTATTCTTCTGTTAAATTCAGCTTCATGTGAAAAAGCAGGGAGAGGGAATAGGCACAGTGTTGGAGTGGGGATGGTCCCCAACAAGTGAGGCCTTCTGAGTTTGAATTGTCACAGAAAATTCATGTGGGAAAAAATCTTATTCAGAACTGGTTATTAATTTCTGGGGAGCACAGTGTTGGAATGGGGATGGTCCCCAACAAGTGAGGCCTTCTGAGTTTGAATTGTAACAGAAAATTCATGTGGGAAAAATCTTATTCAGAACTGGTTATTAATTTCTGGGGCTATTCTGGAAATTGAAATGTATAAAACTGCTATTTGGAAGCAGTTTATAACATTAAAGTTTTACTATTTTAAACTCGAGTCTAAGGAAGACCAAATTATCAATGCTTGGCAGATACTATAAAGCCTTGCTCAGAGGATTAAGGCTTTAAATAAATACCAGAATATATTAGCAAAGGAATTTTTACTAGTGGCTACCAAAAAATATGCAGAGTATTTTTATAGGAAAAAAAAAATCAGAAGGTAAAAATCACTACTTTGCTCCTAGGAACGAAAGTAAAATGGTAAAAATAATCCAATGGTCATAGTAATAATTTTTTGCTGGTAAAACCATTTTCTTAAAAAGTAGCTGTTGGGCCCCCGAGTGCTTACCACAGGCTATGTTTCTACACTAACTGTATAGAAAGAGGAGGCAGAGCAATCCCACCCCATGTACACCTCAGCCTAGGCCACTGTGCCTGGTCTATATTGTGAATGGGGAGACATGGAGAAAAAAAAAAGTAGCTGTTATAGTCATTATAAATCATCAGTTCCTTCTATAATATCCTTAGTCATCTATTAAAAGGTAACTGTCATCAGTCTGTTGTTTATAATATTTCCCTCTAAAAAGGGTACATAAAAATATCATTTAAAATATTTTTAAAGATTTTATCCTGACATGTTTTTGTATAATGGCTGTGGTGGCCAGAAGAGGGCAGTGGAGCCTCCATGTGTGTGCTGGGAGCTGAACTTCTCCACAAGAGAGTAAATCCTTGTGACTGCTGAACCATCTTTTTGTTGTTGAAGGCTGTTTGAACAAAGCTAGGTGGGTGGTATGACTTATTGAAGCTGAGGCAGGAAGATCATGAGTTGGAGGCCAGCCTTTTCTATATAGCAAGATCATATCAAAACAAAACAACAAAAAAAAATTAAGTAAAATTAAATACATTTTCTCATGTATCTTGTGATACCTTCTGCATGTTTTTATTAAAATATTTCACATAAAATTAAACTTTAAAGCTGTTATTTATACAGTTTATATTTTGGAGAGCTTATTTTGACCTTTTTTTGGGGGGGGGTCTTTTTGAGACAGTGTCTCCCTGTAGCTCCAGCTGTCCTGGAACTCACTCTGTAGACCAGGCTGGCCTTGAACTCACAAAGATCCACCTGCCTCTGCCTCCTGAGAGCTAGGATTAAAGGCGTGCACCACCACTTTTTGACTTTTGTGATTTTATAAGGGTGGGATCAACTCTCCTGTGATTAGTTCTCTAAGTACATTTTATTTATATTTTATTTATTTATTTATTTATTTATTTATTTATTCATTATTATTATTATTTTTTTTTGGTGTTTTTGAGACAGGGTCTCCCTGTAGTCCCAGCTGTCCTGGAACTCTGTAGACCAGGCTGGCCTCGAACTCACAAAGATCCGCCTGCCTCTGCCTCCCGAGTGCTAGGATTAAAGGCGTGCGCCACCACGCCCGGCAATATATTTTAAAACTTGTTAATGAGCAACTTGTCAATGATCTTGAATACAGTATTCATCAGAATTAGTCCTACTTTCTTCAAATTATAATTTTGCTGTCTTTTAGGATTGAAAGAAAAATATAATTAAAAAGTTGCTGTCATTTCATTTTAACTTTGTTTGCAGAATTTTTCTTCATCCTGAGGTGAAAAAAAATTTTATATTCATAGAAACATTTCAGTATTTTCTGTAAATTACTCTGTTTTGGAAGATTTTTTTTTATACAGAATCTTAGCTTAGATGTATTGGATAAGAAAATACTTTGATGCTACATTTGATTTGAAAAATCTTAAACAATTAATTTATTTTGATGCTACATAAAAACTTACCCTAAAACTTTGTAACTTTGAAACAACATTTATTAGCTCAGTGTCTGGGGCAAGTCATCTAGACATAGCTCAGCTGGATCTACTCATAATCCTCCTGTCAGTGTCAGCTGGGTCTGGGATCTCATGTGAAGGGAGGAATCTGCTTTCAGCCTTAGTTGCAGTGTATTGTATTTTCTACTGCAATACACTGCCAAATGAGAGAAGGGAGAGGTTGGGGGGGTGGATCGGGAAGGGGTGGTATAGACAGGAGGAAAAAGGGAGAATGACCATATCAGATGTTAGCACAACTTTTCCATTACAACAGCTATATTAAGTGTGTTTTGTGTTTTCCCCATAGGCGCCTTAGCTGGACCAATTATCGTGGAGCCACAAGTCACAGCAGTATGGGGAAAAAATGTTTCGTTGAAGTGTTTAATCGAAGTAAATGAAACTATAACACAAATTTCATGGGAGAAGATAAATGGCAAAAGTACACAGACTGTTGCAGTTCATCATCCTCAGTATGGATTCTCTGTTCAAGGAGACTATCAGGGAAGAGTCTTATTTAAAAACTACTCTCTTAATGATGCAACAATTACTCTACATAACATTGGCTTCTCCGATTCTGGAAAATATATATGCAAAGCTGTTACATTCCCACTTGGAAATGCCCAGTCCTCTACAACTGTGACTGTGTTAGGTAGGTGTGTTTAAATTGTGTATTTTAGTGATAATGATTAAGATTATAATAGAAGTATTTTTAAGAATTTAAATGGGGGCTGGAGAGATGGCTCAGCTCTTAAGATCACTGGTTTGGTTCTCAGCATCTGCATGGTAGCTCACAAGGGCTAGATTGTCTATAACTCTAGCTTCATGGGATCGATGCCCTCTTCTAGCCTTTGTGGGCATTGTATGCATGGATGCACTTACATAAGTTCAAGCATAAAAAAGAAATCTTAAAGTTGTACACTTCTGTGCTTTTTTAATGAAAGCAAAATCTTTGTCTCTATTGCTATTTAGATTTTAACATTTTTTCACAGTAGCTAACACTTTAATTATAACAACAAATGTCAATTTCAGCTGGTCCTGTTGGCTCATATCTGTATTCTATCTAGCACTTAGGAGGCTAAGGCAGTATTACCATCATAAGTTCCAGACCAGTGGGACCTGTAGAATGAAATCCTGTTTTGTTGTTGTTGTTTGTTTTTAAAGAATCAAGCTGAACTTTTTTTTTAAATTTTTATTTATTATATTATGTGTATGAACATACTGTCTGAATGTAGGTCTGTGCACCCGTGTCGTGTAATGCCGTGGAGGTCAGAAGAGGGTGTCAGATTCCCTTGGAACTGGCGTTACAGATGGTTCTCAGCCGCCATGTGGGTGCTGGGGATCGAACCAGGGTCCTCTGCAAGAGCAGTTGGTGCTCTTAACCGCTAGGCCATCTCTCCAGCCCCCAAGCTGAACTTCTGTAACATTTATTTTAATTACTTTTCCTCAGTTTTAAAAATTTGTCTTTTTAAGTTTTCTAGTGACCTGAACTTGATCTTAGTCTTTTGACATTTTGTGTTTTAATATTTTTGCACTGATTTTTTTTCCTGACGTTATAGATTTGTGTACCTATTTGAATTATTTTCTTAGAACAAGCCTATTAGAATTATGGTAACTGCTTGAAGTAGTATTTTAGGAGAGTAGCAGTAGCTGACATGACTACTCAGCTTCTCCTCCAAAAAAAAAATCATTGCTCACCTAAAGGAGCCCACAGCATTCCTTAACATCAGTAGGAATTCCTTAGTAAGATAAAGGAATGGTGACCTGGGTTTGAAAAAATATTTTGTAGAAAACGTGGTTGAGTGAACATGAAAAAAAAAAAAAAAAAGAAAACGTGGTTGAATTAGTCCTTAAAGAATGAACAGTTTGGGTTAGAAAAAAATGAAAGAAAATTAGGGGAACATTACTCTGGGATTGACAGTGAGCCCAAGCCTAAGAGGTAGGAGACAATGTTCTTTAAGCAAAGTTTCCTTATTCTTGACTATTAATTTTGGGGGATCCTTAATTCTTTTTGCTGGGAACTGTCCTATTCTTTGTAGATGTTTTGCAGAACTATGGACTCATTAAATGCTAGCAACATTTCCTCATGTGACTGCTGAGAACCTGTCACCAGCCAAGTGTCCTCTTGGGAAGAATTGGGTTATAGAGGAACCAAGGTGGTTGAAGTAGAACATTGAAAATGTAATTTGTCAGTTGATGAAATAATCTGTATAAAGTATAAGTATTTGCAAGTCTAGAAAGTTGGTGCCTATGAAAAATCACTGAAATGTTAGGATGAATAGTTTTCTATCTCTATAAATGTAAACTTAGGTTTTTGTATGTGACTGTGCTGATTCTCCTTTCCTCTTCTGCTCCCAGACCTTTACTTTTTAAAGTTTAGTTCATAGACTATCAGAATTGGTATCACTTTAGAGTATATTAGAGAGTGTGAAGCTCCTCTAAGGGTCACCTTAAGATCTAGCAAGATCTTCCTATAATTTGTGACACAGCACTGTGACTACATTCTCAACTGACTTTTAGAGGGATGCCTAATGTGTAGTAGACCTCCTTAGAGAATAATGTAGAAACTGTGACTTCTGTTAAATCATAATGCCTTAGCTACAGGGACCAAAAAAAAGACTTGAAATTAATCTTCTGATTTCTGCTGCTTGAATGAAGATGGACACTACTGTTCTTACAAAGAAATAATTAACTGGTTTTTCTAACTGCTGTATGTAAGAAACAAAGGAAGCTTGAAGAGTAATAGATTTTAACAGTTGGTGAGCAAGTACATTGTTATTAATTAAATGGACATGTTGGAATGAAAAAAATAGCTGTTGGGAGGCTCAGATGATAAATTCAACATTAGGTTGTACAGTTTGAAGAAAGACATAAGTGAAAATCCCAAGCTAGTAGTTAGAAATGGAGGGTTGAGCCTTGAAGTAAAATTGGAGCATGTGTGGGATCATTTGGGTAAATATTACAAGGCAGCTTTAAAGGAGATGTAAAAAGTAACCATAGTAGAACAGACATAGGAAGAAAAGTAGATGGAGTTCAACTCAGAACAGATTGACTTCCTCTCCATAGTGGAAATTAAACTTACATGAAATAACTTCTGTTACCTTCTAAAGGCAGTACACAGCTAATGTTCAAAGTGCATTGCCCATAAGTGAATTCATTTGTTTAAACATTTTTAAATATTGAGTCTAAGATTATGTGATCCTTGATATTAGAGCTTCATTGGAGTAGTTGAAGCAAAACTAAATTCAGGGACTATAACAAAACGCTTCAGAAAAATTCAGTAATAAATACTCCACATTAGGAAAGTTGTTACATTAATTGGTTGCTTCTTACATTATGAAAGAGCATATTATTAGTACTTGAAAAAAATTAGCCACAAAATCAGGCATACAATGATTACATCTATATAAAAGCTAGAAAGAGAAAAAGGATAGAAATGGAAGACTGCTTTAACATATTACAGTTGTAGATAATTTTGTTTTCTCAGTTTTCAGTAATATTATTTTCATGATTAAAACCAGATTACTTCCTTTACTGAACATAATGGCATATCATCCTGAGTTTAGTTAACCCTTTGGGGAAAAAAAAGAAAAGACAAATACTAACAGTTTTAAGTGTTTGGATAATAGTCCAAGCCAGACTGTGATCCCTGAAAAGAGAGCAGTATTCCAGATGAGCCCTTAAAATATCTTAGATGCTCCAGGAAGGGGTGTGGAGAGGAGAGAAACAATGATGCTACCTGGAGTAGCATCTGAAGGGGTCCAAGGAGGCATGATGCTCAACAGAGAAGGGTACCTACAGAGAAGCTAACTGAAATGACAAAACTAACTTCAGAAGACCAATAAAATCAGTACCCAAGAGATTGTTTCTTTAGTGCAGTTGAGAATCATCTTTAAATATGTAAGTTATTCAAAGAGAAAGGAAAGCTTTAATGGCTGTATAAATTATTCAGTCCAACTCTTCAACTGAGGAGTTTGAAACCTCAGAGTACTATAATGAAGAATATAACTGGTTTAAAATTTGAAGAAAGTGAAAATACAGAAATTAATTTGTCACCAAATGCTGTATTCAACCTGAAGATACTGGATAATTTGGAAGAAACATTTTAGCTGCTCGGATGGGGTTTTGAGAGCCAATAGGAGCAAGAGATCACTTCTTGGCCAAGATCAGCTGAAAATATGAAAGACAAATGTGTGCAGCTGTGTTAAATCTGGGGAGTCTGTTTAAGTTAAAGATTTGCATTCTCAGAATAGTAATAAACTAAAATTAAATCTTGAAAATTCATAGAGCTAATTTATATCATATAAGTAAACTGAACTTGAGAAAGGTTTGGCCTGTTTAGCATTTATAGGAGCTTGTCATAAAGAAAAAAAAGTTTTTTTTTTTTTTTTTTTTGAAGGAAAGCATCTTTAGTCTCAAAAGTATTTCTACACTAAGAATGTGAATAGAGCTGGGCCTGGTCATGCAGGCCTTTAATCCCAGCACTTGGGAGGCAGAGGGAGGGGGATCTCTATGAGTTCAAGGCCAGCCTGGTCTACATAGAGAGGTCAGGACAGCTCAGTCTAGTGAATCCCTGTCTCAAAATGACCAAAAAAGAAAAAAAAAAAAAAGGAATAGAAGCCTGTCTTCTTTTGAGTACAAGGGCAAGAAGTAATGAAGGTCCAATAGTCAACATCCAGTAAAAATATGACAACAAATCTGTAGCTAAGGATGTGGTTCAGTTTGTAGAGTGCTTGCCTAATAGGCAGAAAGCCTTGGGTTTGATTCCCATCATCATGTGAACTGGTTGTAACATGATTGCACATTTTTGTAATCCTATTAACCTGGAGGTAGGAGTATTTGGAGCTCAGGAAAGTACATACTGAGTTTGAAGCCAGCATGGGATACATGATCCCTGAATAATCAAAATGGACATGCAAAGACATAGGATTTTGGAATTACCAGACATAGACTTTTAAACAACATTGCTTGTAACTTTTAGGGATCTATACATCAATCTATAAAATTTTTGCAGAGGATAATAAAAATTATGTATAGTTGGTATCAAAGTAGAGAAATACAGTATTTGTATATAAGTGGTTAACTGTCAAGAGTAAATAAAAAATAACTTTCAGTATGTTTGAATTAGCTTTTCCTAAAAGGATAGGAGAATATAACTCGATGATACAGAGCATGTCTAGCATGCACAGGTTCTTGGATGAGTCCCATCCCATGCAGCCCAAGACAGAAATAAAAACACAGAAAGGTATAAAGGCAAGCCTGAAACTAGAAGTATTGGTACTACATATATTTTAAAAGGACTGTTTTCCCAAAATTATTTTGAAATTCTACACATAAGAAAAAAAAATTACCACCTCATTTCAGTATATATTTAGCAACAAAAGAAAGTGAAAATAACCCTAAAATATATTAGATGCTCTCTACCTTCATTCATAATCTGAGAAACTTAAATCTTTTTTTTTTTGTCTTTTCAAGACAGGGTCGAGAAACTTAAATCTTAATGAGTTGTAAATACATTATATATGAGAGTAACAAATTCTGAGAAGTCTAATACCATCAGCTGATGCATATGTTAGAATATTGCAAGTAAATTGGCATGTCTAGTATTTGGGACAAACTAAAGAAACCTGTACAAATTTATCAAGATATATGAATATGAATGTTATAGAACTGTTCAGAAAAAAAAGGAAATACCACCGATATTCACCAATAAATAAAATATATGATAATTAAAACAGTTCCATGTGGATCTCAGTCATCCAGAAAATGAGCAGAAGGTGAATTCAAAAATAATAAAACTAGCTGGACATAGTGTCATATACTTTTATTCCCAGCACTCAGGAGGCAGAATCCTGCCATGGGAGGATTGCTGTGGGAATTAGGTCAGCCTGGGCTACAAATGAATTTCCAGGCCCACTGGGGCTACAGAAATATCCTGTCAAAAACAAAAACAATAAAACTAAATGCTCTATTATGAATGAATCTACTAAATGCAAAGTTAAGTCAGACAAGCTGTATAGTTAATATAAGCTGTTTCTGTTCTTCCATAGTTCAGGGACTACTTTGGTAGACCCTGAAGCTACCAAAGTTTAGTTTTGCATTTCTTGCTTATAATGAGAAAATTATTAAAAATTTATCAAGTTAATGCTATGGTTTCACATTAAAGTAGACGGTAAGATCAAGGAGATACACAAAAGGACTTGAGCTTGACCTTGAGCTGATAAGTGTTCTTTGTTAAGATCATGGTATTTACATGGATATTTGCTATAAAATTATTCACTACATGTGTTTCTTTTACTTTTCCTTTGTTTTCTAATGAGGACCTGATTGAGAAGAATATTATAACAGTTTTTTTTTTTTTTTTTCTTTTGTCTTTTCTGAAAGACAAAGGTCCTCCCCGGAGCCTCAGGCTGTCCTGGAACTCACTCTGTAGACCAGGCTGGCCTTGAACTCACAAAGATCCGCCTGCCTCTGCCTCCCGAGTGCTAGGATTAAAGGCGTGCGCCACCACGCCCGGCTTATAATAGTTTTTACAAAAAATAAAAATTGGTAAAAAATAGGTATAAATCAAAGACCATGGCAAAACAAGTAACGTATTTAAAAGGTATTTGTTTTAAATCTTTTGCTGTAGAATGAAGTAGTATATATAATAGAATATTTTCCCTTCTAATGTCTTTAATATTGTAAAAGATTAATTTTCCTTTAAAATTAGTGTCTTTAATCTTATAAAGGAAATTATGATCAAGTCAGTTTTTGAGCCTTTTTTGTTAATTGGGAGAAAGTTCATCTTATAATATGATACTGTATTAGACAGACCTGTCTTTGTGATGGTTAATTTAAAATTTGGCCTCATTTGCCTAGTACATGATATTTTTATTCCAAGAATGCAGTTGATATTGGCATACCTGAAATGTATGTGCATGATTTTATTTGCATTTATCCCTAAGATGATGGAATATGTCTAGCTGTGGCTTGAACAGGTATAAATATTTTCTTAACTGAAATATAATTTCTTTTTAAATTTAAACAGTTGAACCCACTGTGAGCCTGATAAAAGGTCCAGATTCTTTAATTGATGGAGGAAATGAAACAGTTGCAGCTATTTGTATAGCAGCCACTGGAAAACCAGTTGCACGTATTGACTGGGAAGGTGATCTTGGTGAAATGGAATCTACTACAACCTCTTTTCCAAATGAAACAGCAACAATTATCAGCCAATACAAGCTGTTTCCAACCAGATTTGCTAGAGGAAGGCGGATTACTTGTGTTGTAAAACATCCAGCCTTAGAAAAGGACATTCGATACTCTTTCATATTAGATATACAGTGTAAGTAAACTCAGCATTTTGCTTTCTTCCTTTGACCTTTTAAACAAATTATTAAAATTATTAAGTTTTGATACTTAGCATGCAGATATTCCTATTGCTTTTGTTTGGTTTACTTTGTCTTTACTTTTGTTCCTATTTTCATTTAATCAGAGTATTTTTTTAATCAAGAAACATACACAAATGAATTTAAAAATTACTCAATTTAAGACTATTTAACATTTTAATGTTGTCCTTTTAAGACTGTAGAGATAGTCTACCTTATGTGACCTAAGCTGGGTGCGGTGGCGCACGCCTTTATTCCTAGCACTTGGGAGGCAGAGGCAGGCGGATCTTTGTGAGTACAAGGCCAGCCTGGTCTACAGAGCGAGTTCCGGGACAGCTGGAGCTACAGGGAGACCCTGTCTTCGAAAAAAAACAAAAACAAAACCAAAAACAAAACAAAAAAGAGAAAATGACCTAAAAGATAAAATAATTGCATTTTACTTAATTTGAGCTGCTGTTCATTTCCAGGGATCTTAACTCATGTTTTGGGGGTTTTTGTTTGTTTGTTTTTTGTCTTTTCAAGACAGGGTCTCACTGTAGCCCCAGCTGTCCTGGAACTTGCTCTGTAGACCAGGGTGGCCTTGAACTCACAAAGATCCGCCTGCCTCTGCCTCCTGAGTGCTACGATTATATGATTATAGATGTGCACCACCATCCCTGGCTTAACTCGTGTTTTTCAGTAAAAATCTTACTTTCCATTTGTGTTTTAGGTAGTTTGAAAATCTTTCTTCAACATTATTTATAAATAATATTTATAAATATTATAAAGAATATTTTAATATTCTTATATAGTTAAAATTATTTTGAAAGTGTCATTGGGATAGTAACAACTATAGACAGGATTCAAAGCTTCCTACTTTGTACTTAAAAATCTTTTTTTTTTTTAATTTTTTAATTTATTATTTTTTATGTGTATGAGTGTGCTGTCTGCGTGTAGGTCGGTGCACCCGTGTCATGCAATGCCAGGGAGGTCAGAAGACGGCGTAGGATTCCCCTGGAACTGGAGTTAAAGACGGTTCTCAGCCACCATGTGGGTGCTAGGAATCAAACCCAGGTCCTCTGCAAGAGCAGTTGGCGCTCCTAACCACTGAGCCATCTCTCCAGCCCTGTACTTAAAATCTTTAAGGGTTCTCTCCCATATGAATTTATATATTCATGTTTCTATATTTTACTTTTCAATAGTTTCTCATTTTTTTTGGTATACTGAATTGTTTACATTTGAGTAAAAAGAAAGGTGGATGCTTATATCTTGTAGCAAGGACAATTGAAATTAGTAACACTGAAGATATGATTACCACAAGTGTTCGAGGTCTGCTTTCATTTCCATATATGCAGAGATTGAACCTACTTCAATGCTTGGGAATTTAGATTATTACATACTCTGTAAGACCTACAATGGTTTCTAAAGCTAATTCCAAGTATCTTTTCCAACATTTAGAATTAAACTTGAGAATCAGTTGTACAAATGTTGTCACCATTACATCTTTGAATGATGATATATCTTTTCTAATTTTTTTCTTTGCATTTATTTAAATATAAATCTTGATAATTGTTTTTCTTTTATTACTTTCTCCTAAAATGTTCTTAGATTGCACATGACTTCAAAGTTTGGAGGCATTCTTCAGCAATACTTTAGGGAGACTATTCTGTCTTTAAAATGAAATTAAACTCATAGATCACTGGACAATTCTTTTAGCAACTAATTTTTTTTCAGAAATTATTATGATTATAAGTTACAAAAGCTTGAACTAATTCTTAGTTTTTATGAGGCAGGCATTTTAAAAAATTACTAATGTAGTTGTACCTTAACAAAACTTTTTTATTGTTATTAAACTTTTTCCATATATCATACATCATTTCTCAATCGAATTTAGAGTCACTTCCCTTTCCATGTCTCCCACCCCACCTGAGTTCCTGCACTCTGCCATACATGTCTCGCATCTTTTTCTGAGTCTTCTCAGAGTTTTTCTTTTTTCCAGTTCTTTTGTTGTTGTTCTCTCTAACTTGTATTGCTTCAATATATGTATAATAATAGTTTTATATATATATATATGCATACATACATAAACATATCACCTGAATTGGAGGATTTTTTTTTTGCACCTTAGCAAAATTCTAAAGGCTTTGTAATATTTGACTTCACTGACAGAGTTAAAGATTGTTGGTTTCTTTCGATCCTCTCATTAATCCTAGTGCTAGTTCCTTTTTAAAAAATGAAAAGTGGTTTCTATACCACATGTAAGAAAGCTTCCTTAAGGAACCTTTCATGACCTTTCCTCAGGGGTAGATAGAACTTACTTGTTTCATTCCATTTTAACCCTTACAGTAAGTTTTAGCTAAATATTTAAAGGTGTAATTTCCTTCCTTCCTTCCTTCTTTTTTTTTTTTTTTATTTTATGTTTTTCTTTTTAAGACAGGGTCTACCTTTAGTCCCAGCTGGTCTGGAGCTCGCTATGTACACAGGCTGGCCTTGAATTCACAGAGATCCCCCTGCCTCTGCCTCCCCAGTGCTGGGATTAAAGCCGTGCGCCACCATGCCCAGCATGCTCTCTATTTTTATTAAGATTATTTATTAAAAGTTTGCTTTATTACCTAGATAATTTACTATACTTCTGTATAGTCTTAAAAAAGTATGTGTCACCAGTCCCAGAAAAACAAACAACAAATGGTATCCCTCATCTGTGGATTACCTAATTGTATGGCAAACTGAGCAAGCAATATCAATGTGATCTGAAAACAACTGTGCTCTTATATTGTGAATCCCTTAAAAAAAAGTCACATCTTCACATGGGAGTTAATCATAATAGAGAAATTTTATATTCCTTGGCTTGATACCTCTTATAAGGTATTTTATTTTAAGTTAAAAATCATTTTAAAGAAAGTTTTACAAAGTGGCTTGATACTAAAATAGTGTGGTATCACTCTACTACACATGGAGGTAGACACAGGAACCTTGTCCATTGGATTACAGGGGAAAGGGAAGACGCAAAGCAGCTGCCAGCAGCTGTCTTCAACCTTGGGGCCAAAGGCTGACAACCTTTTCACTGCCCACCTGTCTCATCTAACATCTACACGAGGCAATGCCCTATCGGCACTCCCAGATCCTTCAGGCTACTGCCTGATAGGCGCTCTACAGCCTGATGCCAGACTGTTGCCTGATAGGTGCTCTACAGTCATTATAATGCCAGACTTTTGCTTGATAGGTGCCCTACAGTCTAATTCCCATCCGGGCACTCACCACACATCACAGCTGGCAATCTGGTAAGTCTCCTTCCAGCCCCACACCAGATTCCCAGGTTGGTGGTCTGATGGACTGCAGTTCAACCCACTGGCCACGACTACACAAGCCTGATGGGTTTACATGCACAAAATAACGTCCAGAGTCCCTGTCTGGTGGTAAGAAGGACTTCTCTTTTTATTCACAGCATTCCGTTTTTATACCCAGAGTGACATCATATCTCAGGGCCTGGTTTCAGACCTGGTGCCTCATGTTCTATAGCATCACGAGTACTTGTCAATGCCTTTCCGACAAGCACAAAGGAATCCACAGGTGGCTTCCATTTTTCCCTACAAAATAGTACTTAAATTACTTAAGTTCCATAATGTGTTGATTTTTGTACATACGTCACTACATATTTTATAGTAAGGGTTACATATTTTTGCTTTTGTTAATTATAGGTTTATGAATATTCTTACCATTTTAGCATCCCTGATAAGTAGAATCATGGGTGATTATGATTATCTGGTGTCTGGGTACTCATTGTGTATTCATTCTCTTAGTCAACTACTATTTATAGTCTTCCCCAGTGATTATGTTGAGAATAAGGGGAAATAATTTTCTTTCTTTTTTTTCTTTTTCTGCTATTTTTTTATTGAGCATTTGTACATCTCCTACAATGGTTCCCAATCACTCAGTCCTACCCCATGCCCAGCCTCATCAGAACTCATGCATTACAACATCTAAGCTAAGCCCTATCCAGTCAAGCTCTTGAACCCAGATCTCCTTCTGTGATAATTTCCATTCTTATGAAGTTTAATGTTCCATTAATGTTTTATTTCATATTTCATTTACTCTTAACAAATAATGATTGTATTCTGCATGTATTGATTTTATAGATGCTCCTGAAGTTTCAGTAACAGGATATGATGGAAATTGGTTTGTGGGAAGAAAAGGTGTTAATCTCAAGTGCAATGCTGATGCAAATCCTCCACCCTTCAAGTCTGTGTGGACTAGGTAACAGAGTTAAAGTTAAACTTACAAAGTCCAATTGTTTAAAAGTGAATAAAGTATTCTTAGTTGTATATTTAAGGTTTATAATCTTAAAAAATAACTATGTGATAAACATAAAGATATTTAAAAATTTTTTATCTTTACTTATTTTTTATGTGTATGAATGTACTATCTGCATGTAGGTCTGTGCACCCATGTTATGCAATGCCACGGAGGTAAGAAGAGGGTGTCAGATTCCCCTGGAACTGAAGTTCTCTTGGAATTGGAGTTACAGACGGTTCTCAGCCGCCATGTGGGTGCTGGGGATCAAACCCGGGTCTTCTGCAAGAGCGTCGGGGCTCTTAACCGCTAGGCCATCTCTCCAGCCCAAACATAAAGATTTTAAAAAAAGAAATAAAAAGGTTTCTAAGAATTTTTCTGCCCTGGGGCTAGAGAGATGGCTCAGCGCTTGAGAGCACCAACTGCTCTTTCAGAGGACCCAGGTTCAGTTCCCAGGACCCATATGGCAGCTAAGGACTATCTTTAAGCCGGGTGTGGTGGCGCTTGCCTTTAGAAAAAAAAAAAAAAAAAAAGAATTTTTCTGCCTTATCCCTTCTTACTATCCTGTCCCCTTCTTTCTGTTTTTTACTGGCAAGTGTGACAGAGATTTTTAGCTTTTTTTATTCCTGGTACTTACTGGTCTAGGTCTTGTTTGACTTACTTTTTAAAAAAAATTGCTCACTTATTAGGTGATAAGAGAGTTAATTTTATGCCCCCACTTATCTGCAAAAATACTATATACATTCTTACTCTTTATTTTCTGAAGGAAATGACTTTTGATTGAACTTTGTACTTAGTATTTGCTTCTATGGCAGGTAATTATTAAGAGCTAAGCGGAATACCAAGAGTCTACTTTCTTTTGTCTGTAGCTTTTTCTTTCCCTGTGGTAATAATTTTGTTTCCTTGTGTAGTTTCTCATCTACATTTCTTTAATTCTCTATCTCTAAACTGTTAGACAATTATACTAAGATTTTCATTAAGAATGCTTTTTGTTTACTCTTAATGTACATTTATTGTAAATAACTATCCTGTCTGGTCTGATTTTTCAGTCAGGGTTTTTTGAGTTAAGGCTTATTATGTCATATTAGTGTCCCCAAACTTTCCTCTGTGTAAGTTCATCCACTGAGGTCTAATCTATCCAGAATCTCCTGCTTTACAAAGATCAGCTCTTCCTCACCCAACAGTAATCAGCGGTCACTATTTCTTCAGCTAAGATTGAGGTGTGCTCCTGCCCATTTACTCAGTTCTGTGCTGGGCTTTTTTCTGCATGAGTTTGCATGGATCTTGTGCATGTTGACACCGTTGCTGTAGGTTCATATGACCAAGGTCCCAGGAAATTATAGGATTCTATTTCCATATGGTCACGTATCTACTCCCTAGCTCTAAAAATCTGTCCACACCTCTTGGGTCCCTCAGCCCTGGGTGGGTAGAATTTAATATGAGATACCTGTTCAAGGACCCACACTCTGAAGACTTCTAACCTCCATGCTTTGGCCATTTGTGACCTTTTGTGTTCTTGACTCTCTGTTGCATGTTAATGAGAGTTGAGAGAGAGATGCATTACTGTGCTCTTTACCCCTTGTTCTATGTCACATGAGCCATAGGTGTAGAGGTTGCATTGTAGATGTGCCACTTAGGCTTAGGCAATTCATAGACGGTGTCTATGTGTATGACCAGTTATGGTACTCTGTCCAATAGTCTCCATCTGGTGCAAAAGAAGCTTCTTTGATGTGTGGTTACTGGGATACTTGACTGTAAATATAAGGGTATTTTGCACTTAATAAGATGTTACATTAGTCTAGGGATGTGAAAGCCTTAAGGATTTCTCTCCAGCTGTGTATTTGGTTATGTTTAGGTTACTACACATGAGAATCCTTCCATTGAGTGGGCTTTAAATCTAATTAGGTAGCCATTGATTGCTCACAAATAAAAGTGCCACTACTGTACCAATGTCATGCTGTGCTGGTGGTCATTTATGTAGTTACCTAGTCTCGATTGATCTTCTACCTTAGCAGCTTGCATAGTGTTCTCCAAAGCTACGAGAGCTGGCCTTCAGGAGAGGTGGCTTTCACGTCAGTCCCAGCTCCATTGCTCCAAATGTGAAGTATGTCCTGCTTACTTTCAAGTTCTGGGAGTCAGTCAAGGGCTATGGCAATAGCCTGGGTAATTTTGGGAGTCTCTTGGACTACCCTGGCCAACAACTCAACGGAAGGTTTCTCCTGTCTTGAACTGTTTCTTGTTTTATAGCCTTCAGCTTTGTGTACATGGATTCATGGAGAGATACTATATGTGTAATTTGTCATTGTTTTTTTTTATGTTCTCTTTTTTCTTTTTTTATATTTTATTTTTTATGTGTATGAATGTACTGTCTGCATGCAGGTTTGTGCACCTGTGTTGTGCAATGCCTTGGAGGTCAGAAGAGGGTGTTGGATTCCCCTGGAACTGGAGTTAAAGACACTTCTCAGCAGCCATGTGGGTGCTGGGGATTGAACCTGGGTCCTCTGCAAGAGCAGTCAGCGCTCTTAACTGCTAGGCCATCTCTCCAGCCCCGTCATTAGGTTTTTAGACTAATATGATTCTCTGTTTGTTTTTGTTTTTGTTTTTTTATTACTAGCTCAGCATTATTTATCTCTCCTATCTCTTCCTGTCTAACCCTTTCCCCTTGCCTTTCACATTTAAAGTGTCCCTATTTTCCTAGAATACTTTGTTTATAACAGTTTTCACAGACTTACTAATTTTGAAAGTTTCCAAAGTCACCTTTTCATTCCCTTGCTTCTTAGTGGAATCATTTTGTATTATATATTTATGCAGTATCTTTTTCTCAGAGCTGATTGCCAGCTTGACTAGACTGAGAAGTGCTTAGTAGATTACTAAAGCATACCTTTGGGTGTGTCTTTGAAGTTATTTCCAGAAAAGGATTAACCCAGGAAAGAAGACAATATGCCTAAAATTTCCCTTAGCCTGGGAGCCTGGATGAAATAAAAGAGGTAAAAGGAGAGGAAGCCAGCTGGGATGGATCTCCTATCTCCATGCTTTCTTGCTGCTGTGGTGTGAGCTGTTCTGTTTTGCCATATAATCCTTCCCATAAAGTTGTTCCTTAGATATTGGTTTCCAGTGGTGAAAAGCTGACTGGTCCAGAAAGTTGGAAGCGGAAATATGAGGTTGTTCTTACAACCAAACCTGATAATGTAATTCTTGAGTATTTGGAAATGGATTGTGAGAGGAATTTTAGAATTTGGAGAAGCTACCTAGAGGGAGAGTAGGCTGCTGTAAGCAGAACTTAAACTGGTTGATTCTGATGGGAGATGAAAGTCAGAATGCTAATAAGAATGTGGGCAATAGAGATTGGCTTGTGCAGTTTCAGATACGACCAAAAACTATTGGGAATTGGATTAGAGTTCATTCATGACAGACCTGACAGAACTTTTCTGCACTTTGCCTGTGGGCTGAGAGTCATTTGAAAGACTCCTTGCAAGAACACCTCCAAGGCTCTCTGCATGCATAGATAGAGCTTTGTCGAAGTTGTTTCCTCTGGATTCATTTCACTCTACTCAGCTGCCCAAGATGCCATCTTCCAGGGGTGCCCAGTTTTACTTAAGCAGGTAGCAGATCTTGGTGTGAACCACTTGACACTGGTTTTCCTTGCTGGCAAAATATGACCTGCTAGGCCATGGAGGTGTTCTGTAGTGAGTCAAAGTCCAAACTTTATTATGTCCTTTGAACCAAATATACCTCCTAGAAGCAAGTCTTCAGCCTGAAATAGGCCTTTTTAATCTTGACAATATTCACATTTGAGACAAAGTAATTGTTTTGTATGGGTGATAGATAATTCTATGAATTAATAGTATATGAACAGCATTCTATTTCTGTACCCTATAGAATTAAGTTATAGCAACCACTTCCCAATGTGAAAATCCAGTGTCCCCCAAAGACAAAAATCACTCTGAGTTTAGAAGTACTTACCTAAAACATATTTTTCTCCATCTGTTTCCGTACTCTAAACATTTGTTGAATCATCTTTTCCGTCGAGTTCTGTGTCCTGTACCTTCTCTTAGGTTTTCTTTTCTCCTTATAATGTTTTATTTTTTTATGAGTAAGTCTGCAAACATAAACATGAGGCATGCAAAGTACTGAAAGCCAGATAATGAATGTTCTAAAATTTTTATAACATAGCCTTTTGGCTCAGGAGCATATGTGGATTTGATTTGATGGATTTTAAATAATGCTAATTTTTATTATAAAAGATTAAAATTTTTAAAGAATTAAAAAGACTGGAATTTTTGTAATATGATTACAATATAATTTTTTATAAAATTTATAAATTACAAATTTGATGTTAGTTACAGAGATTATTTTTGAGGATGTAGTTCATATAATAACCATTCTTCTAGAAAGAGTTCAGCTCTTAGAAACCAATGCTTGTAAAAAATTTTTTATATAAAAACTTCTTATGAATGTTGGGCATTATTTAACTATTTAAAAGCATTTTTCTTATATATCAGTGCCAAAATTAAGGGTTTAGCATTACTGATCTGAAAATCCACAGTCAACTGGGCTCCAAAATTTTTAGTGACTTTTAACCAGTAACGTCTGTGTGAATGGTACACAATCAAAACAAAGAAAACAGCCTGGCGTGGCGCATTCCTTTAATCCCAGCACTTGGGAGGCAGAGGCAGGTGGATCTCTGTGAGTTCAAGGCCAGACTGGTCAACATAGTGAGTCCCAGTACAGTTGGGGCTACAGGGAGACCCTGTCGCAAAAAGACCAAAAAACAAAAACAAAAACAAAATCTGTACTCATAAGTTCAAGAGCTTTTACTGGCTGTTTTCCACCTAAAAAACAAATCATGCTGCCTATTTTTCAGTATTCACCTACTTTTTCTATCATTTTATTATTCTTTGCTTTTATTCCATTTCTAATGAGTTGATGAACTCCCACTCTATAGTTTCATCATTGAAGGTCTGTATCAGGTTGTACCTACTTCAACAGCACACCAACAGAATAGAGACAACAGTAGATAATAAATGACCAAATGACTGAAGTTTTTAAATTTTCCTTAGTCTAAACTATAGTGGCTTAATACTTTGACTTTCTTTGTTTTTATTCTTATATTTTACAGAGATGTAACTCATTTAGTTTAAAAGTTTCAAATTGAACACTAGTTTGATATTTATTTTATTAGGTTGAGAAAATTATTTCCTTTGCAGTAAATGGCTTTCATGTTCTTATAATAAGAATTAGATGGCTTACTACAATGGTAAGACAAATATGGTACCTTTTAGCAAAATTAGCACAGTATAGTCACTGTCTACAATGAGTTACTATTTTGGTTTGTTTGTTTGAGGCAGTGTCTTATGATGTAGCCCTGGCTTGTCTCCAAGTGAATATACTTGCCTTCGCTTGCTAAGTAGTAGGATTATGGCATGTGCCACTATGCTTAGATTAGAAAGTTATTCTAGCTAATAAATGGTGCTTTAGTTTCTTTCTAACGGATAAGTATAAATAAAATTATTTTATAAGTAGGTCCTTATTGGCATTTTAGAAACTGTTTATATTGAGTGAAATAGAGGTCTTTGCTACTATTAAGGTATATTCTGTAATTATATATGATGCCAAAGCATTTTAATGTATTTCAGTGTTTTCACTTAATTTATAGGTACATTATTTGTATATTGATAATTCCCTGAGAATTTTAGCTTTTTAGATTTGTCATCAAGAAAGAACTTCTAGTTTTCTGGATGTGATACTTAAATATTTTTCTGTATTCATCTCCATTCATTGACGATAGAATCTCCTCTGATTATGCCTGAGCATATTATTTGTAGATATACAGTGGCTGTACTAGTTTATACTTCTAACAACACTGAAGAAAGGTTTTTCTTTCCCTACATCCTTCCCAACATTTGTCATTTGGTTTCTTTGTAATAGCCATTCTGAGTGGGTTGAAAGGGAATCTCAGAGCAACCTTAATTTGCATTTTTCTAATGTCAA
The DNA here is from genome assembly GCA_009823505.1 of Rhizomys pruinosus. Taxonomy (NCBI): domain Eukaryota; kingdom Metazoa; phylum Chordata; class Mammalia; order Rodentia; family Spalacidae; genus Rhizomys; species Rhizomys pruinosus. The sequence continues at coordinate 1,145,017 of VZQC01010664.1, read as the reverse complement.
ATGGTGTTAAACACTTTAAAAATGTTTATTAGCCATTTGTCTTTCTTCGTTTCATCATTCTATGTTCAAGTTGTTTCAGTTTCATTTCTAGATATTTATAAGGCAACTTGACACCATGACAAGTTAGCTTAGTAATAGTAATAAGTACCTGTCCAGGGCCTTTGTCCTTCTTAGGTATGGGTTTTAAAAATGAGGTATTCAGGGCTGGAAAGATGGCCTAGCGGTTAAGAGCGCCAACCGCTCTTGCAGAGGACCCGGGTTCGATCCCCAGCACCCACATGGCGGCCGAGAGCCGTCTGAAACTCCAATTCCAGGAGAGCTCCAGTTCCAGGGGAGTCCGACACCCTCTTCTGACCTCCGCGGCGTTGCACGTCACGGTGCACAGACTTGCATGCAGACAATACATTCATACACATATGGAAATAAATAAAATTAAAAAAAAATAAATAAATAAAAATGAGGTATTCAGTGTCAGGAATGAACTTCCTCTTGTGGAGGTGACCTCGTATCCTGTTAGTGGTTGTTGACTTCCATGACACATGCCCACTGTTGCACCTGTGGGCACTTCTTGTCTGCCAGGTTGGTAAGACTAGTGATGTCCTTTCTCCTCCAACACCTTTTAGCACTATGAAAGCAGGCCGGAAGTTTCTAGTTCAGTTCCAGCTTGGTTTCTCTGTATCTTGCAGTCAAGATGTGTGGTGTCTTTGGCAATATGGTATTATCTAGTTCTCCTGTGCAATCAAGAGGAATAGCAAAAGCCTATAGTGTTTGGGGGCCTCTGGGACCTTGCTGACTTTTCTCATAAGGTGGTATCTCATACCTGACACTGGGATTTTTGTTTAATAACTGATAGTTTTTAGGAGGCACATTGTCCAGCCCTGTAGGATATCTCCTTACTAACTCAGTGTCTCTCTTGTTTTAGCTTACAGATTAATAGTTCTCCATAGGGCTTTTCCATAAACTCTTCAATTAGGTTAATCCTCTCTTGTCCCCTCAATTGCCTCCATCTCCCCTACACCAATCTGCTTACACTTTACATCTCTGTTTTCATATCAGCTATATTCTGAAATTCCTCCTCCCTTAAGGGATCCTTTACCCCAGTAGCTCTGTTCTTTTCTGGCTTTTACAGGAAACACAAATCTGAAGACTTAATGCTAGTGTCTACATATGAAAGAAAACATAGATTGCTCTGTCTTTCTGTGCCTGGGTTACCTCATATTTTTTTTTTATAGTTCTATCTATTTACTTGCAGAGTTCATTATTTTTCTCTATAGCTGAATAAAATTTTGTATATATATATTTTTTGTATATATATATATGTTGTATCTATCTTTTTGTGAATAGAACATCATGAATAGGCTGAGCAATATGGCCATAGTAAGATACAGAGTCCTTTGGGAATATGCCCAGGAATCATATAGCTGGTTCATATAATGGCTCTTACTAGGTTTTTGAAGAACTTCCACACTGATTTCCATAGTGGTTATATCAGTTTACATGCCCAGCAAGAGGAAATAAGGGGTCCTCTTTCCCTACATCCTTGGCAGCATTTATTGTCATTTTATTTCTTTGAAAAAATATTTGTTTTTGTTTGTAACTTGCATGGTTATGGGAGTTTATGTGCACCATGTATACCATTTCTTTTCTGTGGAAGCCAGAAAAAAATCATTGGATCCCCTGGAACTGGATTTACAGGTGGTTGTTACCAACTGGAGGGGTGCTGGGAACCAAGCCTGGGTCCTCTAGAAGAGCAGCAGGTGCTTTTAACTAATCCCTCATTTGATTTCTTGATGATGGTCATTCTGGCTGCAATCAGATGGAATCTCAAAGTAATTTTAATTTGCATTTACCCAATGGCTAACAAGGTAAAACACTTAAAAAATGTTTAGTAGTCATGTGTATTTCTTCCTCTTGAGAATTCTGTATCCAGATTGTTCTAGTTTTATCTTTATTGGTATGGTAAAACACTTTAACCAAAAGCAACCTAGTGGGGGAAAAGTGTTCATTCACCTTGTACAGGATACATTCCATCATTGAGGGAAGTCAGAGTGAAATTCAAGAAAGAACTTGAAGCAGAAACCATGAAGAAATGCTGCTTTTTGGCTTCTGCCTTCAGCTGGAAAATAATTTTCTCCCATTTTGCGGAATTTTTTTTTCCCCAGTATACGAACTGTTTAATTTCATGAGGTTCAATTTGTCAGTTGTTAGCCTTGTTTCCTGAGTGACTGGAGTCCTATTTAAGAAGTCCTTTCCTGTGCCGATATCTTCTAGAATATTCTTTTTAATCTAGTAGTTTCAGAGTTTCTCATTGTTATCTTTGAGGCCTTTGATCCATTTGGAATTGGTTTTCTGCAGGGAGAAATACAGAGATTTAGGTTCTCTCTTCAATGGAAGGTGTTGAATATGTATACTTGATTGCTCAATGTGCTAATAAACTGACAATTGAGTCTTATCCCTAAACAGGACATTCCTCTCACCCTCTGCAACTCAGGGAACATCACAGACCAAGTAGGTGGAAAGAATATAAGAGCCATAAGATAGGAAGAAGTGAAATGCTATTTTCTGGGCTAGATGGAACCAATGCCTAATGATCTCACAGTAGCTATGGCCCTGCACTAGGGCCTGCACAAGACTGGTCTTGCCAATGGTCAATCATAGATCAGGAAGGGGCTCACAGGATCCTATTCCCTGTGTTATTGCTGGAACTGGAGGGAAAGGAAGAATTGTCTTCAGTTAGGTAACAACTGATGAGCCCACTAGGCTTCAATGGATAGTTTTAAATCCCTGGTTATACAAAATAGCCCTGGTTAAACTCAGCAAGTCATAAAATGAAACAAAAAGACATGAGGAAAGGGACTTATAGTAAGGAGGCCTAATGGAAGTCACAGTACTTGGAATTTAGTAACTATATTCTGTGTGATATTGTCAAAGAACCAATTTAATAAAAGCTATAAAATATCTTTTTCTCTGCTTCCCTCCCATTCAATAGAATGTTGAATTATCTATAATTACATGGATTAGCTTTCTAAAAGAGTTAATGTAGTAAATGGACTTCATTAAAATGAAAAGTTACATGCTTTCATTTCATTACTAATTTATAGGATATGAATTACTTTACTAGTATCTTAAAAAAATGTATCTTATTTAAAATGTCAATATTTGCTTTTCAAAGCTATTTAAAATAATGTATGCTTTTTAAAATCTAGGTTGGATGGACAGTGGCCTGAGGGCTTATTGGCTTCAGACAATACTCTTCATTTTGTCTATCCACTAACCTTCAATTATTCCGGTGTTTATATCTGTAAAGTGACAAATTCCCTTGGTCAAAGAAGTGACCAAAAGGTCATCTACATTTCAGGTAAGCTACTGCTACTTCCAAGCTGGGTTACTTAAAATAGTCCTATAACAACTATTACGATGTACTACAATGCAGTAATTTACACTTACAGCAGTTTAGATTGGTCAACAAAGTTTAAAAAATAATTTAAGAGGGATGTGGTCAAATAACCCCATCTGAAATATATATGTAAAGTGGCAGTTCTTTAAAGAAATGCCAAAATATATATGCAGTGAATTCTTCATATTTCTTTTACTAGTAGCCTGCTTTTCTAAATTCTTGAACAGCATTTTTTCTCCTCCTTTATTGTCTGTTCTGCATGTAGTTGTTAGATAAAGTGGGATATTAACTTTCATAAACTGGTTTATTAAATAGCATTGCTTGTCATCGAAGATGGGACTGCCATTCTAGGTCCTGAGAAGTGAAGCAAAGTTTTTATGAAGCAAAATTTAATGGTTTTATTGCCCTGGGAGAATATAGACTTTTTCTCATCCTTGTTTGATTATAAATGTTGTCTTTTAATTTGGTTCAGTATAAATTTGGACATTCACAAAATGTAAACACAAAACCCACATTTAAAAAATAGGTATAAATGATCAGTGGACTATTTACTTAAAAATATATAAAATATTTTGAGTGCTTTTTAGGGACTAGAAGGATCTAACAATCTTCCTAGCTAACAAATGGAAAATGGAGGTGAGGAAAAGAGCACCTTGAAATGTTGGTTTGTATTGCTTAATGGGTATTCAGGTTTCTCATTTCTTCAAATGTGGGAATACATTACAAATTTTAGAAAAATTTTGTACTTGTTTAAATATTTTCAGTGCTTAGGTCATCCCTCATTTTTGTTCATAGTACTCACTACAATATAGCTATGTGTTCATATACTTACCTAGCTCCAGAATTGGAAGCATATGCTGGTTTTGTTTGCCACTGTATATTTAACAGTGCCTAGCACGGCAATCTTTGTTTTTATTTTTATATAATATTTGCAAAAGACTGAACTCTATACATCTCTAGCTCTTTATTCTAGTAATAGTACTTTGGTAGAAATCTAATTGAAGTATACAAGTCTTTTCACTTAAAATACTAGCCATAGTGCGTAAATTTTAATTTCTTGAAGACTTGTTCTTCAACACCGTTTTGTGGTGGGATATTGTGAATCTTAGCTCAATACGTCATAGTTGCATCATCATTACCTATCAAGGTTTAATTTGGGCCTTCTTACATATACTGATTCCACTAGTGATAACCCAAATTCATATCTTTTGGCATTCTAAGTCTTTTTTTAAAGTATTCATAACATATATTTCCAATTGCCTGTTTATTTTATGCCCATCAATTATATGTAGAATTTAAATATGCTGTAAGTTCCCTTGTTCAAAATTGAGATCCATCCTGACTGTTCTGCTGCCCCTGACATCAACCCTATTTCTCTTGTCAGCCCATCCTCTCAGTTATTTGTGATTCTATCCTTACATTCATTCAAGGATTTTGTAACAACTCTCGTTTCACTTTTTCTCTAATATACTAAATTCATTAGCAAACCAGTATCAGTTCTCCCATATGTTTTATGGAATATTACTCACTGTACCTTTTCTATTGGAGCTTTTCCTTCACTATAGTAGCCATTCATATTCCACGTTAAATCTGTCACCATTCAACCTGTAATCAAAAGAGCTTTTAAAGATTGCATTAGATCATGTCACTCCTCACCTTAACTCCTTCCTTGAACTTCATTTATCCATAGTAAAAACCAAGTTTTACAGTGAAGAGGAAGGCATTGTGCATGCTTTCTTTGGCTTTATCTGTATCTCTTGCTCACTGGCTCAGACACACTGGCCTCCTTTTTCTTTGAACACAACAGGTACACTTCTACCTCAGAGTCTGCATTTGTTATTTCCACTACCTGAAGTGATCTTTCTCAAGGTTTCTGCATACTCTTCCCCTCACTTTCCATCTTTTCTACCATATTTTTCTTTTTCTTTAGTATTTGTTGTCAACGTGGCATATTACATGTGGCATATGTGTGTATGTGTATATGATTGTCTAATTTTACTCCCACTAGAAGTTAGCTCTTAGAGGGCATGAATTTTTATCTGATTTAATCACTGCTATACTCTGTACTCCTATCATCTGCAGTCATCTGTGGCATATAGTAAGGACTCAGTATGTTTTTGTTGGATGAATGAAAAATACTTAGCTTTAGGAAAGAAATAACTTCAATTCTTTGTTCAGGGAACTAATGACTATAGTTTTAAAAAGCTCAAGATCACTGGGTTTGGTGACCTACACCTTTGATTCCAGCACTTGGGAGGGAGGCAGAGGCCGAGGATCTCTGTGAGATCTAACCCAGCCTGGTCTACATAATCAGTTTCAGACAAGCTGGAGTTACAGGGAGACCTTTTTTCAAAAACCCAAAATTCAAAACAAAACAAAAATATCCTCAGTCTGTCAAGTGTTACAAAATGATGAAAAAATTTGAGTAAAATGAAAAATCATTTATTTTCCTCCAAGTACTTCTGAAGAAGATAGCATTATACAAGATTTGAGTTTATCAAGTAATCAAGAATTAGACTGGATACTATGCCAAATTGGTAACTTCTTTAAGAACTTGTGCTGTACTAAGTATCATAGATGTGATGTTACTAAGTTGTGGTTTAGACAGACTTAGTAGGTTTTTATCAGGATAAGAGGGTATACTTGAAATAGTAAATTTCACCTTTCTTAAATTGACATTTAAAATTTTTAGAAATAACTTTAAAAATGTATGTAAAATGTGTGCCTTATGACAAATCTAAAAGGTTTACTTAGAAAAATGGTAAGTTAGCGGCTGTCAGTGAAATAGTTTTTAATTTCCTTACATGTTTTTCCACATTGATAATCAGGTTTGGGACAAAGGCCCACTGGCTCATTGCTGTGTTGTTGAGCTTCAGTGGCTGCATGGCATTTGAGTACAGTGTCACTCTCAGGGCTCTCCAGTGGCTCTCCATCTAGTACTAGCTCACTGCTGGAATTGTGTGTGTTTGGTTTGGTTTTTGCTTGTATTTTTCCTTAACTGTTACTTTCCTGAAAATAATAAATTTTGACATTTCAAATCCATACCCCATGTCTAATACTCTTAATCTTCTGCAGAGTTGAATTTCAGGTTATTAATTTTAAAATTAACATAAATTCAAGAATCCACATTTATTTTTACCTTTAATAAAATATACGATTTTATTTATTTAAGCAACCTATATATAGTCTAAAGAAATAATAGCCAGGGCTTGAGAGATGGCTCAGTGGCTAAGAGCATTAGCTGTTGTTGCAGAAGATACAGGTTTGAATCCCAGCACTCACATGGAGCCTGACAATTGTCCATAACCCCAGTTCCAGAGGATCCAAGGCCCTCTTCTTCTGTCCTCTGCAGGCAGTGCATGACATTGGCAGGCATAACACTCCTATGCATAAAAATATTTAAAAAATCAAAAGAAGTAAATAAAAAATAAAAGTCAAAGCTGGAGAAATGTCTCAGTAGTTAAGGCACAGGCTGCTCTTGCAGAGGACTTGCATTCAGTTTACAGGACCCAGGTAATTAGAGTTACTTAAGTAATTCTAGTTCTAGAAGATCTGATGCCCTCTTTGACCTCTGTGGGCATTGCTTGCACATAGTGCACTTAGATATATCCAGACTGTTACACATAAAAATAAATTTCAAAAAGAAATGAAAGTCAACATATTTTAACATGGTAAACAGTTGGCTAACCTATATCTTATACTTACAAGGACCTTTGTGAATGAACTACTTGTTTTCCTATTTGGCAGAAGTAATTACTTAGCAAAACATTTAAAAGTTAGTAATTTTGGGTGAAATCTAAGAGTATGCTGCAGTTTATTACATTTATTATCTTCTCATTTATTACATATTTATCAAAAAATGCAATGTCTAATTGAAAAATTAAGGAATGATGGTGTGATTTTAAATCATAGATAAATAGCTGTTGGTGGTTTTAAAGCCTTGCTTTCATACATGAACTGTGACTCATTCTAATTTTTTAAAAGATGTGTCTAGAATACATTCTCATTTGTCCATTGCTTAAGATCTGTGAGTTCAAGGCCAACCTGGTCTACATAGTGAGTTCCAGAACAGCTGGGACTACAGGGAGACCCTATCTCAAAAAGACCAAAAGAAGAAAGGATATAAAATGAAGTGCTAACTCCCCATGGCATGATATAAGATGGCTGTGCTATTTTTAACACTGATTAAGGAGGTGGATAGTGGATTGAAATTTTTTGAGGGCTGCTAATAAAGCTAAACATCACAAGTTTTAATACTTTTTAGATTTTTGAAATATGTATTTTGTTAAAGTAAGTGAATAATAGACATCCATTTGTATTCATAGAAATTTGCAAGTAGAAAGTAAAAGTGTCAATTATTTTTGGTCTTTTGGGAGACAGGGTCTCCCTTTAGTCCCAGCTGGCCTAGAACTCACTATGTAGACCAGGCTGGCCTTGACCTCACAGAGATCCACCTGCGGCTGCCTCCCCAGTGCTGGGATTAAAGGCGTCCCCACCATGGCCAGCAAAAGTGTCAATTTTTTAAGGATACATTGTAAAACTATTTTTGTATTTTTTACTTGGGGGAGCTCAGGTATATGCATTGTTCTAAAAAAACATATTAAGAACTACCAAAAATCAAAAAAATCTTTGTATATACAAATGCATAAATTATAAATATTTCATTTAGGTAATTTGTACTTAAAAATTTTTCTTTTGGAATCATTGCAGACACGTCATTCAGTGGCTTAGCTGCCCTGTTCTACTCCCTTGTAAAAGAAATAACATGAATTGTCTGACAAATGAGCTTAGATCTTTGTCTCTTTCTTCAGTGTCTTAGTTCTGTGAAGCTGAATTAAATGCAGCTTTAGTACTTTTATGTTAGAGAGTTCTTCAGTTTCACAGTTTTCTTCAGAATGAGTTTGCTCAGCTAGTGATTTTCTCACAAATTAAAACTCTTCCTCAATTCACATACATACAATGTGACACTTCAAAGCACTTCACAGGATTACCTTTTATGTTAGCTTAAAATCATAGGAAATTAGTTATACTGTATTTGTTAAGTTTTTTAATATACTTGCTAAATTTTTACCACATTCTATATGTATGGCATTCCGTGATGAAACCTGTTTCAGTAAGTATTTTTCTTTAGCTTGTAATATTAGAATAACTTACCCCATGTAGATGTAGTATTTTTCTAACAACCATTTTGTAAAAGCTCTATCAGAACCACTCATTTAAAAATTAATTTTAGGAAATTACCATTTGGGTCATTTACTTTTATCTTTGAAAAGCTCAAAAAAATTAAACTCATCTTTTCTTTAAACTCTAAAATTTTATATAACATGAACCTACAAATATTACTTAATGGATAATTAACCAATCTTTATTTTTACTATTTGTTTAGTTGCTTTTTAATATTAATGGCTACTCCGTAATCTAATGTCAATAAAAAGGTTCATTTGCATCTAATTTTAAGTGTTATTAGAATGTTCTCTCTAAAATATTAGCTGTTCTTTTTGAGACTCTGTCCTAAAGCAGTGCATTTTGGAAATATAGTTGAAATTCCTTAATTTTACAAATGTTCCAGATATATTACCAACGAAATATTAAATGTGATGTTTTTATTACACTATATTTTTACTTTGTGTCTATTCGTCTCATTTGATGAATCCATTTGATTGACACAGTTTTAAACATATGCTTTTTTCAACCTTTGAAATTATCAGATAATGATCTTTACCAGACAGATCGTCATAAAAATTTTAAGAGTACTTTTTATTAAAAATATTTTTGAGAGAATTATTAAACCAACAGCTTATATACTGTGCCCTCTTAACAAGATTCTATAGTTTTTCATTCTTCTAAAAGTTAAGTTCAGATCTTCCACATTAGGTAAAGATGCATATTAAGAAAACTTCATTTTTATTCTGTCATTTTATTTCCTTGTGCTACTGGCTAAGAAAATGAACATTTGAAGTACTTGACTTAATTTTTTGTATGATAATTCTTAAGCCGGGTATGTATAGATCACTTAATATTCTATAATGAAAAAAAAATAACTTGTTCCCTAGAACACAATATTACTCATACATGGAACTGAATGATTTAGGATTTATAGCATAGGTTTCATTCTTTTTACTTGGTGACTGACTAAGTGTCAGTTTTGTTATATATATTTTTAATATTTTCAAGTAATGTTACCTTCTAATCTTAATCAGATTAAGAATGAAAAACTATTGTTACTATGAATATATATATATTCATTAACTGTGCTATCTTTTCAACTGCTGCTGAATCAGCCTGCATTGACATTCTTTGCCTTTCTGTGTCTTGTTTATCTTTACTGTTTCCATCAGATCCTCCTACTACTACCACCCTTCAGCCTACAGTTCAGTGGCACCCCTCAACTGCTGACATCAAGGAGCTAGCAACAGAACCTAAAAAGTTGCCCTTCCCATTGTCAACTTTGGCAACAATTAAGGATGACACAATTGGCACCATCATTGCTAGTGTAGTGGGCGGGGCTCTCTTCATAGTACTTGTGAGTGTTTTGGCTGGAGTATTCTGCTATAGGAGAAGACGGACGTTCCGTGGAGACTACTTTGCCAAGAACTACATTCCTCCATCAGACATGCAAAAAGAATCACAGATAGATGTTCTTCAACAAGATGAGCTTGATTCTTACCCAGACAGTGTGAAAAAAGAACACAAAAATCCAGTGAATAATCTAATTCGGAAAGACTACTTAGAAGAGCCTGAAAAAACTCAGTGGAACAATGTAGAAAATCTCACTAGGTTCGAAAGACCGATGGATTATTATGAAGATCTAAAATTGGGAATGAAGTTCGTCAATGATGAACGCTATGATGAAAATGAAGATGATTTAGTTTCCCATGTAGATGGTTCCGTAATTTCCAGGAGGGAGTGGTATGTTTAACAGCCACTAATGTGACTTCACTATGTACAATGTTTCATTCATACTAGTTGATCATTTTCAGATTGTTCATACTTTTTCTTGAGGAAGAATAAGCTTTTTCAGGTTGATTTTCGAGCTTTTTATATTCTGATCTGACAAATGAAAATGTAAAATCTGGGTTCAATGTATCTGAGCTGCTTTATAATTTTTTTTTCACTGCTGTACTACTGTCTCAAGATTTAAATTTTAATGCAGAGTACTTTATTGGTCTGAGGCACACAGGTAAGAAGAAATGTCAACAATAAATATGACTTTTTTGGTACAAAAATTAAAAAAAGAAAAACAAAACTACCTTGCCATTGTGTATTAAATGTTTACCTAAGACTATAATCTCAAGTATAACATTTGTGTAACATATACCTCTCAAAATTTATCATCACTAAATGGTACTCCATCAAAATTGACAGTAAAATAATTCAATAAATGCTTATATATTTTTAGTATACTAAAGTTATTCATCTTGTTGGAGTATCTTTCATTTTCAAACATTGTTTTCTAAGGTTCTATATGAATGGAATCTTTACCTCTGCATTTTAATGAGCCTTGCCATAATTACTGTAGAGTGGCTTTTCAAAGATATTTTGTTGCACTAAAGCTGTGGCAGTAAACTCAGTGAATATATGTGTGGAACAGCATAATTACCTGATCAATATTTTTGTCCAAAATAACATGCAAGAATAATAAAATATATGCTTCCTAAACTGAATAATTATTACAAGTTTTTCATCTCTGGAAGACAGTTCTTAAACTGTTTTGTGAATATGGTTTTGGTACATTAAGCAGTAACCTTATTTTAATGCTTTATTTCCTAAGTATGTGAATAGTAAAGAAAATATGGTACACAGTTTAGATACAGTACAAAGAGGACATTTGATTATATTGGTGTGCGAGATTTAAATATGAGGTATTTCAGCCAGGAATCTATACAAGGAATTTTCTAGTTCATCTTGTTTTAGTTATTTAATGTCAATGTTGTTCAAATGGGTAAATGTATAAAAAAATAAAATAAACTTGGAAACTTGGGGTTTAATTAGAAACATCTGAACTATAAAACCAATCGGTGATAGCGCACTTGATGATGAATATTGGCAATCCACCCTTTATTTCTCCTAAGTGTATGTACGTGTTTCAAGATTTTGTTGTTGTTTTTTTTTCACAATTAAAACTGGAACATATCATGAGAATTTTGGGGGGTTTGTTTCACATAGTTCATTAAGTATATTCCAACATCTTGTAATCTGAATCTTCAAATGTGAGACTTGTTTGTATGGCAAATTGCTTCTGCAGTGGAGTTCTGTGAAATTGTAATAATGACAACTGTTTTAAAGCCCAGAGAATGTTTGTTTTCCTATTAATTTATTAGGAAAAAGGACTATGTAGAACAGGTGTCTTACAAGGATAATGAAGGAGATGTTATTAAGAGAATCATAATAAATTATTTTTTATGAAAAAAGGAAAGTTAGGTATTCTTTTAAATCAACCACTGTCTCCTGATCCTTTTTCAATCCAAAAATATATTATAGAAGGCAGAATTATGACATATTCCTAAAATATTGTAAGTAGTGAAAGCTTAATTCTAAGTGATGATACACTAGTTTTCTTCAGCAGTATTTTATGGAAATTAGAAGCTCTACCCTAATGTACTGTGAGACAATAATATCAGGTTAAGGAATACAGTTAAGTTCACCAATATCTCGATTAAAATGTCTGTATTTTAATATAGTTAATTACTAATATGCTAAGACTCAAAAGTGCAAGTTGTTGGAAAAAACTTTCTTTGGTAATAATACACTGTGATTAAACTAACTTTATTTACATTTAAATATCAGTAATGATATGAACCAGAAGAAATATAGGTCTGAAATTTCTTTCCATGAAAGATGTAAATTTACTGCTCTCTTGATTAAAAATTTTATTTTTAGAAATAAGGTTTTGAAATGCTTTGTGAGTCTAAGCAGAATGATCACATTTAGGATTCTATATGAATCTCACATTGAGTATAATCTGAAAGAAATTAGTAATGTATTTCAAGAACTGTATTTCCAAAAGTACAAATGCCTCCTTGCTGATGATGAACTTCCTTATACTTTGTGGTTATTATGTAGCTAGTTTTTGGTGTTTTTGTGGGAGAAGGCAATAGAAACCTACAAAGGTGTATTTAATATATTCTATATCCATAATCTTGAGAATTTGACATACAGTTTCTAGAAACCTTACACTAGTGCTTGAGACTTTTGGAAGTATTGCACTGCTGTTTATTAGAGCTTTATGTATGTGTACTATACATAGAGACTTGTTTGTGAACATGAGTAGTCATATTGAACATTTTTAAAATTTAGTTTTGAATACCAATGTGGATAGCTGATTGTTAGGTATATAAAAATCCCAGTATCTTCTTGGAAAATATGAAAGATTTTTACTATTATAGGGGCCTTACTGACTTTTATACGTTTTGAACCTCTTTTACATTTTTATATTTACTTTGGAGTTTTTTCCTACTGGTTAAAATATTTCAGTAGTGCAAATACTTTTCCTGTCATTTTTATTAAAATACACTAAATTTTAATAGACTAGAAGTTTACTTTTAAAATGGCATTTGGCTATATTTGAACAATTTAATATTTAACCATGTGCCTGATGGTTAGGTAGGTGTATATTATTTAAAGTTTTTCAATAGTAAGTACTGCTTCTGATCAGTCATCCTTATGTGAGAAAGTTTTATGAGGTTTGTAGGAATTAGAATTTCTACATGCAAATACTGTCAGAAATGTAGCCATTTCATATGTAAAACATCTGCTCTGATTGTGTTAAATACTCTTAAAAACTATACAGTAGATTATTTATATGTAGAACTAATCTATGAAATACATGAGAAAGGAAGAAATGTTAGACAAAGTAAATTTTAACCTTACAGGGTAGAGAGTATAAATTGACCCCTCCCCACACTTGTTACTTAGATATGACCTGACACATAACAAGTCATTTCTCAGATATTTTTTGACATACTGGATTTGGGTTTACTTTTAGGTTTTAAACAATGATACTTTTTCTTTTTAAAGAAAACCAAGTTACCTATTAGGTGTTAGCCCCAGTTGCCATGCAATAAATCATGAAATAAAGGTTTGTGGGGTTTTGTTTGTTTCTTTGTTTTTGTCTTTTTAAGATGGTCTCCCTATAGCCCCAGCTGTCCTGGAACTCACTATGTAGACCAGGCTGGCCTTGAACTCTCTCCACCTACCTCTGCCTCTGCCTCTCAAAGTGCTGGGACTAAAGGCCTGTGCCCCAGCTGGCTTGCTTTATTTTAAATCATCTTTAGTAGTATGATTCTAGAATGAAACTGCAGTTCCATCTTTTTTATTTTTCTCCTATTTGCTATAATGTTTGTGCATGTATATGCATCTATGCATAACCTACTTTCATTTTTAATTCATAATGAAAATACATTGAATAGTCATAGAAATTAGAACCTATTTTTATTCCCAAACAACTAATATCAGGTTAAGGATAGAGTTAAGTAAACTTTGACAGTGCCTATTAGTTGACATGTTAGTCATTATAAAAGTTGGTTTAAACACACTAATTCCTATTTTGTATACATTTCATAATGATATTCAAACATACTTGAAAGTTCACATCTGCGCAAACATGCAATGTGTTTGTCTCACTTAAAACAATACAGTTCCAAGGTTAGTACATACAATTTACATTTCATTAGGTAATAAAAATGATCTAGAGATAATCCAAACTATATATGACAATATGTGCAGACAGATTATATGTGGCATCTTTGGGACACTGGAACCAAATGTATGTAAATATCGGTTGGCTTTTAGTTTGAAATTAGCACATTTTCATAGATACTTGTTATTTAGTGGTGCTTAACTTGCTGTTTATGAAATGTTTGCAATAGATATATCACTGTTTTGAATAGTTTATGATCACTTTTCTGTTCTTTTTCTGTTATTTTTTAATGGTATGTATTGTTCTAAACTACTTTTCAACAAGCAGGCATTTTTAAGTAGCATACAATTTGGAATGTTTTGTTCACCTCTTGGTATACCAATAAAAGTTCATTCCTAAAAGTCCTTAGAATAATGTCAGCAATATTCCAACTTCTAAACTTGAAAAATGGTCTTATTACATATATGTTTTCTTCTGTTATGATACAATCAAAATTTTAAAGTGTGTGCATTCATGGACATGGGTAGTGGTTGGTTCCATTGAGACCAAACTAAACATAATTTTACAAAAGTTTTTGCTATATATATATATATATCTACCTGTAGGGGTCATTTCTTTTCTTGAGCCTTGGTAGTGGTTAATGCCTGTTTCTCTTTGGAAGAGTAAACATGTTTCAGGTGGGAATAAAGTAGTGTTCACTTGCCTTTTAGAGCATTGCTCATCCTGGCTGGGCACTACAGATGATAGACTGCAAATGAGGTCAGAAATAATAACATTCAAACAAAAGTACTCATTAAAACTTGATAATACTCCAAAGCCTTATTTCTTTACATGCATAATATTTCTGTATAGAAATGGTGCCATCCCAAATTGTGAGAAATGTCTCAGGGAAAAAAATCTACCTGTGGAGTCTATTTTTTTTTTTTATCTATGAACTTTGGTTACTGCCAGTTCACTGTCACTGTGGCTTCATTTTAAGCCCTTATACATATCACTACACCTGCCATTACTTTATTTGGAAACAAGTCATTTTGTAGCTCTGAAACATAAAGACCATTCTAAACACCAACCGTAGTATATTACAGCATTAAAGAATATTTAATGTCAAAAGTGTTCATATTTCTGTCTTTTTTTTCCAGTCATAATCAGGCTCCAGTATAGTCCATATATTGTGGTTGCTAGAATATCTTTTTATATATGTTCTGGCCCTCAAGCTTGCATTTTCTCCTATTTTTAGAATAATGGCTTTGTTTTCGTACAGTTTCCCTGTTTGTATTGTTTTTGTTATGCCCCAAATACATCCCTTTGTGTTTTTATAAATTGGTAGTGGAATCTAAAGCATTGGTTGGATTCAGGTTTCATTTTTTAAGTTTATTTCATAGACACTGATAAATTCTTCAGAAGTACTAGCTTTTCAGCTTTGATGTTAGCAACCATTTAGTCCTGAATACCCAAAATATATGAGCAGAGAGCTTGTGTCTATGTGTATTAACTATTTTCTTATTATGTAATGTGCTTTGATACCAGAATAATTCTGTCCATGTTGCTTTTCTTTGTCTAAAACGTCCTTTCCTCTCTTCTCCACATTGGGAGACCAGTCCATATGCAAAGTCTAACTCAGATGACAGGTTTATGAAACTTTGTACTTTAGAATGAACAAATACCATTCATAATCATTTCTATTAACTTGTAAACTATCATAAATTTACATTTCTAGTTTTTATCTGTAGATCAGTGGAAACTTAATTGTATAATTAGCTAAAAATTAGTATGTATTCCAACTATGTTTGTTATATGTATTTTAAAATAGTTCAAAAATGGAAATTTTAACTCTGATAAAATATTTTAAAATGTCAGTGTCTTTGTCACTAATTATTTGGGGGAATATGTCTTTGTTTTCTTCAAAGTTAATCTTTTTTTCTCACTAAAACGAGATTTTATAAAAACATGATTAACTGTGCTTTATTTATGTAAGGTCTTGGTTTTAAAAGATTTTTTTGATTCAGTAATTCAGAAGGCCTTATTCCATGGTTTGTATCTGTTGATATGTCATTAGTGTAGTCTGTCCACAGCACCTACATTCATATGGAAGGAGTACATTGTTAGGAACTTGAATGATTTCATCCCAGCTACTAGTTTGAGAGCTTATCTTTATTCACAAGAGGTTTATTTTTCAGTGCCCTGCCAGATCACAATAAATGCACCTGTATATTTGCTATTTTCAACTGTTTATAGATTTAGTGTGAGTTTTATTGGTATTGAGTAAATGTCACATATTTTAGTTGTCCTGTTGCACTTGAATTATTTTTTGTTGATTTCTCGGAGCTCATGAGGTTATCATGGTTTTACTTCATAAAGTAAATGATCTTGGTTTGTGTATAAGGAGTAGGATGCTTGTTACTGTATTTGCATTATTAATGACACTATCGTGCTAATGGTTTTGCAGGAATTGCATGAGAAATAAATGCTTACCTAGTATATGTCACAAATTCTGGTAATACCATTTGGTCAAGTGCTCGTTTGTCATATGAGTCACCATGAAATTCTCCCTTTATAGTTTTTAGTGTTGAAAATGAATACTGGTTCATTTGGCTGAGCTCCCAGGTGTCACATATGTTGATTATACCTATATGGAATATCTATGTGAAGGGGTTGAAGGGTAACTCAAGTCATATTTGTTCTGTAACTCTCCATTCCTTTCTCCACATGTGATACTGGGGAGACAATTCATGTATGATATGCTGCTTACCATTTGTTTTTATTACTTGGAGGGAGGGAGGGAGGAAGGAAGGGTTGTTGGCCGAGAATTGAACATAGGACCTCATTATGTGCTACACAAGCGTTCTGCCACTGAACTATAACCCCAACTCTATTAAATATGTTTTAAAAATAGATACGATTTTTCCACTTGGTTGGATCATCCACATTTTATGAATCCTGTACCTCATTCTGGGCCATTTCAATGTCTTGTGATGACTAGTATGACATATAATGTATGACTCCTCCTTGTATTCCTCACAGTAGCACAGTGCCTGGCACATATTAGGTGCTTGGTAATTTGTTGGATGAAGCAGACCTGACCTAAAATTGGAACTTAAAACAATTAAAGATTAGTGAGATAAATTTTGTTTAGGTACAGACTTCGCTACCATATTAAGAAGATAAAGGGACTCCTAAAAATGGAGAATGGAGGGCTGGCAGTAACACTCAGTAGTCAAAAACGTGCTTGGCATTTTCAAGTCCCTGGGTTAGAACCTGAGCATTGAAAAAAAATAAAAGATTTATTTGTAGGGAAAATTTTGATAACAATTATGTATAGTCCAGAAGTAAATAAGATGGGAAAATAGATTTGTAGGTCTTCAGTGTAAAATTTGAATCATGTCTTTTTCAGAAATGAATTATTGTAGCTGCCCCAATAACAGCAAGCTGTTGTTTTTAAAGATGTGCATATCTGTTATATAGCTCTTACATTCTTAATTTTTATTACATGATAATAAAAATGGAGCTGGAGAGATGGCCTAGCAGTTAAGAGTGCCGACTGCTCTTGCAGAGGACCCAGGTTCGACCCCCAGCGCCCACATGGTGGCTGAGAATCGTCTTTAACTCCAGTTCCAGGGGAATCCGACACCCTCTTCTGACCTCCGTGGCATTGTGCGACACGGGTGCACAAACCTACATGCAGACAGTGCATTCATACACAGAAAAACACATTTAAAAAAAAAAAGCCAGGTGTGGTGGTGCACGCCTTTAATCCTAGCACTTGGGAGGCAGAGGCAGGTGGATCTTTGTGAGTTCAAGGCCAGCCTGGTCTACAGAGTGAGTTCCAGGACAGCTGGGGCTACAGGGAGACCCCGTCTCAGACCAAAAAAAAAAAAAAAAAAAAAAAAAACCATAATAAAAATGAAACTAATTCATTTTAATATCTATAGTATGTAGTATATGCATGTTTACTCATAAAGTTGAACATGCATTAAGTTTGGTTGTTTTCTAACTGGGTTTTGAACACTTCTTAGAAGACGAGTACATGATATCTTTAATTTTAGGAAGTATATTTTTGCTGCCTGGAAGATTGCTGTTTATCTCTTTTTTTGGAACTGAATTTCCAGTGTATATGAATTATTGTAGCTGACCCACTAACAGCTGTTGTTTTTAAAGATGTGCACACAAACTTGTTAATGGCAAATATGGTAACGCTTGTATTTTGCCACCTAAAACATTACTTGATTTTACAGAGCATCTCTCTAGATAATGTCAGTTACTCTATAAACTAGCTTAGCATTTAAAAATGCCAGGTTTCTGTACATTTGCACACTGACTTACCCCCTTGCAATGTGGTTGGAACAGTCATTTGCACACTGACTTATTCCCTTTTAATGTGGTTGAAACAGTCTATGTAGTATATATGTACTTATGTGAGATGAGCGAGAGGCAGTATTGGAACAAATTATCAGTTTTCATCAACACTTTGATTTGAATGCAAAGGAAGGAGTCTTTGCATCTCACACTAACATTCATCAACTTCATAGCCTTAAACAGAAATATCCTTAAATGTGCTCCATCCTTTTCTTTTTCTTAATTAGCAGAGTCAGGAAAGGAAATAGGAAATACAGCCTATACATGTATTTACCATCCTGTTTTCCTGTGAGAAGTAGATGCTTCTATAGTCTGGGTTTAATAATGAGCTTTTGAATTGCTTTTGAAAGTACAAGTATAATTATTTTATTAAGTTCATTATAAAGAACCCACAAATTCTGTACACTTGGCAAAAATGATAGGGCCACTTCACCAGGAAAAGGATTCTATTAAAAGGAAACCTTTAAAAGACATTTAAGTAGCCAATTTATTATTATTATTATTTTTGTATTTTTGAGTCAGGGTCTCCCTTTTAGTCCCAGCTGGCCTGGAGTTTGCTCTGTAGACCAGGCTGGCCTTGAACTCAGAGATCCACCTGCCTCTACCTCCCAAGTGCTGGGATTAAAGGCATGCGCCACCACACCCAGCTTTGACAGGTGGAGTTTTTATTTGTACCACTACCTGGGTGGTTGACCTTGGCCAACCCCCTTAAAGTATTATTACAGAGTAGAGACATCAACTTTATTGTTAGGTCCAGTCCTTGAAAATTAGTTTATGTAGAATAAATGATTCCACACAGTTTTTCACACTCATTTGCACTGACAAGTCTTTCAGTCTAACACATTCACATTAAGGTGCCAGAGATAATGAGTGATGAACAGCCTCTGATAATCTCAGTTGTATTAAAAGTGAAAGTTATGTAGTCTGAGAACAATCATACTTCCAGTATTTCTAGATTATATTCATCGACAGTTTACTAAAATGGGTGACTTGCACTAAAGGGTGTAAGAATTGCCGTAAGAATGAAGCTATTAAAATGTCCTAATCAACTTTATACTGTTCCTTAAAAAACTTAGTTTGGGAAGAAAGTAAACCTTTCTAGCCACATGAAACCCCATATGACTTACATTTCAATAAAAATACTATGATAGTAGGTAAAACAAATCTGCTAGGGCTTTAATTCCATTTCAGTTTGCCATGTCTGAACAATAATTGCAAGTATTTAAGAGAGATGTGAATAAACCAACTTAATGTAAGTAGATTCTTATTTCTCACAGGTGAACAGAAATGCAAATCTACGTTAACTGTTGCCCCCCTCCCCAACCCAAATCCAAATGTGGTAGAGCCTACCTTGTCTCACCCAATTTTTGGTTTTGTTCTCTACTGTTCATTAACTGAATAACAGTGGGCAGGTTAGTTTAGAACTTGGTCTTCATTTATAAAATGTCATTTCCGTTGTCTTAATGATTAGAAGTGCAAAATAAAATGTTTATGAGTTAAGGATGTAGCTCAGTTGGTAGGGTGGTTGCCTAGCATGAACAAAAAACCCTGGGTGCATTCCCTAGTTACCACATGAGCATCGTGTCATATACCTGTGATCTCAGCAGTAGGAGGAGTTGATGGTTTGTTATCCTTGGCTACATAGCAAGTTTCAGGTTAGCCTGGGATATATGATACAGTATCTCAGAAAGTTTATATAGAAACTAACTTACTAATCATTCCACAATGTTGAGCTATTGGATTTCATATGGCAAGAATGATCAAAGTAGTACATTAATGATGGTTGATTTCATACCATTTAAGAGTTACAGTGAATTGATTCAATTACAGTGCTTCCATTTTTATGATTTTATAAATGATAGTAATTTGTGTGCAGTGCTAACTGCTATATTGAATGCTTTTTAATAATGTGTGGGCATAATATAGGAAAAAGTATTGAGAAGTTTATATATAGTATACTTTTATATGTAATTTTAAAAATAAAACTTTTAACCATGTAGGAAAGAACTATTGTTAATGTGTCTACTATTTTGATATATTCTACTTTAAAACTTTTTTTAAAGTTTGAAAGTATTCCATACCATTTATATTGCACTTGATCTGTGGTATGTTTTTATTTCTTCTTAAGCTCTGAAGATTTTTTCAATCTTAATTTTAATAGTTTCTTTGCATGGTATTAAAATAAAAATGGTGTCTGTGTTGCTTGTCAGTTCTTAAAGAATACTGATACTTTATCACCCTTTAGAATGAGAACTTTTCATTTTTTATCCTTTCTTCTCTAGACTTTATTTGACTATAGAAGATAGATTTACTTGCGGGTTTCTGATTGGGGATATTCTTTTCATAATTTGAACAAGACAAAGCTGGAGTCCTTAAGGAAAATGGAAGGCTATTAACATGATGGTACTAAAATTAATGAATTAATTTTGGAATCCACTAAACTAATTGTTGGATAACAAACTTCAAAGAGCCACTACACACTGGAAATTAACATATGGATTTCCAGAACTCTTTAAAGTTGTTTGAATAGCCTAAGTTTTTGTTGTTTTACAGATGTTCCGCTTAAGCAGACCTCATCTATAGCAGTAGCTGGAGCTGTGATTGGAGCTGTCCTGGCCCTCTTCATCATTGCAGTCTTTGTGACTGTGCTGCTGACACCATGGAAGAAGAGACCAGCTTATCTGGACAAAGTGTAGGTAACAGCTTTTGCCCATGTTCAGCTGTGAATATTCATTATTCACCAGCCTTTATATTCACCTTTACATTGCTTATATTCAAAGTTTCCACGAGATAGAAATAAGGATAATGTTACACCTTTGTTAGTTGACTGTGATTTCACCAGAGCTTCTTAAACTATATCTTAGTAAATGAGAACCATCATTGGATTCATAGAAACTTGGGCAGCTTTTCATCCACAGTAACAGACATCTTTCTAAATGTCTCATAATGGTAGCTTATGTTGTCTGAATAGAAATTTCAAGAAGTACTAGTTTAGATATTAAAGACATGTTCATTTTCATTGCTTCTTCAGATTATGTATCTTATGTATAGATACAACTTAACTAAATTATTATTTTGGGGGGTATTTTTGAGACAGGGTCTCCCTTTTTGTACCATCTGGCTTGGAGCTCGCTCTGTAGACCAGGCTGGCCTTGAACTCACAGAGATCCACCTACCTCTGCCTCTGGAGTGCTGGTAATTTAAAGGCCTGCGCCACCACTCCCAGCTTCTAAGAATTATTTTTTTCTCATCATTTTAAAGCCTTTTTTTTTTTTTTGCTAAGAAAAATTGTTTTGACAAATTATAGGATAAGCATCTTTTTAATTTAAACAATAAGCAAAGTTTTGCCTCAAGCATTGAGAGTGAATTATAAGGCAAACATTGTACCTTGTTACAGACTCAAACTACTAACTTGCAGTCTGTTTTATTCTGTCGGTATGTTTATTGCTTTATCTATATTTAAAATGCAAGTACTTTTCCTACTTATACTTACCTCATGCAATTGTGTTGTGAATAGAATAAGGTAATTTTTTTTCTTGTGAACTGTCAAGACCTATGCCAGTCATGGTATTTCTTGTGCAGTCTGTTTTTATATATGGGCATAAGACTGGCATTTAAGGATACTCAGGTATGACTCTGCCTCTTCAGTCTGACAGTTAATCACACTGGTCTTTTGGGATGCAGACCCCAAAATGTTAGCTTCAGTCTGTTACAGTCCATTCACTGGTGTGTTGTAGAGCTTTAGTGATACCTTGACACCTGGGTTGTGGGAGCCTCGATTGAAGAATTCCCTCCATTGACCTGGCTATGTCTGTGGGCTATATTATTGATTATTGAGTCATGTGGGAGGCCACAGCCCACTGTCACTGGTGCTCCCCCTTAGCAGGTAGTCCTATATTGCATGCTGAGCATGGGCCAGAGGAGCAAGCCAGTAAGCAGTGTTCCTCCATGGCCTGTGCTTCGGCTCCTGCTTCCAGGTTCCTGCCTTGAGTTCCTACCTTGGGCTCCCTAAGTGATGAACTGTGACCTGGAAGATGTGAGCTAAATGTGTGGTATTGGTCAGTGTTTTGTCATAGCCATTGGAAGCAAACTAGAACAGCTGGTATCTCATGAGCCAGTCACTTTGCTTCCATGAACCACTTTTCTTACTTAAATGGCCTTTTAGAACTTGGATCTATAAATTTTCTAGAATTTTTTTTAAGTAGAGAAAAATTTTATAACTAAAATGTGGACAAAGGCTGCTTTAGTGTGTTCTTTTATATTTTGAGAGAGCCCAGCATGCTGATAGCATTTTATTTCTCAAATGATCTCAGCCTTTAATTTCAAACTAAAAAATTCTTACAGGTATTTTTATTTATTTTTTGTATTTCTATAAAATTTATTACTTTATGTCCATATTAAGAAATGACTAGGCCATAGATAGATTTCTCATTTTAGCATCTATTCCTTTCATTCCTTTTATTGTTTAATATACAGAAGGGTTTTTTGTTTGCTAATCAAAACTCAGATTGTTATCTTGGATCCTCAAAATTATGAGAATATGTATGTAATTATTTTCTAAAATAAAAAGAACTATGAGGCATATGTTTTAAATAAGTAAACAATGGGGGTGTCTAACAGTTGTTGAAAGAGCATACTGCTCTTATAGAGTTCAAGTCCCAACACCCATGACACATAGCTGACAATTATCAGTGATTCCAGCTTATAGGTAAAGAGGATCTGACTCCCTCTTCTGTCTTCCATGAACACCCACACTCATGCACTTAGACCCACACACAGACACATACAGATAATTAAAAATAAAATAATTTTTATAAAAATAGCTCAACATTTAAAATATATGTATTTTGGTATATTTATAGATTTGGTCATTAAAAATGCATTCTTTAAGGAAATACCAGCTGCTTTACTTCAGCTGGCATAATTTATAATGAGCAATAGGATGAAAAGAAGTCTTAATTCATGTGATAAATGTTCTAAGCATAACGGGACACTTGAAAATCAGTTTTGGAAGTATTTCCAAAATATGCACTTTTTTTTTTCCCAGTTCTTTTTTTTTTCACATAAATTTATTTATTTATTTATTTTTAACAAATCTAGACCCGTGTTCCCGCTCATTCCCCCACCCTGCCAGAGCTCATGCATTCTGCCAGACATGTTTTCCATCTCTTAGTCATTCTCAATATTTTCCATGGGGAAGTTGACTGTTTTGAGCAGTTCACTGTTTCAGTCAGTTCGTTGATGCAGTCTTTTCTGTTGTTGTTGTTTCCAAAATGCGTTATGCCCAACTGCTGACTAAAGGGAAAACCCTGGCTTGAAAAGACAAAAGAGGACAAAAGAAAAAAAAAAAAAAAAAAAAGACTCAAAATGAGTCTACCACCTGACACAGTCATACCACTCCTAGGTAAATACCACAAGATTCATCCTACNGTGTCTGCCATCGGTGTGCCATACTCTCAGAGGCCAGAGAAGGAAGGGGTCCCCTGGAACTGGAATTATAGATGGTTGTTTAGAAGTGCCATGGGGTGCTGGGGAACCAGCTCCCGGGTCTCTTCCTGAAAAGCAGCCATGGTCTTAATCCTAAGCCATCTTTCCAGCCTCAGAATATATATTAAAATTGAATTTTAAAATATTTATTATTATACATCCCTTTCAGGTGTTATAAAAGTGATTTGATATCCTACATCATAAAGTGACTTTAAAAGTGCTATATTTTGAAAAGCGACATCACGAGCTTTGCTGGAAAATGGCTGGAAAGGCTGGAGATAGCGGACATCATGTGTGTAAAGTAACACAGTCCAGAAAAAACAAACGACGAATGGTATCCTCATCTGTGGATGCTAGTGCCAATACCCAATTGTAGTAAGTTTCTTGTGTAGGGCCCCCTGAGCTTTTTGTCCAACTCAGCTGGCTGGAGCTCACTATGTAGACCAGGCGGGCCTTGAACTCAAAGGGAACCACCTGCCTCTGCCTCCTTAATGCTGGGATTAAAGGCATGTGCCACCACAGCAGGCCACATTTTGTGTCTTTTAAAGGGTTCTCTACTCTGCTTCCCAAAATGGTTGTAGGAGTGGATGAGTGTTCCCCTTTCCCCACAGCCTCTCCAGCATTTGGTATCATTTGTTTTCTTGATCCTAGCCAGTCTTATCAGAGTGAGATGATATCTTAAAGTTGTTTTAATTTGCATTTCCTTAATTATTAGCGATACTGAACACATTTTAAGATGTTTCTCAGCCATCTCTGTTTCCTCACTTGTGAAGTTTCTGTTCAGCTCTTTACTCCATCTTTTGAGTGAGTCATTTGTTTTCTTAGTTCTTTGTTTTTAGAGTAGTTTATATTCTGGAAGTTAATGCTCTGTCAGATGTATCAGTAGTGAAGGTTTCCTCCCACTCTGTGAGTTTTCTCTTCACGTCTCTGTTTCTTTTGCTGTACAGAAGCTTTTGAGTTTAATGAGGTCCCACTTGTCAATTGTTGACCTTACTTCCTGCACAGCTGCTGTCTGATTTAGAAAGTCTTTTCTATACCTATGTCTTGTAGGTTGCTGCCAACTTTTTCTTCTATCACCTTCAGAATTTTAGGTTTCATGTTGAGGTCATTGATCCATTTGGAGTTGGTTTTTGTACAGGGTGAGAGGTAGGGGTTTAACTTTATTCTTCTACAAGTGGTGATCCAGTTTTGCCAAGACTATTGTCTTTTCCTCCATTGAGTCTTCTTGGTCCCCTTGTCAAATATGAGGTGGCTGAAATTGTATGTGCTAAAGTTTGGATCTTCAGTTTTGTTTCCTTGGTCTACGGGTCTTTTTTTTTGTGCCAGTACGAGGCTGTTTTTATGACTCTAGCCCTTTAGTATAGTTTGAAGTCTGGTATAGTGATCCCCCTTCATACTGTTCTTTTTGCTCAGGGTTGTTTTGGCTATTCAGGGTCTTCTGTTTTTCCATATGAAATTAAGGATTTTTTTCCAAGCCTGTGAAGAAACTCTTGGGGATTTTGATTGAGGTTGCATTGAATCTGTGTATTACTTTGGGTAGAATGGGCATTTTTATTATATTATTTTTTCCAATCCATGAGCATGGAAGGTCTTTCCATCTTCTGATGTCTTCTTCAATGTCCTTCTTCAGGGTTTAAAAATTTTTGTTGTAGAGATCTTTGGTGTCTTTGGTTAGGTTTTGTTCATAGGTATTGTTTTTGAGGCTATTGTGAGTGGGAAGGTCTCCTTGTATTCCTTCTTCAGGTGCTTGTTGTTGTGTAAAGAAAGGCTACTGATTTTTCTTTTTTTTTAATCAAAACCAAGACAAAATATAATAAAAACTTATTGACAAACCAGATGTATAACAACTGCCATAACTTGCTGACACTTGAGCTAAAGGAAGCAGAGTGTCTGGAATGGGGGCCTTCCAGTCCCCTGTATCCTGCTTTGTCCAAGCTCCCTATGGTATTTTCTTTAATCAAATCTAGACCCGTGTACCACAACCTATCCCCCCACCCCACCAGAGCTCATGCATTCTACCAAACATGCTTTTCATCTCTTTCTCGGTCTTTCTCAATATTCTCCATGTGAAGTTGACTGTTTTGAGCAGAAGTTCACTGTTTCAGTCAGGTCTTTGATGCAGTCCTTTCTGTTGTTGTTGTAGTGATGGTGGTGGTGGAGGTGGTGGTGGTTGTTTCCAATATGCATCACTCCCAAATGCCTGGACAAAAGCTCAAGGGGCCATGCACAAGAAATACTTAAACTAGGTAATTGGCACTAGCATCCACAGATGAGGGATACCATTCGTCGTTTGTTTTTCTGGGACTGTGTTACTTCACTCAGCATGATGTCCTCTAGCTCCAGCCATTTTCCAGCAAAGCTCGTGATGTCGTCTTTCAAAATATGCACTTTTAAAGTCACTTTATGATGTAGGATATCAAATCACTTTTATAACACCTGAAAGGGATGTATAATAATAAATATTTTAAAATTCATTTTTAATATATATTCTGAGGCTGGAAAGATGGCTTAGTGATTAAGAATGCTGCTTTTCCAGGGGACCTGAGTTCTCCTCCCTAGCATCCACATTTGGTAGCTTAAAACCATCTATAATTCCAGTTCCAGGGGACCCCTTCCTTCTTCTGGCCTCTGAGAGTACTGGCACACAGATGGCAGACACACACACACACACACGAATAAAAATAAAATCTTTAGGGCTGGAGAGATGGCCTAGCGGTTAAGAGCACCAGCTGCTCTTGCAGAGGACCTGGGTTCGATTCCCAGCACCCACATGGCAGCTGAGAACTGTCTGTAACTCCAGTTCCAGGGGAATCCGGCACCCTCTTCTCACCTCCATAGCATTGCATGACATAGGTGCACAAACCTACATGCAGACAGTACACTCATACACATAAAAAATAAATTTAAAAAATTAAAAAACTTTAAAAAATGAAACAAGTGAAACATTCACATATTTGTCTTTAAAGTGTTTGTCAAAATAATCAAATGTGAAAACATGCAAAAAGCTAGGTAAATTGATCATGTATAAGATGACTTGCTTAATAGCTTCCAGTGCTTCTATCAGAATTGCTTCGTTAATATAAATTAGTTTTGTATTAAGCATTAGAATGATGCTTTTATTTTCTATTTGATATATTAAAGGAAATAACTAAAGAAATGGACTGGAATAATTATGTATTTTTGTAGCTCATGAGAATCTTGTTTCCGTTTTCCATGGTGTTTCCCCTCCCCCTCCCTCCCCCCCTTCCTCTCCCTGTCTCAATGCGGCAGCATTCACATTTCTTCAACATTTTTAACACAGGATTGACCTTCCACCTACACATAAACCACCTCCTGTGTACAAGGAAAGATCTCCGCCTATGCCTGAGAAAGACCGTCTGTGTCAGGTATGTGTTCCTGAGTACACTTTCAATCATGTAAAATATGTTTTAAAACTCTGGCTAGTTCCTGTAATCCCATCATTGCTTGAGAGACCGGAGTAGGAGGATCAGAAGTTTTAGGCCAGCCTTGGAAACCTAGTGAGTTCCAGGATGAACCTTGTCAAAGAAAAGAAATTTGAAAAAGTCCTATGTCATTTGCATTAAATTTTCAGTGTTGTCATTCACAAGTTCAAAAATTTCTGAAATCCATAAATCATCAAAGTTCATACACAAGTTAGTAAGAAAAGTTATGGACAGTGTAGGTAAGGTAAATTGGGCTTGTTACTAAAAATTCTGGTTGAATATATATTATTTCTACAGTTTCTTTTTTTGTTGTTTTTTGTTTTGTTTGTTTTCAAGACGGGTCTCCCTGTAGCCCCAGCTGGCCTGGAACTCTCTCTGTAGACCAGGCTGGCCTTGAATTCACAGAGATCTGCCTGCCTGTGCCTCCCAAGTGCTAGGATTAAAGGCGTGCGCCACCACACCTGGCTTACTTGTACAGCTTTAATGACATACAGATTTATTGTAAAATACTCTTTTTTGAACAGCGTGTTTTACTTTTGTTTCTTTTGTGTGTAAAGATCTACATTTTAGCATTCTTTTTTTTTTTTAGCAACAAGTCATTTATGTTCCAACTTAGAATCCTGACATTAAATATTGATCCTAATGTACATTTGTGTTGACTTTTAGCATTTATCTTGGAATCATTTACAGTAAT
The DNA here is from genome assembly GCA_009823505.1 of Rhizomys pruinosus. Lineage (NCBI taxonomy): Eukaryota > Metazoa > Chordata > Mammalia > Rodentia > Spalacidae > Rhizomys > Rhizomys pruinosus. The sequence continues at coordinate 1,117,004 of VZQC01010664.1, read as the reverse complement.
TCATATGTAGGGATTGATTCAACACTTAATACTCTGTTCTACACTGGGATTACTAGTTTTACCTGGTATTTGAGACTCATTGAAAGATTTGAATATTTTATCTTCAGCTGTAGTTTGTTTTCTGAGATTTAGATTGTTTTGTTGTCTTTTCTCTGTTACTCAGTACATTAATTTTTCTAGCTCTGTTGCTGAGATTTGCCTCTGGAATAGTCTGTTTTCCTTCAAAAATATGCCTGTGCCTTTCCTGAATTCAGCCTGGATAGAAGCAAACGGTTTACTTATCAATTAATGGAGTTAGTTCTGAGAGCACTGCAGAGGCCTGCTTCTGTCAAGATGTTTTGCCCAGCATCTGGTCAGTCCAGTGCCAAGCATGGACAGGCGTGGTGCAGAGAGTGTCTTGCTGGGCTTCCACTGGCAGTGGCTCTAGCTTTATCATCTTACAGCTAGGAGCTGTGACAGTGAAGGTGTGACATCTTTTCAGAGTCCTGTTTAATCTGAAATGTAACCTTCACATGTCCCTTTTGGCAAAAAGATAAATGTGACAAGTAGTGTGATGTTAACAGAATACTCGGCTGAGCTGTGAAGTGGTGGAAAGGGAGGCTTGTACCCAGCAGATTTCCGGTTTTACTTCTGAGAATTTTGTTTAGGATATTATTAATAATTTTTAGAACAATCTTAAAGGAATATCATTTAAATCTTGTTAGGAAAATCAATTGATTACATATAATTCCTTGTATTTTCAAAATGAATATAAAATCTTCTGAATTAGAAAATATGTATTTGACTCAGATCATGTGTCTTGTGTTTAAATATGATTGTTTCATACATTGCTTACATAAAGATTTTTCTTGGGTGACTTGAACTGGTAGTAATACAAACTGCAATTTTTAAAATTTATTGAAATATTTATATTTGTTATTTGGTAGTTTCATATGTATATGTAATAAATTTTAGTAATTTTCACCACCCACTTCCATGCAACTTTTAATATCCTATGAGTCAGACTTTTTAGAGGTAGGAGATAAAGTACTCAGATACTGATTAGAGTAATTTGGTAGTAAGCTGAATAACAAAACGCATAGACCTAGGCGGAAATGAAGAACTACATTGAAAAGAAGTAAAAGCCTGCGAAAGGAAAGTTGATGGGAAAACACCTGTAGACCGATGAGCACTGGTGATCCTGAAGAAATGGGCAACCAGTTAATAACATTGTGATTTCTTTCCTCATTCAAATCAAGTTCTTTAAAACATGATTAAGCAATGTTTACTCCTATATATGAACCAACTCTATGAAATATTGCCTAGGAGAATCAGAACTTAAGTTGGACATAAAGTCAATCTGTTCTTTATTTTTTTTATTGCCTTTATAGCCGGGCATGGTGGCGCACGCCTTTAATCCTAGCACTTGGGAGGCAGAGGCAGGCGGATCTTTGTGAGTTCAAGGCCAGCCTGGTCTACAGAGTGAGTTCCAGGACAGCTGGGGCTACAGGGAGACCCTGTCTCCAAAAAA